>JARKHS020002101.1:0-348083 GCA_030143305.2 Amblyomma americanum
GCGGGTGTTGCGGGGTTCGATCCCCAGTGCCGCCGGGTACCCACCGGTAATGCAATAGGTACAAGCTTTCCCCTCGTCTGGTGCTCGGTTTCTTTAGGGTGAAATGCTTGGGAAATGGTTCTTTAACCCCACTTTGAGAAATGGAAAATACCTTGTGCCATGGCGCTCTTTGGCCGTAGGTGCCCTTGAGCCATAAAAATCCATAATCATCATCATCAGCTTAGGCGAAGGTGTACAAGAAAGAAGTAGAAAATAGTGGAAATCGGAAGGAGAATTTAAATACCAGAAGGAAGTGAACGTACAGAATTACTCGTAGCTCAGCTTGAATTGAAATGGCGGAATAGGCGAGCGAACCTAGAGTTTCATGGGATATACCTCAATCTGAAAAAAAAAGAACACCTCTTGGAAAAAGTTAATGCCATCGCTGCTAATAAGATTCAGCTGCCGCAACTGTCCTGCGATGACGTGGACGCCATGCATCGGCTGTCTTTGAAACCGGGTAAAAAATTCCTGCTGTTATCTCCCGGTTCGCAAAATAGAAATCCCCGGATCTGAGGTGGACATGCTGAAAAAAAGATAGCGAATGAATATAGCGAAATCAACGTTCGAGAATGTGACCAAAAGGAAGCGCGAACTGTTGAAAAAAAATGCAATGGGCAAAACAACTCGACTTCAAATATATGTCTGGCAAAGAAATGGGGAAGTATTAGTGAGGAAATCTGATAGCACGTCAGCGATAGTCGTTTAAAAAGAAAATGAACTTGTTGCACTGCTTCAGCGGCTAGGCACTTGGTAAGAAACGCATTTTCTCACACACCTAATGAAACCGCCTACCCCCTTCTCAACCAAACTAAGTCTCTTCATGCTACCTGTCATCTGCCCTAAACACTGCGTCTGCTCAGAAAAACAGTGGCATGTCTTTTTTTTTTTAGATCAACGCACAATCATTGCGCCACAAAGGTAACGACCTCAAAACATTTCCTTCTGCACTTGACTTCCGTTTCAGCATACTAATGAATACTGAAACCTGGTACCGAATTAGCGATAAAGCTCTTTTAGAGGTGACAAACTGCAACACATATGCGGAAAATCGCATTGATAAACGATGTGGAAATGAGCGATGGAAAAAAAAAATTTAATGCAGCCTTCTTGCCGGTTTCACTCACGTGCACTCATGATGACTATGAAATTCTCTCCTGGCAAAGTGGTAGAAGTGTCTTTTCTGTATTCTACCGGCCTCGAAAAAGCAGCTTCTCGAATTTTGCCTCCTTCCTCGATGAATACCTCCAATGGTTCACGGAGGACAACCTCAACCATGTTTTAGGGGGTGACAAAATGAGATTTGTTCACGTTCAGATAATAAACTGGAGGCTGAATCGATACTACAGATAAATGGGTTTATGAACGTCATAAATGTCCCCACACGACTACAAGCAGCGACAGCAGTCGACGTCCATATTACTAACTCTTCAGCTAATCGTCTATATTCTGACGTAATTAATAGCCACAAAAGTTACCATTTTCAATATGCCTGGTTGTTGAAAGTGTCGCCTCTCCTCAAAATTGCATATTTCCAGGTACTATATACAGACGCATTAAAAATGGCACATAGAATTACTTTAGGGCAGCCCTATCAAATGTTGACCGGAATGTTGTGCAAAACAAAACGGACCCAGAAGATGCTTGCAATGCCTTTATTACCATATTTAAATCCATATGTGAACAAAGGCAAAACTTTTCTCTTGTAACTTCCAAGAATCTCCTAAAAGCTCGCAGACCATGGATAACCACCGAATGTCTCAAAATGATCAAAACAAAAAGACCTTTACAACCGCTTTATCCAAACCACATCACCGGATGACCTTACATGATTTAAAACATGTCGTAACAAAGTTACGTCTCTTCTTTGCCAGGCGAAGAAAGAGTACATGGAAAAGCTGTTCAACCAAGATTTAGTAAAAAGGAGCGATCTTGTGCGGCAAAGCGTCAACCGAATTTTAAATCGAGGTGCAACTAGCGCGCTTGGAATTTTAGTCGACAACGAAACAGTAAGTGAGAGAAGACTAGCAGATGATCTCAATATTTATTTAGTATCTCAAGCAGATGTGTCACGATATTATGAATGTGAAGTGTCTTGACTCGCGGGTTGTTTCCAGTGCTTTCTTGTTTCCAACCGATGCGATCGAAATCATAAATTGTCTCCTCGCTTTGCATAGTAGCAAATCACCTGACATTGATGACCTCAAAATTTCTCCAGTAAAACACGTAGCTGGTGCAATTCCTCCAGTGTTAGTTTATTTTAATAGCTGTATTGAACACGCCGTGTTCCCCAAGCGAATGCAGTTTGCCAAAGTCAGTTATTCATAAAGGTGCAGACAAAAACAGTGTCAAATTGTCGTCCAGTGTCTATTCTACCCGTTTTTTTTTTCACAGTGTCTTGAAACGGTCTTGTTCAAACAGATGTCCAGTTTTTGTGACAACTGTAACATAAGGCCCAATCAGCATGGTTTTAGAACCAGTTTTCCGACCGAAACTGCGCTGCTAACACAAAAAGAGCTCATTTTAGAGTTCTTTCTATGAGCAAAAACTTCACTCTTGCTATATTCCTTGACTTTTGAAAACCGTTTGACAGCATCCACCACAAAAAAAATGATAGCTAAGCTCAAGCACTACTGTTTCTCTCGACAGTTGCTTGATATTGTCTTATTTCAGTTCCCGATCGCAACAAGTAAAAATAAGCAGTGATTTATCTGATATTAGGCACATCGTTTCAAGTGTTCCGCAAGGTAGTACCTTGGGACCATTGCTGTTTCTTAGTTTGAGTGAACGATATCGTCTGTATTAGTATTCTTCCAATTTCTACTATTTACCCTGGCGACACCATTTTATTCTTTAGAGCTCCACAGTCGCCTGACCTTGAGGAGCACTCTACCAAATGTTTACATGTCACTCCGAGAATGGTGTCAGAATAATTTATGAAACATAAACAGCGAAAACGAGGAAGCCGCCGCGGTGGCTCAGTGGTTAGGGCGCTCCGCTACTGATCCGGAGTTCCCGAAAACGGCGGCTGCGTTTTTTTTTTTTAAAACGTCTTTATTTCTGCATAAAATAGGCCTAGCCTTGCGGCAGAAATGAGGGGCTTCATGGGGGTGGAGGTGGGGGAGGGGGAGGAGGGCCGGTCTCCACTTCTTTATTTATTTATTTCAGTACCCTCAGGGCCCGAGGGCACTACAGAGGGGAGTGGGGTACAATACACAAAATAACAAAGGAACAGCAGTCACAAGTAACACAAAAATGTGAACAAGAATATGGCTCGCGCAAATCAGTAGGTTACAGCAAATACAATCAAACAAATAAACAGTCATTTAACACGAAATTATGAGCAAAGAATAAAAGTAAGCATAAAAGTAAGCATACCACGCAAACAAGCATACCACGCAGACCAGGTCTGTTTTAACTACCACATAAGCTGAAGAGAATAAACGGCAGGGCGCAAGAATTACATGTACTATGTTACCATCAAGTTAGTTAAAGCCGATTTAAACACAGAATGGTCACTTATTTCGACGACCGATCGGGAAGGTGATTACATTGTGCCGATGTGCTGGGGATGAACGAGTTGTAAAAGTGGTTTGTTTGGCATGAAAGAATACCAACTTTATGACGATGATCGATCCGAGCTGAAACGTAGCAAGGTGGCGTTATAAATTTTCACTTAAGGATGGGGTTATCGTAGTAAATCTTATGGAATAGACAAAGGCGGGATATATTTCTACGTTGCGACAGTAGTGGGAGTGATGAGCTTGATTTCATGGCACTGACACTTGAGTTACGGTGATAATTCGAGAGAATGAAACGGGCCGCACGGTTCTGTATAGATTCGAGTTGGTATATTAGTGTCTCTTGATAGGGGTCCCAAATAGATGCAGCATATTCTAGCTTACTACGAACCAACGACTTGTAGAGAAGCAGTTTTACGAAGCTAGAAGAAAGATTAAAGTTACGGCGTATGTAGCCCAGCATGCGGTTAGCGTTATTGCTTACATAGTCTATGTGTACTTTCCAAGAAAGATTATGGGAAATGAAGTGGGGTGGTCCTGTGGTCGGCTCTGCGAAGAAACGGCCAGGCCCTTCTTCCTTGAAGTATAGGAGAAAAGCCCGCCAGAGCCGGAGTGCGTCCGATGATCCGATGTGTAATGGTGGATCGACCCATTCCTGCAAGGTGCCAGGTCGGTGCCCGCCCAGGGATTGAAGTGCTCGCTCCCGCACCACGTCAAAAGCAGGGCAGCGCCACAAAAGGTGTTCGGCCGTGCCTCTGGCCGGGCATTGAGGGGTCGGGTATGAGTGCGGGTTGATGATGTTGAGCTTTGCTGGCGACAGAAGCTGGCCAGTCTGGGCGCGGCGGAGTACCGCCTCTACCCTTCGGAAAGTTCTAGGTGGGCGGCGG
The DNA here is from genome assembly GCA_030143305.2 of Amblyomma americanum. Lineage (NCBI taxonomy): Eukaryota > Metazoa > Arthropoda > Arachnida > Ixodida > Ixodidae > Amblyomma > Amblyomma americanum. The sequence continues at coordinate 4,448 of JARKHS020002101.1, forward strand.
TATAATTGCTCAGGGTTCGTCACGTGCTGGAGGATGCGGCGGCGATAGCATTGTGCGCGCTGCCATGTCTCGGCCCTATCCATAGGATGTGACGACGGATGTGCAACGTCATCACGGGCCCAAGAACCGGAAACGAGTGTGCATCCAGGCAAAGGTGCGGAAAGAGCTGCGGCGCGCGCTGCCTGGTGTGCCTTTTCGTTTCCAGTGATTCCTTCGTGTGCAGGAATCCATCTAATAACAATAGTGTAGCCCTCCTCTCGCAGGCGTCGGGCTTCCGTTCGAATTGCGCTGAGAACGGCATAGTCTGCTCCCCCCGCGCGGCATGCGGTGTACGCTGCTTGTGAATCAGTTTAAACATGGTAGGTGCATGGAGCCGGATCCTGTCGATCTACTATTCGAGTAATGGCAAGGCGTATGGCAATGAGCTCGAGATTAGTGACAGTGTGTTCCTCGGAGAGCCGTTCAACTATTGTGGTATCTGACTCAGAGTCGTGACAAGCTATTGCGGCGCCAAGTTGAAACTGAGCGGCGTCTGTATATAGTTGGATAGCCCCTTCCTGGGCTAGCTTGTATGACATCTTCTCGTGACGTTTAGCGGCAGATTTGCGCCTTTGGGGATCAGCTGAACTCATGTTCTTTGGTAGTGGCATACCCTCTACTAAATCGATTAGTTCCCATGGTGGGGCAGGAGACGACAGCAGCTCTAATTTGTCAGTGTTGTAGCCTAATGCCCGCAGGATCTGACGGCCAGCCGCCGTTGTGGAGAGACGGACACGCTGGGCTTGCAAGTGCTGCTCTGCCACATCCTGTAGGGCATTGATTTTGCTGCATGCGGGTAGGTCCTCTACTGGGCAGAACTGTGGTAGGCCAGTAACAAGGCGCATCGCCTTCCGATTGATTCGCTCAAGCTGAAGGCGTTGGGTCGCGTTAAGCCGCATGTAGGAATATGCATACAGTATTTTTGATGTCATGAGTGCCAGGGCTATCTGACGGAGTCGCACCTCTTTGATTCCCCACCCACGCGCAGAGACGCGGCGCATAAGATGTAAGGCCTGATGGCAACTAAGCACTGTGTTATGAATCCAGCTTTTGGCTCCTCCATCCTCGTCAATAAGCATTCCGAGTATACGGATTGTTTGTTTCCGGCAAATAACCGAGTCCCCTAAATGAAGAGAGATAGACTTCGTTCGGCCTCGGTTCGCAGCCGCGGACCGTTTATGACAGCCACGTACTCGGTTTTTTCCGGAGAGGTTTTCATGCCACATTTCTTGATGTAGTCGTGGACGGCATTAAGGCCTGTCTGCAAGGCGAATTCCTGCTCCGCAGGGGACCCAGAATTGGTCCAGAGCGTTATATCGTCCGCATACACGGCAAAATTAAGACCGGGTATCGACGTTAGAATTGGCGGAAGACCTGACATCGCGATATTAAAAAGAGCCGGAGATATGACGGCGCCTTGGGGTACGCCGGTTCGGTTAGGTTGCCGTGCACCCTGAGTATCCCCAACCATTACCGAGAAAGTTCTGTCCGCAAGAAACGCTTTCACGAAGCGGTAGAGGTTCCCGCCTATCCCCACTTCCTGGAGCCGTTGAAGTATGGTAGAGTGGGGCACGGAATCAAAAGCCTTTTTGACGTCAACCCCAACAACCACCCGGAGCTGTACGCTGCTAGGGTATGCGAGAACGTCGTTATGAAGCCTTCTGAGAATATCTTGCGCGCAGAGTCCTCGTCGAAAACCTACTTGCATAGGAGACAGGACGCTGAACTTGTCTAAGTACCATTCAAGTCTCCTCAGAGCCATACGTTCCATGACTTTACAAAGGTTGGACGTCAGCGATATCGGCCTGAGGTCTTGTAATGTCCGACTTGGCTTACCGGGTTTTGGAATTGGTATGACAACTGATTCCTTCCAGGCAGTGGGAAGAGCACCGTTGGTCCAGCATTCGTTGAATACTTTCAACAGGGCAAATTTATGTGATTTGGGAAGGTTAAGAAGTGTTGAACAGCGTACACCATCCGGTCCCCGGACAATTTTATGGTTTGAGTCATACAAGGCTGCCTCCAGTTCGTCTAATGTGAAGGGAACGTCGTAATCATTCGATGTATCTGAGACGGGGTCCGCAGGCAAGACATCCACCTTTTCAGGTTGGGGAAAAAAGACCTTCCCTGCTTGTATAGCTAGATCAGCCGGGGAGACGTTCAATTTCAGGGCCATGCCTTGGGAAGGGGGAATCGGCCTTTTGCGTCCAAGGACGGCTTGAAATATGTGCCAGGCCTTCGACAAGTTAACTGTTCCATTGAGCGAGTGGCACAGCAGCTGCCAATCTTGGAGAGCGAGCTGCATAGTATACTGCTCGACCTCTTGAGTAATGCGGGTGAGGGCGCGCCTACGGTGGGATGTCCGACCAGAGCGGCGGTAAGGCGCCCGTGTGCTGTGCGATGTCAGTGGTGGTGGTAGTGGTTTTATTAAAATAATAGTAAAAAGGAAGCAAAAGATTTTTGCTAGCCCCAGCATCTGCCATCGATACTGAGCACCTGAGCTGGGGCAGCGGAAATAAAGGATAGCAGGCAGAATGGAGAAATAAAATGAGAGATGAAAGGACAGCAAGAGAGGATAGGAGAAGTAATATAAGTAATATTGTAACAGTTGTTACACTGAAAAGGAACTGCAGCGGCTGAACGAGGGCACCAGAGAAACGGACCTACACTTCAGCGTCGTCTACTTCTAGAGGCTGCGATCTCTTTCTTCTTCTACTTCCAATCCTCGTGTCACTGCCCCCTCTTCAGGAGCATCGCCCCGATGCGGTGTTACCGTCAGACCGAATAGCGGGGAGAAAAAGTGTTCGAAGAGGTACACCACGAGTCTGACATCACGGAATATGACTACATGCAGCCGGAAAGTCACTCGGGGGGTCGCTCGTAGTACGGCTTCATTCGCACCACATGCACAACGTCGCTGCGCTTGCCGTTGTGCGATGAACGAGCTGGCGAGGCTGGTGCAACTTCGTACGTTACGTCGCTGAGGCGGCGGACAACAAGGTAAGGGCCGAAGTAGCGGCGCAGTAACTTTTCGGACAGCCCGCGACGACGAACGGGCGTCCAAACCCACACATAGTCGCCTGGGTGGTAGGTAACGTAGCGGCGTCCAAGGTTGCAGCGGTCAGCAGCGATCTGCTGCTGACGGTGAATGCGGTGTCTGGCCAGTTGCCGTGCTTCTTCCGCGCGCTGAACATAGGTGGCGACGTCGACGACAAGTTCACTCTCACTGTCAGGGGGGTCCACGGGTAGCATAGCATCGAGGGGGGTGGTAACCTGTCGACCGAAGACTAATTCGAACGGAGTGAACTGCGTCGTCTCTTGCTGCGCGGTATTATACGCGAATGTTGCGTATGGGAGAATTTCGTCCCATGTCTTGTGCTCGATATCAATATACATGGAAAGCATGTCGGTCAAGGTCCTGTTGAGGCGTTCTACCAAGCCATTTGTCTGCGGGTGGTAGGCTGTTGTACGTCTATGGCTGGTGTGCGTGAGCTTGAGTACAGCCTGAGTGAAGCGGGCCGCAAATGCAGCTCCACGGTCAGTAATGATAGCTGCAGGAGCGCCATGACGCAGGACGATGTTGTGGACGAAGAAGTCGGCGACTTCAGCAGCAGTGCCGTTTGCAAGTGACGTGGTCTCAGCGTATCGGGTCAAATAATCTGTCGCGACCGCAATCCACCGGTTTCCTCTGGTCGACTTCGGGAAAGGGCCGAGGAGGTCTATGCCAATTTGCTGAAAAGGGGTCTTTGGTGGTGCTATGGGCTGCAGAAAGCCGACTGGCTTCAGAGTAGGAGATTTGCGCCGTTGGCAATCCCGGCATGTTGTTACGTATCTACGCACGGATGGGAGTAAATTGGGCCAGTAATACTTAAGCCGAATCTTTGCCAGTGTGCGACTAACCCCCAAGTGGCCGGCGGATGGTTCATCATGACAAGCGCTTAAGATTTCGGAGCGTAACTGGGATGGCACAACAAGCAGAAACGTCTCTTTGTTGCTGTCAAAGTTGCGCTTGTAGAGGACTCCACGCCGCAGAATGGTCTGTAGTCCACGGCGAAACACACGAGGTACATGAGAATTCAAACCCTCCAGATACTTAACGAGTGGCGCCAACTCAGAATCTGCTCGTTGAAGCTGCGCCATACGGGAGATGCTAATGGCACAAAGAACAGGGCAATCTTCGGGGATGTCTTGCGTAGCCGGTTCCACGGGCGCTCGTGATAAACAGTCCGCGTCCTGGTGCTGCCGACCCGATTTATAGACGACCGTAACGTCGTACTCCTGTAAACGGAGGCTCCATCTGGCCAACCGGCCAGAAGGGTCTTGAATGCTGGCCAGCCAGCACAGCGAGTGATGATCGCTGACAACACGAAACGGTCGGCCGTAGATGTAAGGTCGAAACTTACTCAGAGCCCAGATGACGGCAAGGCACTCTTTTTCGGTCGTCGAATAGTTCCGTTCCGATCGAGAAAGTGTGCGGCTCGCGTAGGCGATTACTCGCTCTGCGCCGTCCTGCCACTGTACGAGGATCGCTCCGAGGCCGACATTGCTGGCGTCAGTGTGGACATCAGTCTCTGCATTCTCGTCAAAATGAGCTAGTATTGGTGGACTTTGAAGGCGGCAGCGGAGTTCCTCGAAGGCTGCGTCTTGGGCACTTCCCCATACGAAGGGTGTGTCATCTCGAGTCAAGGCAGTCAATGGCTCAGCTAGGCGAGAAAAATCTTTAACAAAGCGGCGGTAATACGAGCAGAGGCCCAAAAAACGTCGGAGGGCCTTCTTGTCGGTTGGGCGTGGGAAACTGGAGACGGCGGAAGTCTTGTCGGGGTCTGGAAGAACACCTTGTGCGCTGACAACATGTCCTAAGAAACGGAGCTCCTCGAAGGCGAAATGGCATTTCTCTGGCTTGATCGTTAGTTGTGCAGACTGAAGAGCTTGAAGGACAATGCGCAATCGCTGCAAGTGTTGTTCGAAGCTAGACGAAAAGATGACCACGTCGTCCAGGTACACAAGGCACGTCTGCCACTTCAAACCAGCTAAAACAGTGTCCATCATGCGTTGAAATGTGGCCGGAGCGGAGCAAAGTCCAAACGGGAGCACCTTAAATTCGTACAGACCGTCGGGTGTCACGAAAGCCGTTTTCTCGCGGTCTCGCTCGTCCACCTCGATCTGCCAATATCCGCTTTTCAGATCTAAGGAAGAGAAGAACCTGGCGTCCCGGAGTCGGTCAAGGGCATCATCGATCCTCGGGATTGGGTATACGTCCTTTTTGGTAACATTATTCAGTTTCCTGTAATCAACACAGAATCGCAACGTGTTGTCTTTCTTTTTCACCAGGACCACCGGCGACGCCCACGGACTTGTTGACGGCTGTATAACGTCGTCTGCAAGCATTTCATCGACTTGCGTCCTAATAGCTTCGCGCTCTTTAGGCGAAACGCGGTATGGACGCTGACAAACTGGTGGCGTGGCCGAATCGGTGACAATGCGATGCTTGGCTACCGGCGTACGTCCGACCTTGGAGCTCGCCGCGAAGCAATCTTTAAAATCAAGTAGCAGCGACGACAGAAGGTTCTTCTGATGAAGTGACAACTCCGGGTTGATTTTAACCTTCTGAAGGGCGTTACTTGGTGCGGCATCGTCGTGAAGATTCACCTGTACGGGGCACAGATTCGGCAACCTATCCACGTCGTCGAGGAAGGCGACGGCCGTTCCCTTGGCGAGGTGCTGAATTTCGTTCGTGAAATTCGTCAGAAAAACTGTCGCACAGCCGTCATTCAGTTCAACAAGACCGCGCGCGATAGCCACACCCTTCTCGAGCAACAGCGAAGGGTGACTGTCCGCAATACCTTCGTAGTCGTGAAACGAGTCGTTCCTCACTAACACCAGCACACTGGACCGTGGTGGCAGCATTACGTCGTCTTCGACTATACGCAGAGCGTTGACTCCTGGGCCTTCTGTGTTACTGTGCGCCACGGCTTGCTTCGTCGAAAATGTGACTCGCGCCTCGTGTAGATCGATCACAGCACCGTTTGCCTGTAGAAAGTCGAGGCCCAGGATCAAATCTCTCGAACACTCGCTCAACACGACGAATTCACCCACGTAGACGAAACCGCGGATGCCGACTCGGGCTGTGCACCTTCCGGCCGGGCTAATGAGGTGACCTCCAGCCGTGCGAATGCTAGGGCCCAACCATGGTGTCAAAACTTTGCTCAATTCCTGGGCGAGGGTGTGGCTCATCACGGAATAGTCAGCCCCAGTATCAAGTAAAGCGATGGTGTCAGTTCCGTCAATCGTCACACGCAAATCAGAAGTAGCGCGTCGGATGCTGTCGCTACCCTGCCCCGGTGAGGAATCGGCGTATCGGTATATCGGCGGCGGAGAATCTTCAGTTTTCCCGACAGCAGCGGCCTTGCCTCCGGAGACCGCTGGAATTAGTTTTCCCGGCGTGGACTGGGAGAACGCCGCTCAGGGTAGCCGGCGTCTCGCCGAGGGCTTGGGGAACGGTAACGCAGCGGAGATGACGACCTAGGATCGTAGCGACCGTATGTCCCAGGCCTCTGACGGGCCGACAGATGAGCTTCAATTTCGAATGGTCGTTCGCCATTCCGGGGGCAAGGGTCGTCGGGCGCGAAACCACGCAGACCCACTCGGCGGTACGGGCAGGCCCTGTAAAGATGTCCCGCCTCACCACAGTGGTAGCAAAGGGGCCGCCGGTCCGGTGCACGCCACACTTCACACTTCCGTATCCGCTGATAAGCTGGTCGAGCAGGCACACGGGAAAGACCAGACTGCTGCGCTGCGTGAGTCGCGGTATTCACGTCGTAGCCTGGCGTTGGGGCCCGGCAGAGGACAGATGCATAGGTTGGTCTGACCTCAGTCTGTCTCGGGATCTCAGGCAGTTGTTGCTGCTGTGCTGCTAGGCGCACCTCGTCCCGGACGACTTCAGACAGCGATGTAACAGACGGCGCGCTGGGAGGCAGCTGGAGGGCTTGTAATTCCTCCCTGACGATCGACCTGATTAGGTCCCGTAAAACGGCCGCATCACTCCCTAGCGGCATCGAAGAAACAGCGGGCCCAAGCGTGCTTACATCCCGATTGTATTGCCGGGATCGTTGCAGGAGCGTCGTCTCCATGGTAGTCGCTTCCGTGAGGAATTCGGCAACAGTACGCGGTGGACTGCGCACAAGACCGGCGAAAAGTTCCTGCTTGACCCCGCGCATGAGGTGGCGAAGCTTCGTCTCCTCCGCCATGGATGGGTCAGCACGCTTGAAGAGGCGCGTCATGTCCTCTACATACATGCGGACGCTTTCGTTAGTCCGCTGGTTACGGGAGCGAAGCGCAGCTTCAGCTTTCTCCCGGCGGTCTGCGTTGGGGAATGTAGCTATGAGATTTTGGCGAAATGTCTCCCAGGTGGGCAGGTTGCTCTCGTGGTTCTCGTACCATGTCCTAGCGGAGTCCTCGAGCGCAAAATACACATTATGGAGCTTACGGTCGTCGCTCCAACCGTTGTAGCGGGCGACCCGCTCGAAGGTGTCCAGCCAGTCTTCCGCATCTTCGTACACGTCGCCATGAAAAGATGGCGGTGTTCGCGGCGTGTGGTAGAGGATGGGCGCCGGGAACCTACTGTCTGTGGCCATTTCCGGTGGGACCGTGGGTCGAGGCTGCGTCTTCCTCGTCGGGTTGTCAAGAGGCCCGAACTCAGGTGTCTCACCGCGGAGGCGGCGGCTTGGGCGCTGATGGACCGGTGTGAGTGCCGTCTTTATCTCGTAGGCGTACGCAGGTCGGGAAGCGTACCCAGCACTGCTCCACCAGATGTGTAACAGTTGTTACACTGAAAAGGAACTGCAGCGGCTGAACGAGGGCACCAGAGAGACGGACCTACACTTCAGCGTCGTCTATACTTCTAGAGGCTGCGATCTCTTTCTTCTTCTACTTCCAATCCTCGTGTCAATATGTACAAACTATTTACACAATAAGAAATGTGTCCAGGTTGTGCGCGTGATTAGTTCATTTTGGAGGAATTAAAGCACACGCGCCCAACACTGTGTTGGCTACAACTGGAGTGGGGCGTCCAGTTATTAATCGTTCAAGGTAGAACTCGCGGAGCGTTCGGTCACTTCGTGTAACTACCTGACGGAGAATAGACGGGACGTCAAGCCCGTGTGTTCGAGGAATGCACAGAGGCTCACTTGCCCAGAGGCTCACTGCCCCGCGGCCACAATAGCGTCTTGATGGAGCCTGGTAGTATGCCCTGCGCCCTTTGTTGGTGTGCTGGTGTCCCGTGCGTAAGGGGGCTGGCCATGAGATGTCAGTGCACGTTAAAGATCCCCAGGTGGTCGAAATTATTCCGGAGCCCTCCACTACGGCACCTCTTTCTTCCTTTCTTCTTTCACTCCCTCCTTCATCCCTTCCCTTACGGCGTGGTTCAGGTGACCAACGATATATGAGACAGCTACTCCGCCATTTCCTCTTCCCAAAAAAACAATTATATTATAAAATGAGGACCGTGCTCTTCAGGCCTCGTAACAGGTTGAGAAATTTGCCACCACTTTTTAAGAATCGGTACGTCACTCATCCAAACGGTTCCTGTGCTAGAAAATTTAGGCACTCTTTTAATGAGCAATTTGAGTTTGAATGATCGCATCGAAATAAAAAGACTGTAAAAGGTTGCCAGTATTTTGTGTCGACTCAGATATTTCATGTCGAAGCGTATTAAGGAAATGTTGCATAATGTACTGTTTTCTTCTGTTGTAAATAATGGCTTTTTTGTGAAGGGTACCACGTCTTACTAATCTAAACCGCTTGTATCGCGCCTTCAAAATAAAGCTGTTCGATTACAGACACACCAAACCGATTTTCAATGAACTTCGAATCAACCGCTTTCCACAGTTGTACGAAACTTTACTCTTACCGCGGCAAAAAGCCAGAGTTAACAAAAATTGCTGCTTGTTTAGATCTGGTTAACCCTGGTCAAAAGCGAAAGGCTGCATCTCCCTGGTCAAGGAACTGGCGGTTTCCATAGATAGCCATACTGACACACACGCACAGTAGTAGGCATTTTTTATTGTTAAACATCTTGCTTTCTTCGAAACGATATTAAAGGCGCTCACACAAGACTGTGTATATATATATATATATATATATATATATATATATATATATATATATATATATATATATATATATATATATATGTAGTTTCGGTGATATTTACAACTGTATTATTGCTTGCTGCATGCGGAGATATGGAACCAAATCCGGTTCCAAACGGCGCGCAAACCCTGCAGATAATCTCAGAAAGCCAAATTGAAAAAAAAATTGTTTTGGGGGGAAAGGAAAAGGCGCAATGTGAGACAGGCATTTATTTTTCTTAAAACCACTTTTCATTTTCGAACCCGACCGCGGCGGCTGCGTTTTTGTGGAGGCGAGACGCTGAGGCGCCAGTGTGCTGTGCGATGTCAGCGCACTTTAAAAAATCCCTAATTAGCGATTCACGACCACGCCGCGGCAAACTGCGGCTGCGGGGCGGTCGAAATTATTCCGGAGCCATCCCCCTCCCCCCTACGGCACCTTTCTCTTCCTTTCTTCTTTCACTCCCTCCTTTATCCCTTCCCTTACGGCGTGGTTCAGCTGTCCAACGATATATGAGACAGATACTGTGCCATTTCCTTTCCCCAAAAAACAATAATTCTTAACTTTTTTCCTTCCGTTAGGCGTCGTTCGTCCAACCAGATATGTGAGACAGGCGTCACTTCCTTTCCTTAAAACCAACTTTCATTTCACTTTCTTCCCTTACGGCGGGGTTCGGGTGTCCACCGAGATATGTGAGACAGGCGTAATTTGCTTTCCTTAACACCAATTTTCATTTCATTTTTCTTCCCTTGCAAGCGCGGTTCGGGTATCCACCTAGATATGTGAGACACGCGTCATTTGCTTGTTTGACCTCGGGCTGCATTCAAGGCCAAACTTGCGGCCCCGCAGACGGCTCGAAAAGCTGGCGTAGTGGAGCTCTTCGCTTCAAAACAATATCCCTATGGAAAACCTGTCAGGATTATAATGTAAGTAGCCAAAGTACGTAACCAACTACAAACAGTGGCGTAAATCGCTGGCGGAGGGGAGGGGGCGGGGGGTCCTGACCCCCGTTCGCTTATGGCGAGGGGACACATCATGCAAGCGTCCTCCCCCCCTCCCTCCCAGACAACACCAAACATCCTGAGGACGTCCTCAAATGGTCCAAACGTCCTCGGGGCCTCTAAAACATCCTCAATATGTCCTCATAATGTCCCAGGTTGGATTGTCCTCAGAACGTTTGCAGAATGATGTTCTCAGGTCATACCAGCGGCTTCGTGGTCCTCAAAATGTCATTTTGTGGACATATGTTTGTGAACACGCATGCATGAAAATTATCAGAAAAATAATGCTTGTATATATATATATATATATATATATATATATATATATATATATATATATATATATATATATATATATATATGTGTGTGTGTGTGTGTGTGTGCGTGAAATTTGATTTCTAAGCATTTGTTTTGGGGGAAAGGAAATGGCGCAGTATCTGTCTCATATATCGTTGGACACCTGAACCGCGCCGTAAGGGAAGGGTAAAGGAGGGAGGGAGCGAAAGAAGAAAGGAAGAGAGAGGTGCCGTAGTGGAGGGCTCCGGAATAATTTCGACCACCTGGGGAGCTTTAACGTGCACTGACATCGCACAGCACACGGGCGCCTTAGCGTTTTTCCTCCATAAAAACGCAGCCGCCACAAGATCCGTTTTTTTTTCCTTACTAGTCGCATTATTTGTTTTAATGCATCGGGTCGATGCTTCTTTGAGAGGGGAGTAATGCCGCGAATATTTGCAGTGTGTTCGTTTTTCAAGTCTGCCGCCACATCACTTTATCGCTTTGTTTGCTACGCAAGACGCGACTAGATTTATCTCGATTGATCGCAGCCAGGCAGAGCTGATTCTACGTTGTTCCTGAATGTTCTAGTAACTTTGCGCTCTTTATCTCGAAAGTTCGCTATCAGCTTTAAATTGAGCACGGCCGACATCGGCCGGCATTCTGTTCGACGACCGCCGAGCACGCTTGTCGCTTCGCCGCCGCCGAGTGATTCAGTCCATTTTGGGTGCAAGTCAGCCCAATGAACAGTTCTCTTTAGAAGACCCTTTCGTCCGTCTTCATCGCTGCTTCGACTGCCGTCACCACTACATGACAATATGTCCCTGCGGGAGCATATACAGGAACACTAGTGTCGAGAACAGGAGCGCGCCCACTGCCGGCGTGCGGGGGTAAAAGAATGTTTGTAAACAAAGATGGCGCTGCGGTCGGCAGCGACGCGGAGTATAGCACAGCGCCAAGCGACGCTGCCTTCAAAACCAACTGGTGTATGCGAATATTTCAAAGCGTGCGCGTCGCTTGTGGTTAGAAACATTTTTGTTGATGCTCGGAGAGTAGTTCTGCGCTTTTTCAGCCTGCTCGCCAGAAGGAATTAGGCGGAGCTCTGTATGGGGTGCTTCTTCGCTCCTACGTGGCGACAAGTAAAAGCGCAGCGGTACGGCTGGTGAATGCGCGGGGTATGGGGAAGACTAATCGTCCACAGTTCTCACTTACGGGCCGATAAAGCATATCCTATTGCTAGTGCAAGATAGGACGACGTGATGCACGACGCGAATCAGCTTTCTCACACGAAGAACCTTGTAATATGGGCTTCCTATCTGCACCGAGCCGCTTAACTCTGGAGACCTTGGAAATTAATGAACTAAGGCAAATGCGATCCGAGAGCTACACGAGCGCATGCATAGACGCTTTCCTCGAGCTCCAAATGAAATTTAAGCTCACTCCGCTAAGCTATAAAATTTTGCTTCTGATTTTAGAATTTATCAATGTGTGTGCATACCGCTTGATCGGAGTGGCTTTTGGCGTGGAGTCGGCTGTGTTCGCCAGGTTGTGATCGGCCTACAATGTGAAAATTCAAATAATTTGGGAAATAACACTGCGCTACTTTGTCGAGATCCTAGCGTCGTTGGACCGATGTTGAAACGACACACTTGTTGAAATTCGTGACAATGAAAACAGAGAAAAAACAGTCGTGCGTGCAACTACCCAAGTCCGGTGGTTCTTCAAGCGCGGCACGGTGGGAACGCTGAAAGGCGACTGGCGGCAACTTTTTGTCGTTTTTTTTTTGCGCAAAGTGATGTCTCGGGACGTTGTCGGACGGGTGATAAGCATCTGAAAATGGCCCCCTGTGTTCAACTTACGACTCCAAGCATACGGATATCGCGCCTAAACTTCTGCTGAGAGCACGACAGATTGAGGAGTTGCTGGCATTGATTTTTGCGCAGTTCACCACGCGACCGAATAGCAACGATGCAAAGTCAGAGACACGAACCAACTTAATAGATTTGAATGCAGAAACGCAATATAATAGCCCAACGGGCGAAACGAGCTCGGCGGTAATAAATAGCCGCAAAGCCGATCCGTCGCCGAACTTGTATTGCTCCTGGGCCCATGCCCGTCGCCTTCGCGCCTATCTGACTGCAATAAACTTGTGGAAACTTATGCCACTTCCTTTCTTCTACATTGCGGCTCAACCAACCGCACCACAATTTGTCGGCACGCCGTGAATTGTGCCCAAAAACACGCAAACGTGGCACACCCAATGCGGAATTAAGGTCCCATTTTTGCCTACACAAGTGGATGGATGGATGGATATGGCTGAAACTTTTAAATCGGTCGGTGGCTCAAGCCACCTAGCCATGCCTTATGAAATTTTATTCTCTTGATTTTAGCCACCAATCAGATAACCTTCGCTTGGTTATTTCTACCCGCTTAAAATCTACTTTCCCTTCACTGTCCTTAATTCCTCAATGCCTTGGATAAGTCACTGCTGACGTTAGCGCCACCGCATCTTTTTGAAGTCACGGCCTGACGCTGGCCTATAAAAGGCGTCGAAGTAGGCACTGCTTTATTCCTCTCTTCTCCCGACTCCACTGGTTCCGAAGAATGGCTGCCTGCATGATGAAGTTGTTGTCCGTGTCTGATGAGAAACTCCGCCAGCTAGGTAACCCCCGGCGCAGCCTCGACCTACGTCGCCTCCTGATGGTCACGAATATGATCAGCAACATAGAGGAAGAGGTCAGGGCGCGGTTGCTTGCGCAGCAAGAAGGCTTTGTCCCCGAAGGAGACCCTGTCCCCGAAGGAGACCCTGACAACAACTGAAGCCCCGCCTGAAGCCCCGGCTGATTTTGTCAGCTTCTAACCAAGACAAAGACAAAGGCCCTTTTCAGGGCCAACCACGTGGTGCATTGGCAGAGCTTCGCAGTGCGTGCCGAGCCCCTATCATTCGGCAATGCGTCAGTTTCCGAAAAGTCTGAATAGTGCCTGCCATGTCCTATGGGTGTGCTCAACACGTCGGATTTTTTTTTCTTTTTCAAGGACGTGATCACTTTGGTCAGGGAGAATGTTATTTCTCCGTCGAAGCCAGAGCACAGGGGTCAAAAACTTGCCCGCTTTTCGTGTTTACGCTGGGCACGCCGTTAGGGTTACTGTTTTGCGCCAAGCCGATATTTCTCGAAGCTCTTTTTCTAACCGTTTTCTGCCAAGCCTAATTCAGAGCTGAGGATTTGCTCTCTCAGAGCGAACCAAAATATTTCAAGTTCGTGGACGTAAGCATCGATGGGACATTTCGAAACTGGAGTGGAGACGTTGATAACGCGGTTAATGTCTCCGCGAAATATATTGGCCACGTCCCCGCAAAACCTACAGAAACTCTAAGCCTATCTGGTTCTCTTTGTCTCGACGCTGCCATGTCTAGTACTCGCAGGCAATGACAATGCTATGGACAAAGCTGCCTCCATACCAGGTGAAGGCCGGGCCAGAAGAATTCGGAGGTGTATAGTTTTTCGCGATTCGTATGGATTTGTTTAGAATGGCGTGCGACATATGCATGTCGCGTTCCCATCCAAACAAACCGTGACGCGAGTTAACGTGATGAACGTTCCCCGCCAGTCCCAGATGAATGTGAAAAAAGATTGTAAAATCTTTGGCGTGCACTGATATTCCTTTAATCTCGGGTTATCTCGCTGCTGTGTAACGTACGCATTTAAGTGGTTAAAGATGGCTATCTTTGTTAAGTATAAGCGGATTGTGAAACATGTCTCCTAACAAAGTGAGATGAAAAAATTTGCGACGTGATGGAAGAGGCCATGCCATGCTGCTTTTGATGGCAGTAATACAGCATCAAATGAATTGTAGGTCATAAAACTCACGGCTCAGTTATGCATCATTCCAGATTTGTACCACAGAACTTACATATATGGATCCATACCATGCATGCATATGCTACAATAGGGTGGATACAACAGTTCTCTGACGTCCTGTGAACCAAGTTTGAAGCTTCTCTTCATATCGTTCAAAGAGCGACCAGCCTTCAGAGTTAAGCCATATAGCTTAATTCTGGAGGCTCATTACTCTAAATATCAGTTCCATGACAAGTATAAGCTAAATGCTAAACCAAAGCATTTTGCCCCGCTTACTTTGGAAATAATTTTGTTGTTTAAATAGTACTGCATATTTATCAGCACACTATTTCCGAGTATAGTGACTAAGCTTGCATTCAGACATGTTTAAATTTAAAAGCCAGGTGTGACACCAAATAAACTACTGATGAAGGCATTTTGAAGTTCTAATCTGCCAGAATCACATACTTGGTGCAAGATGCTATCATCAGCATACAATCGAATTTTGTAAGTTATACTATGCCCAATGTCATTTATATATATCAGGAACAGTAGTGGGCCAAGCACTGACCTCTGGGACACAAATGATAGTACAGAAATGTCTGCCGATTGCGAACCATTAATCAAGACCTCTTAAAAGCAGCTTGTTAATTTTGAATCCAGCAAAGTATGTAATACGGCAAGCTAAAAGAGAATAACTTGTGCAGAAAGGTGTGGGGAGCGGTATCGAATGCCTTTCAGAAATCTAATAATATGCAATCCATTTGTAGGCCCTGATCACAGAAAGAGAAAATGTCATGCAAAAATTTGGTTAAGTGCATAACACAAGACTGGCCAGAACAAAAACGAAGGAAGTAGTCTGCAAGAAAGTTATTATTATTATTATTGTGGTTGAATAGATTTGAGTAGATAGTACGTTCAAAGCTCTCTCAACAAAAACTAGCTGGAGGTGTTGGTCTAAAGTAAATCACCTGGTTCCAAAGCTCAACCTTAGAAACAGGTACAGAGGGACCAATATTCCAATCTTCCGGTAAATCACAAATACTAAGCGACATGCTGATTATGGCAAGATAAATATAGAAACCTGACCCACCCAATCCTAGAACATGGCTGCATTGCTTGGAGTCCCTACAAGCTTGTGGATGTGACCAAATTGGAATCAGTTGAAGAAAAGGCTGTTACTTATTTCACGAACACGACAGAAATTTTTCACTCTTCACACCTATCTGATCTTGGGCTCACTCCATTTTTCTCATGGCACAAGAGTGAATGTTTAAAGTTCTTACACACATTAACCCTCTGTGATTTGAGTCACACAGCAATTATTTCAAAGTTTCTAGACCACCATCAATAAGAAGCTGTTATAAAGTAAACATATCGCCTTGCCGACCTTATACTGGCTTGTTTAAGGTGAAAATTGCAGCGCTTGAAAGACATGGACATATACAAAGTAGACAACAGGTTGTCGTCCATGCGTTTTTTGTGCTGCAAATTTTCCTTTTTCTGTGATGAACCAGCAAGCCCAAATTACCACTCTTCATCAGTTCAAGATGACACATGCTTACCTGTTGATAACAGAGCGCATGTGTTGTTTACTTCGTATCTTTTGTGTGTTTTTCAAGTGCTACAAGTTTCAACATGACAAGCCAATTCACCCGAACAGCCATCCTGACTTGTTCAGGTAGCCTTTTTACATGCACTGTTAATGTGATAGTGTTAAGGGTCCCATTCAGCTGCAAACCCCAATGTTGTTGGCAAGCCCACCTGCCACTTATGTCATGAGACCTTCTGATGTCATCACAACCTGCTCACTATGGCAGGTGGCAACCTGCCCGCAGGTTTGTAAGCAAACTGCCCACCACGGCAGGTGGCAGTTAATGATTGGTCACAAGAGGTTGCTCGAGGAGAAGAGCAACATGGGTCTAACAAGCACCGCCGGTGGCCGTGTTTGAAACAGTCACCTGCCAGGACATATATTAGGTTGGGGCAACCTAAAAAGATTGAAAAATAATAAGCCCCTGTCTGCACCACTGACGTGCAACAGGTTTAATCCAATTTGAAATAAAAGAAAAGGCCCTAGGGAAATGGTAATTTTGCCACATGTAGGTGGGGAAAATGGAAAAAAATGAGGGGGGGGGGGGAGCTACATAGCGACCCAAAGCCGGGGGAACGGGCCCGGGGAGACTCCCCTGGGATGAAACGGAGAAGATGGGCAAAATGGATAGGTTGTAAGGTTGTCGGGAAAGGGGTTATGGGCATGGGGACAGCGAGTTTTTGTAGCAAAATCTACACTGGCTACGAGCTCGCAGTTTCGCCAGGCTCGCATTCCCACCATGGTCACACCGCACCACATGACTAACCGCGTGACGAACCACGTGACAACTAGCCAGACAACCAGACTAACCTGGACTTGCAATCAAGATGAACGCTTAACCGCTGCATCACTGCGCCGGAAGTGACATGGGGACTCCCAGCAATCTATGAATACAAAATAGAGAATGGCCGATTCTGCATATATGGGCATGTAGGCAGAGCCTAGGTGGCAGAGAAGGAGTACTTGTGGGAAGGGATCTCTAATGCTATCGCATTCCACTCTTAAGGGTAAGTTGAGCGCTGCGTGATAGTGAAAGAAAGAACAGTGCCCATGTATGCGAAGTGATATTGCATCATCACTTCGCATACACTTGCAACACTTTGCATCATACCCTTGAGATGGAGCTACAAGTTTTCAAAATTTGGAACTACCTTTCTGGCCCTACTTGTGCTCTGCCTTTGAAACAATTTCAGATTCTGCGATCTGTAGCTGACATGTTTTTACCATGTATATTCTAGCACTTTCATAGTATCTCATATGCTGCAGACTGTTACGATTTCTTTACGCATTTTTTATCTCCTCCTGCTATAACCACATGCAAGGATGGTGTATATGAAAATTATAACAATATGATACAGTAGTACTATGTAGCTTTAACCTTTTCTGTAACATGCCTGACCACATTATTCACTGTAATATATATTTTCACTGACAAACAGTTGATGTACACAGGACAGGTTTATTAGACGTGCTGGGATGTGCAAGACAGCAGGGAGCTCAATAGAGGAAGACGACAAACCTCTAGCCCCTAGATTGCCCAAGGCTTGCCAAGTGATACAGTTTGGCCGTGGTCCGTATGGCACCACTGGAGGGGTTAGTACTGTGGCATTACATCCCCTCTCTGAAGGGCATCGACTCGGTGCCACAGAAATGGGAAGCAAGACAAAAAGGGACGTTACATGTGTTGGACGTCTGGTGTAGACAAGCTTGAGGAGCTAGCCGGCATGGTACGGCTTAATCCAGGTGATGTATACAACTTCGAAAGTTCGGCCATCTAGAGGAGCAAACTGTTCAGTGAGGGAGAACTTCGTAGGTGACCTCACCGAGCTGGTGGAGCACCTCGTAGGGGCCAAAGTATCGGCGTAGAAGCTTTTCAGAGCGCCCTCGCATGCGGATTGGGCTCCAAACCCAGACTTATTCGCCAGGCTGGTAACTCACATCTCTGTGGCGGAGGTTATAGTGGCAAGCGTTGTGGGCTTGCTGGTGCCGGTTCTTGATTTCTGCATTCCACCCCCCCCCCCCACCCCCCCCCTTCAAAGCAATTGGCAGTGGCTTAGCTCGGCTATGCCTTGGTTTATCTTGATTGCAAGTCCAGGTTAGTATGGTTGTCTGGCTAGTTGTTGTCACGTGGTTCGTGACGTGGTTGGTCATGTGACCAGTCACGTGGTTGATCACGTGGTGCAGTGCGACCACGGTGGGAATGCGAGCACGGTGGGAATGTCAGCATGGCAAAACTGCGAGTTTCTGGCCAATAGTTCTTTCGCACTAAAAAATTCTTCCGCAATTACCATCTAGATACCCCACAAAATATTGATAAAAGAGCAAAATCTAATTGCTAAAATGCTCAGTAGAAAAGTATAAACACTTTTCTGGCTGTTTGCACAGAGAAATGCTACAGCCAATGTATCCATCGTTACGAATTATTTCATTGCTGAGGCTCAGGTGAAAGTGCCTTTGCTGTTAACAGATGTGAAAAAAAATTTCACCCAGCACGGACCGCTTACGGGAAGAACTCGGCAGCACCAGTGGCAGAAAAAGCAGCATGTACCATCCATGGTAAAACAGCGCCGAAGTACACGAGGACGGAACACGTGTGCGTAATAAATCACCAGTTGAAAGTCAGCGCTCGTGTCGTCGTGTTTGTTCCATCCTCGTGTTTTTGCGCGCTGTTTTACCATGGATAGTAGTAACCAACTTGCCCAGCTTCCCGTACTTCTAAGCAGCATATACAAAGCAGCATATACATGGAGCGTCGAAGTGAGAATGGCCATTGCTCTCGGCTGCACGCCATTTACAGGGACTGGTGAACTTTCGAGACAATCTTGAATACAGGCAATGGTTTTGAATGATGTATAAATGACTGTGGGGGCTGATACCAATTCCATAGTACTCTGGCTCTTTCTCACGTGGCCAACAAAGTGAGGAGAATGTCTGCCTGCTATGATACACAATGAACAAAGAAAAACAAACACAACAATGCTTTGTGGCACTATTTATCAAGACAAGGTAAAGTGCCAGTGGTGCAAAAAAGATGCAGCATGTGTGCTGGAAGACAATTCGCTGCAAAGCTTAATGCTAACGGCAATATGGTTGAAATTCCTATTCTACTGCTCTACTGGTAGGTAAATGAAGTTTTGCTTTACTAATCATTTTATTTATACAACAGTGCATATAGTAAACAGTCCATGCAATGGCAACCAGCACAAGCAGCAGCTCACTGTTTTTAGAAATATAACTTGCTGCATTTGCTACCCACCGTGAAAACGCACCCCCAATGCATCATGGAGAGCTAAATTCACATGAAATAAAGAAATCACTGCTTGCAGTAGCGCACTTGCCAAAAAAGCTGCACATGGCGAATGAAAAGGTTGACCAGAGACACATTGAACACCTGGGATGTAGTTGACGAGCTAACAACATAGCTTTCTTTGACCTGTCGGCAATTGCATCAGCGTTAAGGCCTCCCCAGACAATGGAAGCTGCCTCTCTGAGGCAACATAACTGATGGTACGAATAGACCGATTTCACAAAGTCCGCTGCGAATGTGCGTGCTTACCAGAAGCAGCCAAGCCACCATCTTAGCTGCAGTCCTTCAAGACGTCGCTAGCACGATAGGCCTCTGCTTGGCACAATGATCGGAATTAGATCCACTTGCAGTAGCTTTCTGCAGTGGCATCTGTCAAAGATTTGCACCTGGCACTAGAAACCAAAGAGGAAGATGAGGGCGCGAGCGTGGCTTGTGAACAACACGTATGCCGCATTGGCAACCAGAATAAAGGCTTTTTTCAGACGCGGCTGGTATGCTTTCTTTCTACAATTGTGGTGCCAAAACCTGAGAGGTTAGCAGGAGGTCCACCATCGAATCCACCAGGAGAAGAGGAATGCTTTTTTGATGCAAGATGGACCGTACCAAAGGCAGGCAGACCGCCCAGTGCACCTTGCACACCCGGCTGTGGAACAAAACTGGTCAACTCATCGAATCAGGTGCTGGCATTATGCCTGCCTTGAAGCCAATTCATGAATGCTTTGGAGCTTGCAATGACAGCTTGCACTCCCTGACTGAACGGATGGAGGCATTTGTTTCTGACGAGGAGGTAGCTGGGGATTTTGCATCGAAGACTTCGCTGCAGAGACCTTGGCGCTACTCTGCCACTACACTGAAGTTCTTCAGGCAACCTTTCCTGCTGTGCATGTGCCTTAGCCATTCTGCTGATCAACTACCGAGCTCTATGCTGCAGGTTGCCCACCTTCCGAGAGCACAACCGCTTGACGACCGGGCCACATGGGTTCACGGATTTGGCGACACTTGTAAAATCTACGGCATGAAAGGTACCTTTGCCCAGATCATGATATGACCTGTTAACCGTCAGTGGCAATGAGCACGTAAACCACAATTATTATTTTCAATTTGGATTTGCTTTGCATAGATGGCAACATGTCCCATAGGCTGGCCTTCTGGGACAAGTGCCATCACTGTCCACACATCGTTGTCCATACTAACTGAACCTCAGCACCACTGATTGGTTCTATTACTTAAAAGACTGCTCAGTGGACTGGCGGCAAAAGCTATAGAAGGTATTCAGCTCTTGGAAACATCATACAGCAATCCCATCGATGTCTTGAAGACACACTTTGGCAACCAGCAAGTCATTCTACAGCGTTACTTTGCTAACCTCCGGACGCTCAAGCCCATCAACTTGCCTAGCGAGGTTACTGTTTTATGCAGTCTCTCAGACTACGTGCACATCAACATCAGAGGGCCGCAGAAACTCATGTGCCAGAGCTGTTATACGCTGCGATGCTTGTACCGATCGTCAAACAAGGTTATACCAGCTGATATTATCACAGATTACCACAAGTGGTGGAGCTTCCAGGCAAACGCTGCTGAACATCCGTCGGCAGAAATAGAGCTTGAATGGCTGTTGGTCCACTGTCAGACTGAGGTGGCAGCTCAAAAGATGACTGTTTGGTGCACGCACTGGATGAAGTGGTCACCAGGAGCGACACGGCTGTCATGCCACAACTGCCCGTAGTGGGAAAGTCAAGGCACATTCTCGCTAGAGCTTCCAGCCTTTCACACCTGTTGTGCACAATGACACAGCCAAGCAAGGCAAATGTTTCTTCTGGCAGTCGTTTAAGCATGAGAGATTGCTGCATGTTTGACGTCAGCCTCGAGGACAAGTATGCCTAACACACTACGGCAGGCATTTCAAGTGCACAGCCAATGGTCATCGATCGAAAGGCTGCCACTGTAACGTGCACTGTTTGCAGCATGAAGGCAGGCACACCCACTCCATGTGCAACATGACCTACAGTTTAAACCAAATATGTACCGAACAGAAGCTCAACAGCACCACTGTCTCTATCGACAAGGTGCTGAAGAAAGCTGCTGAGACGGTGCCCAAAGAGCAAGATATCGAAGAATCCTTGTTAGCCTGCCGTAATGAGTGCTGCCAACATCAAGCAACAGTCCACACGCTTGAAAGAAAGCTGGCAGTCCTAGAGGGTAAAGTATATATATATACCACCACCTGCACGACTGCTCCCTCATTGACTAGGTGCTCCCAATGTGCGGCCTCAATGGCAGAGCTCAAACGCCTCGGCGAGGATCAAGCAAGGATTCAAATTGAAGTATGGTCTCAGCAGCAGCTTATTTCAGAGTTCTGGGAAACACAAGATAGTTTGATCCAGGAAATAAAAGTGAAACTGCAGAAAAGAAGCTTCACTTTGGGACAAAACAGTGCTCACTTTATGCACAAGACTGGAAGCGAGCACCTGAACATGAGCACCATGATCTCCTTCAAAAGATGCGATAACTGCAGACGCAGACTGAAGACCTCACAGCTTCTGCAACACAACTGGAGTTGTCGCTTTCACTCAACAAGAATGAGGTCACCCTTGCTATGGTTACCCACGCATCAATGGGGGATATAGAAGGCAAGAGCATTTTAAAGGCTGGTGAGTGTAGTGAAATAAAATACAAAACTGAATCAAAGTGCCAAGGTGAAGTCCGCACGTGAAAAACGAACCTAATGGAGCTCGAAGAACAGAAGTGAATGGGAGTGGAAGTACCGGCAGGTTGGTTATTCAAGATAACATAGTCGCAGGGCAAAAACGTCATCACAAAAGGGAGATCAGGATACGCACAGCGCTATCAACTCACGAGTTTATCCAAGCAAATCGTGAATATATGCAGAAAGTAAGACACCACAGGGAAAAAGAGATCATGTGACCAAAAAAGGGTAGATTTAAAACCTACGGGATAGGTATTCGATTTCTTTCATGGTTAACGAAACAGACGGGTCACTGACACATAGAGCATGGTGCGCCGCAATGTGATAAGCTTCTATAATCTCCCTTGTTAGCTGGGATCTGTCCTTGGCCAAAAATTTAACAGGGTCCGTATCTCGGCCAACATTTTTGCTTTGCGACAGGCTCGACAGTGGGCCGCCAGGTTTCCTGATACAAGGTAGATAACTACCTTGTTTTTGTGTTCTAGCAGATGTACA
This sequence comes from Amblyomma americanum, assembly GCA_030143305.2. Lineage (NCBI taxonomy): Eukaryota > Metazoa > Arthropoda > Arachnida > Ixodida > Ixodidae > Amblyomma > Amblyomma americanum. The sequence goes on from JARKHS020002101.1 coordinate 26,835, forward strand.
TTCAAGGATCTACCTGTCTAGCCGACATAAAAGCCACCACACGTGAAAGGCAAAGAATACGTGACTTGTTCTGAACATGATGGGACAAAAGTGCTTTAATGATTGGTGCGGCAAGCATTTCTATGAGCCTTCAGTGATCTTGCCAAATTTACAAGCCCAACCATTTTGACAAGTTTATTAGGAGCAGAAAATAATACTCACTTGTGATCTTGCCAAATTTACAAGTCCAACAATTTTGGTAAGTTTATTAGGAGCAAAAAATAAGACTGACTTGTTGCAGATTACCTATTTTCTTTAGCTAATGGGAAATGTCGTGCAGATATGGAACCACCGTTGTCTTACTTTTGTTGCAAGCGTTTGGTGAGATGTTGTCAGCTTTTGAAACCTCGCTTGTACACAGTGTCCGTAAGATTTCTGCATGGCGTTGAGCATAAATAAGTTTGCTACCGCCCTTGTAATACCACTCATCAAAACGGCTTCGTCGCTTGTTCAAAAGAAGTCATCTATTCTTTTCCCCTCATGTGTGGCGGCTTTTATGTTGGCTGGACGGGTAGGTGCTTGAATGTTTACTAGAACACAAGAGCAAGGTAGAAAGTATAGCCATATCTGGGGACCTAGCGGCCGACTGTCGAGCCTGCAGCGAAGAAAAATGTCAGCCTAGGTACAAAGCATGCCCAATTTTGGCCAAGGGCAGATTTCAGCTAACAAGGAAGATTATAGAAGCTTATCACATTGCACAGTACCATGCTCCATGTGTCAGTGACCCATCTGTTTCGTTAACCATGAAAGAAATCCAATACCTATGCCATTGGTTGTAAATTTACCCTTTTTAGTCACATGGTCTATTTTTTCCTGGGGAATCTTGCTTTGTTTTCTGTATATATTAACCATTTCCTTGAACAAACTCGTTGGTTGATAGCCAGTGCTGTGTGTGTCCTGTTCTCCCTTTCGTTATGTCGTTTCCGCACCTCTGACCATGTTACCTCGAAGAACAGCTCAAGCATGACTGTGCCCCATATGACCAATTACTGAAGACCGGAGACACAGTAATTGCTGACAAGGACAGTGTGCCTAATCTCTTTTGGATGACCATGTCACAAATGACTGCACCAAGTGCAAAGATGTGATAGCGCACACATGAAGAGTATGCTTACCCCTAGAACCAGGAACCTTCCAGGCGACTGCAACACCTGTATTCTTACAAGTTCTCACCTCAGGGCCTGCAGCATGTTGAAGATTCACACCTGGCATTAAAAATCAAGGAGGAAGAAGAGGGCGTGAGGTGAACAAAGCGCACGCCACATAGGCAGAAGAGATAATGGCTGCCCGACGCGGCTGGTTTGCCTTCCTTCCTTTAAAGCATCCACTGAATTCAGCTAAAGGAACCAGAGGCTAATGGAGTTGCAGGCTATGCAAGTTGCACCAGATGCAACGCTGCCATGCAGATGCAGTGCAGTTGGGGTGACCGCGGCTGAAACGTTAAACTTCTCACTTGAACCTTCATGCTTAAAATGCTCTAAGCGACAATGAAAGCATGCCTATCAGTTCCATGCATTTCGTCAGCCATATGTTTCTATGCCTACCCATATGCACGTCGATCACATACCCAGACAATGTTTGCATGTCCTGCTACTTTATTTTCCCTCCTAATTTTCTGTGCCCACCCATGCATTCACCTGAATCAAAATGTTTGTAGTCTTTATTTCTTCATCGTCCTCTTTGTTTAAAAAAGGCACCAGCTTGTTTTTTGTTTCTTCTTACAGAAATAAACATATAAATATAGCCACTAAGTGTTTAGTGGCTCACCGGCAAGAATTCTCTGCCATATGAACGAGCTGTGACATTTTCAGAATATAAAGCTATGACAAACTAGTGCAAATTGTAATTTGGGGGGTTAACGTCCTGAAGCAGCACAGAGGGCTCCAAGGGATGCTGTAGTGGAGAGCTCCAGATTAATTTAGGCCGCCTAGGGTTCTCCAATGCGCGCTGATATCGCACAGCACACGGGCACCTTTTTGTGTTTGGCTTCGTTTGAAACTCGTCCATTTTTCAACCTGGGTCCTCCAGCTCAGTAATTGAGCACCCTAACCACTCACTTCACACATCGCAGCTCTTCAGTGTAAAATGCGAAAGAAGTGAATCAAGGAGGTCTTGAAAGCTCAATGTCCGGGATGAATGATTATTAGCTTTGGAACTCTTAAGGTGGTTTTTGAGTGGACTGCTGCAACACAGATTTTTTTTCTTCATTTCAGGATAATATAATTATAGTAGCCAAGGAGTCCATTGTGCCACTTGCTATTTTCTCAGTTCTAGCCTGAACTGATCGCTAAACATCGATGCTACTACAAGCCAACTTGCTGGCTTTGTTTCTTATCATTGTTGTAAATACACCCGGCAAGACTTAGGCAATCATCATCACCAGCCTGGCTGCACCTAATGCAGGATAAAGGCCTCTCAAATAACTCTCCAATTAACCCTGTCCTGTGCCAGCTATGGCCGCCCTATCCCTGCAAACCTCTTAATCTCCTCCACCTACCTAACTTTCTGCCGCCCCCTGCTTTGCTTGCCTTCTCTTGGAAGGACCAGCGGTTATGTTGCCTTCGCATTACATGCCCTGCCCAAGCCCATTTCTTCCTCTTGATTTCAGCTAGGATGTCTTTAATCCGCATTTGTTCCATCACCCACTCTGCCCGCTTCCAGACTCTTAACGTTACACCTATAATTTTTCTTTCTATAGCTCAGTGCGTTCTCAACTCAAGTCAAACCCTTTCGTTAGCCTCCACGTTTCTGCCCCATAGGTGAGTGCCGGAAAGATACAGCTGTTACATACTTTTTTCTTGAGGTATATTGGTAAACTGCCATTCGTGATCTGAGAGAACCTGGCATATGCGCTCCACCCCATTCTTATTCTTCTAGTTATTTCCCTCTCATGGTTCAGATCTGCAGTCACTACCTGCCCTAAGTAGACATATTCTCTAAACACTTCCAGTACTTCTCTACCAATTCTGAACTGTTGCCCTTTTCAGTAGGCGATGGTCCGATGTAAATGGCTCGTTGCTAACAGGTAAATATTGCGTATGATTACAGGCCAATGTGCAATAAATTATCAGGAGGTATTCTATGTTTGCATGCCTTTGTAGCCATGCGCTTTCTTATTCCGCGAAGCAATAAAGGCACTGTCTATGACAGCATGAGGTATGAACAGTGAATGCACACATAGAGCACTCACGCACTGTAGAATCTTCAATATCACACTAAAATTTCGCACAGTTCTTCATACACAGCCTTAAATCATATAGAAATCATTATAAAGACGGCTTGACGAAGTAATGGAAAGGTAAAACTGACCAAGTCCTTGCTGGCAATTTGAGTGCCACCTGGAGAGCTTAACAGTGCATAAAAAGCATTTGTGGCACTTAGGATCTTGAGAAATTTACACACTGTACCCTGATTACAGGTAGAATACGGGTAAATGCCCTGAATAGCTGTCTCAGCTGCCTCTCTAATGATCTTCTACACGCCATTTTCAGGACTTTTCTTCTTTTCGAGAAAATGCGAAATCCGGGGAACCCTCTGGTTGGTGCTGGTCTCTCCAGCCTATGGCGCAATTAAGTGAAGCCACCTGCCCGACAGACCCAGAATACATGAAGCGAAAAGCTGTGTGGTGATGCAGACAGGACTGCTTCTCTCCCATACATCACTTGCCATGCCGACACGGCTGCCAGCCAGAGCACCACAACTTCCATGGTATATCGCAGAGGCAGCAGTTTAGCACAACTTCTTGTGAAATCGGTCTATTCCTCACTTGCACTCTTTGATGACTCTGATGACACACAAGCATCACTTTGACACACACAACATCCCTGATGACATACAAGCATCCGTTTGAGACGGGCTGGTGGCGGTAGCCACCAGCCTATGTATTTTTCAGAGCGAAAGCAATGCTAGTGTCGCCCCCTCTCCCCGATAATTGGTAATCCACCTTCACCTTCTTGAAGCCCCCACCCACCACCAACCCGCCTGCCTACACTCTCAAGAAGGACTAGGTCCAACAGAAACCCCTGCAGCAGCAAAACAAAAAAGCGGCGGCCAAATCGAATTCAAAGATGCAGGGGAAAGCCAGCTGCCCTTCAGAAGCACCACCCACAAGCAACCTCACTACTCCATGCCCCTAGCTGGAGGATTGCCCACTCACTGAGCACCAATCTCAACCCACCTTCGCCCACCAGATAAATCCCGTCATGCATGTGAAGCCTTGGCTGAGAGTAAAAGCATTCACCGAATAAAAAAAAAAAGGCATCAAATTGTCCTGTAATTATTTTTCTTCTTAGCTCTAAAATCAATCACAAAATTAAAAGCACTGTCTAGAAATTCACCCTTTTTAAACACAAACTGCATTAACTTTAATGGAACAATACGTCTCTATCAGGGAGTAGTGCTTCCATCTGTAGGGTGCATGCTATGTTGTCAAAAATCTAGAGAGCATCTCCATACTGGGATAGTGCGACGTGGAAGCCACGAACACATTTCTCCATAGAAGCTGAGCCTCACTCTGTGCCTGGCACCCGTTCTTGTCTCAGCAGCCAAGCACTGGGCCCTCGTGGCGGATCTCTTCTTGGGCATGTCTTTTTCTTCCGCAGCCCCAAGTGGCTCATGCCACTGGTCTGGCCAAGTAGTGTTCCCCCTCTCGGATGTGATGGGAAAGCTGGAGATAACCGACCATGGTGCTGCAGCCTCAGCAAGCTGATGTGGTATGTTGATGAACAAGCTGATGAGGCAAGGAGGCTTCATCGCCGAGGCCCCATAGTGCACGGCGCACAAACTGAAGCAAAGTGGAATTGAGGGCAAGGAATCGCCAAAGGAGTGACAAAGGCGTTTCAAAATCCCCTATGGGATTACAAGTTCTCTCTCTGTGGCCTTCTGTGCTTCTGCAACAGGCTCACAGGATTAGCATTGGCTTGCCTGTCTATGCTGCAAAAGCCGCTTCTGAGAGCTGAACTCAATACATAGTCCAGTGGTGCACCAGGTGTTGCTTAATTTCGTGTTATATTGCCGTAATGTGGCGAGAATTTTTGTCACCTTGTGCTAGTCCACTTCCACAGTAGAACACATTAACGTTATTTTGGTAATGCAGCTGATAACGACTGCGCGAAACACTTGTTCTCGCTTCAGCCTGAGCATGGCCCAATAAAGCTTGTCTGCAGAGTGAAATTAGGCATCGACAGCAGCACCATGCAAGCTGTAGCCAGTTTGTAATGAGCTTAGTGAGCTTAGCCAGAGAGCATACTAAGACTTAACATATCTCCACCCCAATATGCTCCCCACCCCTACCCTTTCTTTCCCCTACAGTCTGCATGCCTTCCCTGCATGTCCCTATTGCCCTGAACCCTATGCCGATCTGGAACAACATTCCCTTTTCTCCTACTCTATTGCCATTCAATCCTCTCATTATCCACACCCTTTTACCTCAATGTGGCAGGCCTGGCTAGCCTTGGAGCTGACGGACCACTTGACTTTGGCGACACTCGCAGAGGATATCCTAGACGCTTACTCCTGGATTGGAGAAGTTCTCTCTCTCTCTCGCTCACTCAACTGGTTCCACCACCATGTATACTAAGGCTTTTGGAAGCACCGATAGGAAAGGCCCCGTGTGTCACCACCACTGGGAACAGCCACAGAGCTGCAGTGGCTTGAGTCCTGCTCCTCACTAGCCAATTGTTATATAAATCGAATCATCAGTACGTCGGAGTAGTGTTTTGCTTGTAACTTCGGCTTCAGTACCCCTAAGTTCGACTGTATCACATTTCGTCATGAGTGTGCTCCTCCCTGCTGCTGCCACTGGGAGCTTCGCTGACAGCCAGTGAGCGCGCCTTCCTGACGTGGTTGATGGCCTTGCTCAGCAGGCGAATAAACTCGTCACTGTCGAAGTGATAGTTCGTGAACTTGGCATGAGCTCCGAGGGTTGGGTGGTGTCCCTGGAAAAGCACCGAGAGAGAAAAGAAAAAGAATAAATCTTGCACACCCACGGCAAGTACTTTATTCCAGTGTGACTTGGAGGGCTCGGTGCTTGGGCCTCTTTTGTTTCTTTTGTTTATTAATGATGTACTGCATGGTATTCCCGTTAAAATTAAACTTTATGCTGACGACTGTGTATTGTACTCGGAAATAGAGAATGCCGCTGACCAGGAACTGCTGAACAATGCCTTAGGACAAGTTGTTGCCTGGTGCAAAGCTTGGCAAATGTCAATTAATTTTCAAAAAACTGTTTTTATGACCATTACACGCAAGAAGCACAAACTTAAATATCCATATGCTACTAACGACATATTTCTCTCCGAAGTAACACACTACAAGTATCTAGGACTCTAGATCACTAATGATCTCACTTGGACTAAGCACCTTGAATATGTAGTAGCTAATGCTAACCACAAATTATTCTTCTTGAGGAGGGCTTTGAGACTTTCCACCCCTTCTGTCCGTCTGCTCGCATACAAAAGTGTAATTCTGCCGATACTAGACTATGCATGTGTAATTTGGGACCCTTTCACCAAGACTAACATCACCAAGATGGAAATGGTGCAAAGAAAAGCAGTTCGCTTCATATATAATAGCTTTGGACGTACATCAGTAACCGAACTACTAATGAAAGCAAACCTGCCACCATTAACGCAAAGAAACCGTGTATCACGACTAAAATTCCTCTTTCAACTTATTAACGGTCATTATAAGACCGACCTCACGGGAATAATTAGTTTTTCATCTGGGTATTCTACAAGGCAGAGACACAGTCGCACAATAACCGCCTTTAGCACCCATAATAACTGTTTTAAGTATTCTTTCTTTCCCCGAACAGTAACTGAATGGAATCTACTAACCAATGATCAAATTTCGAAATCATCACTATCGACATTTGTTTCAGGTATTGTTTAGAAATGTGTTGTCTTTAACTGTTTATATGCTCCATGGATCTAATTTGTATTATATGCTTTGTCTGTGTTATTGTTTTCATTATGTATTTATTGTATCCCACCCTGCTAAAATCCCCAGAGGGGATTGCAGTATTGATAAATAAATAAAATAAATAAACAAAAGGGGAAGGCTGCAACGCAAGACCTGCATGCCTCACAGTAATGAAAGCCACCATGAGACGACATATAGTTCACATAAAAAAAAAATATATGTCAGGTGTCCCACTTAAATAAGGTCCCAGCTAAATGCAATCAGACATATGTACGTATGCCCAATTTCGGGCATATGTACATATGTCCGTGTACATCCTGACAGATGTGTACACCTGACAGGCTTTCACCTGGGTGAAGGATACACTTGGGTGAAGGCCTTCAAGGTAAATGCCTTCAGCATAAAGGCCTTTAGGTCAAAGGATTTTGTCAAATGCCTTTAGGGTAAAGACCTTATGGTAAAGGCTTTTAGGGTGAAGGGTCTTCATGGCAAACTTCCTTCTGGGTAAAGTCCTTTCGGTAGAAAGCCTTTATGGTGAAGTACTTTAGGTCAAATGCTTTTATCACGTAAAGGCTTAAGTGCCCACCGTAACAAGTGTTACTGCACGATATTCCGCACTTAAGCCATGCTTTATAAACCGTCTGCTAGTTTTTTGGAAAAAAACGAAGAGCCGTGGACGACTAAAACCCACTCATTGCTGTTCAAAGTCAAGTGGCCTAATCTTTAGTACTTATTCTATTCTGAGAAGTTAGCTCATTGGTTAAGACAAACTATCTAACTTCTTAAATATTGCCTCCAGAAAAAAAAGTGTGAATTCGAAAGTTGTAGACTACATCAAAAACAGCCAACTGAAATGTCTACAAAAAGGTACTGTTTACATAGCTTTCTTTAACGGCCCTGAAAGAAAGTGTGCGAAATTCAAAATCTACCACCTTACAGCGGTGCTGCTTGTGTGTCCCAGATGCGGTCTGAGAGAGAAAAAACTGTTTATCTCATTATCCCACTCCAAATATAAATGCAAAGCCTTGTTAGAGACAGAATTCTGAAGGTAAGCTTATTTTTTCCTCTGACAACCAACCAGACAATAAGGAGCGACTTACTGGGCGAAGGCTTTCGGAAAAGAATTCCAGCTGCACCCACCTCGTCTTCAGGTCGAAGTTTCGCGTTGTCCTCCCAAGTGATGTATTTGACCCCACGTAGTCGTGCCAGGTCCTTGTAGCACACCGGGTCCTCACAGTTGAAGCTGAAAGAACTTTTCACCTCAGAATGAACACTATCTTGGTCCTTTGAATTCCTCTTTCTTAGTACAACGCAAGAAAAGAAAATGTTAGAAACGCATGCGATTGTGATATTCTGCGCATAAAAAAATGCCAGTGGTAAAAATGAGGGCATCAGGAGCCTGTCACTACTCTTCTCTTCGAGTTATCATATACAGCACTACACTGATGATAAAAAGAGGATAAATACCTGTCCTGTTGAAACTGCTGATTGATATATTTTGAAACCTTATAAGGCTCACTGCTGCGGAGCATTGGCCTCCGCCGTCATTTGCAGCATACTTTCAGTTGTGTCTCACCTGCGCTGTGCTTCCTCCTGCATAGCACTGCCTCCGCTCCTTTTCGGCCACCTGCCACAAGTTGTCGTGGCTACGTGGCAAGTGCGCTGTGCGAAGCACCTACCCATCACCCATTCCATGCGCCACTAGTGACCGTACTCAATGGATAGATAGATGCTAGGAACATTGCCTTTGGGGTGGCGGCGGGTACCGCGATGCTCGGTACTTTTTGTTCACTTTACATTTTTTAAGAAATCTAATATACGTTAAGGTCCTGCATAGAAGGTCTACATTTTTTTAGGTTCCATAGCCTTCTACACTATGCCAGTACTGAGTTCTGAACTTGCATATTCAGATCGCTGCCCTGATTTTAAACCATCAATACTCCAATCGTCTTTTACTAATGCCTACTGCAGATTAATTCATAATTAATTTGCTATCTATCAACCCTAAGGCCTTGGGGAGTTGTACAAGGAACTGTATGACTCAACGACAGCAATACCAACAAACATGCTCAGTAGTCATCTGTGAACAGAATCTCCACTGCTTAAACTTGCACTCAATTCAATCCTGACCAAGAACTTTCAAGCTGTGAGGAAATCGCCTAAGACATTACGAATAATGCAGAACCAAATGCGTGCGGTTACAAACATTCCAGATTAACCTGATACCATCTATAGTCAGAAATCAAATGATAAAACCATGTGCTGTTGGCTTTGAGCATGAACAAGGATATGTTCCAAAGCTTTGCAGCAATATGCTCAATAATTTCTGCAGATTTATCACAAACCATATGTGTCGTCATTATCATCTTGACTATATTAACATATTTTTGTAGCTTTACATTCTAAGAACCTTGACCTCTCTTTAAACAGGACACTGCCTCTTGAATTATCACAGAACAATTCCTTCCTGATTTGCCTTTTCTGTTTTTTATACAGGTGCAGAGTCTGCCTTTTTTCCACTGAATTAATCCAGTTCTCACTCTGTGCGATTTTGACCTGACCATTAAACTTTACACTTTGTCGTTGTGGTTTCCTTTAAATTTCTGGTTAGTTTCCTATCCCATTTTCACGACTTCGAATCAGTGCCCTTTTTGTACAAGTACTTAAATAGTTTAACTGTCTATCTCCTCTCCTTCAGTTTCCCCCTGCGTTTTTCATAAAATATTTTACTTTGTGCTTCCCGCGCTTCTAATGGTGCTCAGCCCATGTCCCCCTGTACTGTCTGATTTGACCATTTGAGCCACCCTTGAGGCCGACGAATGCTTTGTCTCCTTCGACGTGGTGTCCCTTTTCACAAACATCCCCGTGAAGCTTGCGGTGGCCGCTACCCATGACGCCCTACAACGCGTTGACACACTCAGCACACGAATCCCGCTGATTGTAAATGATGTGTGCCACCTCCTGGAGTTATGCCTATCAAACACATACTTCTCGTCAAACGGGGAATTTTACCGACAAGTGAAAGGAACACCAATGGGAGCATCCATCTGTCGTCATGGCCAATTTAACAATGGGACACGTCGAACAGCGAGCCCTCAACTCATTCCACCCGAAACCAACGATTTTCATCAGGTATGTCGACGACTGCTTCGCTATCAAAAAATCTGAGACTCAAAATTTCCTTCATCATTTAAACTCCGTAGAACCTGACATTAAGTTCACGCCAGAGGTGGAACAAGAAAACTCCCTGCCGTTTTTGGACGTCCTCGTGTCCCGAAACGACAATACCCTTCAATTCTCCGTATACCGCAAACCAACCCACTCAGGCCGGTATCTCCACTTCTCTTCGAACCACTCGACAGTCCATAAAGCATCAGTGGTGAAGACGTTGTTTAGAAGAATTGAGACACACTGCAGCACAGAACTTGACAGAAAAAAAAAACAACGCACGATATTCAAAGAACTTATCATGAACGGCTACCCAAAAGACTTTATTCAAAAAACCATTCGATGTCAAAAACACAACAATTGTCAAGAAATCAATGAACAAAGACCAACGCCACCACCAAAATACGTCACTTTACCTTATGTCGGAGGTGTCAGCGAAACCATCGCCAGAATCCTGAAAAAATCGGGTCTCCAGGTTGCGCACAAGCCCACAAACACTGTTGCACTTTGCCTACCTGTTCCTAAAGACCGGCCGCCGAGAGAAAGAGCCCAAGGCATTGTCTACCAAATTCCATGCGCCGACTGCGACGCAAGCTACATCGGCGAAACCAAAAATTTCAAAGAAAGAATTCGGCAGCATAAAAATGACGTCCGCAAATTCGCACGAGAGCGCAATCCAGTAGCCCAACATTCCGAGGACTCCGACCATAGCATCAACTTTGAAGGCACCCGCATCCTCGGAACCGAAACAAATTACCACAAGAGGCTCCTTCTGGAATCCTGGCATATCCAAACCACCCCGAACAATATCAACCACACAAAAGGAAACCTGCCCCCAGTATATGCCCAGGGACTTCGCTCTTCAACGCAACGAAAAAAAATGTCGCCTGTCTGCAGTGCCCCCCCCCCCCCCCCCCCCTCCCTCCTTTCCATACTTAAAAGACGCTAGCTACTGCCCTCAGTCACCCCTGATGAAGGAGCCGAGTAGGCTTCGAAACGTTGGGTTAAATTTAACATTTTTGGTTAGAGACGTGCAGTTTATTATAAGTCTTCAAACCCAACCAACAGGTAAATCTGTCAAAATGTTTAGTTTTCAATCTATCTCATTTGTGCGTTTTACCGTGAGCACCTTGCCAATCGATCTCTGTATTATTTCTAGGCCAAACTCAACCTCTGCCCTTGGGCACAATAAAACATTCCCAAAAGTGAGCACTAGAATTCATGCGAAAGCATTAGATGGCTTGACACGAAAAATATGGTGTTGCACAAAAAGTGGCAGCATTACAAAACTTGAGATTGGTTGAAATGGTGTGAAGTCATCAAAGGCAGGAAATTATGAGAAGTTAACCAGTACAAGTCAGTACTAGTGTTCACAACTGCACCAGCTACAAAGAAATAGTATAAGATTAGTGTAGCACTGGAATATAATTAGAAAAAAAAATAATAAATTTGGAATGGAATTAGAATGAAACTGGAATAATGTAATGCTTTCACATTACTCACAAGTAAGTTGCTTAAGTGGCCCCCCGTAATATTTTCTTTCCAAATGCCTCCCAGAACTTCACGCCTATACTCTGTCTCACAAGATGTTTGCAGCACTACGAAAGGTACAGCTCTCTCGTCCAATCAGGATGGCGCACACTACATTAGTGTGCGCCTTTCCTCAAAATCCAACTTTCAATTTTCAGTTTTCTCTCGCTTCTTTCCCTCCTTTATCTCTTCCTTTACGATGGTTCGGGTGTCCACCGAGATATTGTCTTTCTTCTTTCCCTCCCTCCTTTATCCCTTCCTTTACTGCGCGGTTCGGGTGTCCACCGATATATGTGAGACAACCAGGGTACTGTTCTCATCAATTCCTCTGTTGTCGCGTCGCAGTAAATTTCAGTAATCGTGTCATGTGCATATAAATTTATTTACTCCAGCGTGCCGAGGCAGCCGAGTGTCGATGGTGGCGAAATGCAAAACAAGCCCATGTGCTGCGCGAGAGGCAACGCACGTTAAACGGGTTCGATCATCTCATCGTCCTCATAACAACTGAATTCAGCACTGCTGGTTGTGTCGTCCTCCAGGTTGACAACAATGGCCGGTCCCTGGTCAACAACATCGTCGATGATGTGGTCCAGTTTTCTCATCACATCTTCCTCACTGATAATATGCTGCACGTAATTCTTCCATTTCTCAACAGTCACTTGCGTGATGCCTTGCCAAACCAGAGGCTCGACGTCTTGGAGCTTAAACGTCTTCTTTTGGCTGGCCACGAAACCCTTGACGTCGCTCCAGACAAGCTCTATCGGGTTCAGTTGGCAGTGGTACGGTGGCAGGCGCACAACGAGATGGCCAGCAGCTTTAGTAATGCAGTCGACACGGTATTGCTCCCCACCTGTGTTCACATTGCTGACAAGCTGCATGAGCTCGGCCTTCACCATGCCGCTGCTCCACGCGACACCTTTTCCGGACAGCCAAGCCTGTATGTCCTTTTTGAGGCTACTCATCCGCGGCACTTTATCCTGCTTCACAGAATGATATGGCGCGTTGTCCATCACTATAACGCTGCCGGGTGGTAGTAGTGGGAGAAGTCTCCTGGAGAACCAGTTTTCGTAGTGTTCCCCGTTCATTTCCTCGTGGTAATCGCCCGAGTTTTTCTTCGCTCGGAAAACTTCCGCTGCGCCTTCGACAAAACCTTGCTCACTACCGCAATGCGTCACAATAAGCCTGCCACCTTTGCCACTGGGGTTTTGTAGACCAGTCGACAGTCCGGATCGATGCGCTTGGTGTGCAGATTGGATGGTGCAGTCAGTCCACACTCGACTTCGCGTGTGGCCGGCGTTAACCCACGTTTCGTCGGTGAAGAAAATAGGCCTATCCTGGCGTCGCAGCTCTGCTATCTGGCGCAGGTACCGGCGGCGACACTGCACAATGTGCGTCGCTTCGATTAACATCGCATTCCGAGAGCGCTTCTTATATCGGAAGCCAAGTTTCTTCAACATCCTCTGCATTGTCGCTGCGGACACGGTCGGTAGCGTTTCGTCCTCTTCGAAATGCGCAACCACCTTACCTTTCGCGATAGTTGGAATTTCCCCTCTCTGAAAAAAGGTGTGTACCACCCTTCGCAACACGCTCAGGTCAAAATCGTCCAGCTTCTTCGTCCGCTCGCGGCCTCTTCCGCCAGCACGCTTCTTCGGTGACAACACTCGGCCCGCGTTCAACGTCTCCGTTGTCCACTTGTAAAGCGTTCGCTCGCTCACCTGTGTGAGTTTTGCCGTCCTCTTGATGAGCGCATTTGTACTCCAACTGCCCCCGCACTCGACGCGAAGCGCTTCAAGAACATTTAAAGCCACCTGCTTCGCCTGCTTGGGGAAACAGCGCACTGTCGGTGTAGAGCACACAGGAGACACAACAGACTCGTCCGACGCCATGTTGGAAAGTGGCGACGCATCACTACCTCGCAGCAGGCCTCCGCAGAGCTGTGTCCGTACGGGCTTTGTCTGGTAATTTCACCAGTGATTGAAACACTCCCTACCATTTAAATATACCTGTCCAAATCATGTTTTTAGTTGCAATGCTTATTGTTTTGATTAATAGTCATACACTCCTCAAATATTCGAGGGACTATTTTCTGCGTTTCTGCAGCCCTGATTGGACGAGAGAGCTCTACCTTCCGTAGTGCTGCAAACATCTTGTGAGACGAAGTATAGAGCACCCTTGTATTGCTTTATGCTTCATCATCGTGGCACCTCTTTTTTTTTTTCATCTATTCCGTTCATGGCTTACTACCTATAGCCTGTTCACCTGTACCCCGAGATACTTGTATTCTGCCACCCTAATGGCTTTGTAATGGGGGCACCTGCTCAATGGTATCGTTGGGTATCGTCAAACTATTTATTTCACTAAAGTAAAGCCCACAGCATCTCCTTTGATCGTCTCTATAAATACTTGCAATGCACTATAAACCTCCTTGCTTATCAGCTTATAGAAAATACGGCAGCAGAGGTACTCGCTTTCAACAAGAGTGTGAAACGCCAATTTAAGAAAAAAAATAGAAAAGGTGTTCAAAAGTCATCTTTCACACTGACAGGAGACAAAGCCTGTTAGAATACTTATGTTCTGGAGCACCTTATATGGCACTGCCACATAAAAGCACATCACCTTTTTTATACATGGAAACAAGGTACATAACCTGCTAAGGCACTGAACACAGCTCACCATAAAGTAACATGTGCTTATTAATGTAAACGCATTACATGGCTCATCGACATGCAAACCCAGCGTAGCCCAAAGAGTGTCACCGTTACAAAACTAGCGATTGGTCGAAACAATGCAGCGACATCAAAGGCGGGAAAATATGAAATATTAACCAGTAAGAGCCAGTGCTACTAGTACTTACAACTGTACTATAACTACAAAGCAATAGAACAAAATTAGAATAGGATTTGAATAGAATTAGAATACAATTAAAAATGGGATTGGAATAGAATTGGAATACTTATCCGTTACTTGCACGTAAGTTCTCAAGTGCACACGGGAAATTTTTGTTTACCAAAATTCTTTATCGTTTATCAGAATTCATTAGTATTCGTCATCAGAATTTTTATGCACCAGCCGTAGTGGTGACTGAGTGGCTATGGCGCTTGGCTGCTGGCCCGAAAGACGCGGGTTCGATCCCGGCCGCGGTGGTCAAATTTCGATGGAGGCGAAATTCTAGAGGCCCGTGTGCTGTGCGATGTCAGTGCATGTTAAAGAACCCCAGGTGGTCGAAATTTCCGGAGCACTTCACTACGGCGTCTCTCATAGCCTGAGTGGCTTTGGGACGTTAAACCCCCATAAACCAACCAATTTTTATGCACCACTCGGAAAGCAGGCAAAATAGTTCAACATGTAAAATGTGCAGCAAAGTGTGCCAAACATGCAGAGCTTGACTGAGTGAGTTTAACTTTTCCCTGTTACGAAAAAGGTAAAAATGCTCCAAGATTCTTCATCCGCCTTTGATGTAGAGCAGTAACAATTGCACTGAAGCTGATACGAAATATGTACCAAAATTACCTAACTCAAATGCACAACTAATTTTTCTTTACAAAACCAAGGAACTCAAAATTTGTGCATAAGTTTCAAAGACTAAAGACACCAAACTTTTGGCTGCGTGTTATTTTTTTGGAATGGTGCCCAAAACAGTAGTGTACATAAGTGACGATGTGGAATTCACCACCTACACCAACTCAAAAATTTATAACTTAATTTTTTGTCATGATGTTCTGGGTTCAAAGACCAAACGACGGCTCCGACGTAACAGATGATTTGAGGTCACATGAGCCATGCAAAAGCTGCCGTGTAATTGGTGCTTGTTCATTTTTTGTGATTCCAATTTTTGAGCAGGCTTGCGTATGAGCTGGTGTGAATTAAACTGAAGAAAGCAGCAACCATACTGCAGTTTTTGTGCACCGCATGTGACCTCAAATCGTCTGTTACGTCACGGTTGTCGTTTGGCCATTGAAACCAAACAGCATGAGAGAAAAAGTTCTATTATATATTATTTACCGCTTGCTGGTGCTATCAATGCACCTCTTCATGCTTTCTTATGTGCTGCGCATCACTGCAAAGACAGAACATGCACGTAAAATTTGGCATCTTTTCAGGTCCACAGGCTGCAACGAATCATCCATGTGGTGCATCGCATATGAACTGCAACCATTTTTGAATCCTCATTAAACCTTGGGTGGTGCCTCACGCACTCACCAGCCATGCTGTCACCTCATTCATCAAAGTGCCCTTCAGCATGTTGGATGAGAAAAATTCATGTGAGACATCATTCAAGCACTATCCATAGAGCACCCTCGTGCAACATTTGACTCGCTTGTCCAGGCAGCCATCCAGTGGCTGCAGTTTGGACGTCACGCACCCGGATATTACGACCAAGTTGGTGCTACGTACAGGGAGTTCAGCTTTAACTTGCGGTAGAGATGAACAGAGCTGTCATATCGGCTTGGGTGTACATCATACATGCTGTTTATTGGTTTTAGGGGAAAGAAAATGGCACAGTATCTGTCTGGTATCTGGGCGGACACCTAAACCGCGCCATAAGGGAAGGAATAAAGGAGGGACTGAGAGAAGAAAGGAAGAAAGAGGTGCCGCAGTGGAAGGCTTTCGAATAATTTCAACCACCTGGGGACCTTTAACGTGCACTGTGCTGGCGCCTTAGCGTTTTGTCTCCATAAAAACGCAGCTGCCGCGGTCGGGTTCAAACCCGGGAACTCTGTATCAGTAGCCGAGCGCCCTAACCACCGAGCCACTGCGGTTTTTGTGGTCAAAAAGTGGGTGATAGAGTAAGGCAAATATAGTGACCAATAGGCTCACTTGCGCACACGCACCCGCCCACTTATACGCATCACATGGATTACTCACATCTCAAAGAGTACGGCCCAGTCCGGCTGAAAGAGCACATGTGTCAGCCCAGCACCATGCATTCCGATGAGCACGTCAGTGTTTGCCATCACCTGCAGGTGGGAGGAAAGTGAGGGCAGGTTCCTGCAGTGCAATAGGTAGCGGTGACTGAATTCACATGCCCCTTTCCTTTGTGCCTTTGGTACAAGCTACAAACATCAAAGCAACTTAAGGGGGATGCAGCTTTTAGCAAAACTGTTATTTCTAGATGCATTTAGGTCAAATTTTTTGAGCACATTAGAAATAATTTTATGACTACTCTCACCAAATTTCACTGTTCTAACTCCAAAAAATTGCTTTCTAATATATATCTTTTTCCTGAATCTCATGAAAAAGCTATACAGTTACGAAAACATGGCAGAAGGTTGGTTCAACATTCAATGCTTTTCTACTGGCATGCTACAGGTCAAGACATTCTTAAATTTTTCTTTTGCAAAGCACAAATTTTCGTTTTGAATTTTTGCAATGCAGTGTCCACTGGCATATCTCGAGAGAGAAGAAATTTTTCTACGAGAAATTTAAAATTCACAGTTGAAAAACAAATAACCCCTTGACCTGCACTATAGTCCTGGGGGTGCAACAAATCAATTTTTCGGCCATTTTTTGGGGTTCCACAGCAGCACCCTCCCCAAATAAATACACAACTTTGTGAACAAACCTCAATCTGGTGACGGAATTCGATTGCATGGTTGAACTGCACCCTCTGCACAGTCACCCCCGGGAGCTTCCTCGCTGCAGCAAGGAGCTGGATTTGTCAAGAGAGAAAAAGAGACACCCACTAGACTTTGTAGACACAAGATTCATTTTGGGGAGTGAAATCACTGTTGTCTCCTGAAAGCGCCCCTAACTTTGCCTGTCCTCACTACGAAGAACTGGAAACATCAAGCTAGCCTTGTAGCTGGCATTCATGTCGTCATGCTCCAGTGTTAGTCACTTGGGACTGCGACAGCGGAGTACACTGCTGGACTCAATCCCCCATGTTATCAGATATGTAAAATATTGACAGCCTTATTAGATGCATGAATGGTAACCTGCTGTTCAGTCTTGAATGATTTTGCACATCTACTTCACAAGCAGAACAGGGAGATAATATGCAGCATTTGTGAAACGCAGAGCTGCAACAGCTACCCAAGGGGCTAGCACATAAACGGGGCACTCAAACATTAAAGTTAAAAAAAACGTAAATGTAGTGGCGGACAGACCACAGACAGAGTCTTTGTCTATATTTCTCAACACCAATACATGACTGCATCATAAACTATAGGTTCATGCGAATATTTGATAATTTAGAATATTCAGCCGAGCAATAAGGAATTCAGTACACAATGTGATCCGAATTTTTGGTATTTAAAGTCTTGGAAGTACCGTATAGACATGTGTAAGGGCCTCACTCTTTAATGCGAAAGCATTTCTAGGCTATGTCAACGGGGTCTTGTCCGCAAAGCGTGTCATCAAAACGTGTTCGTAGCAGTTGTGATGTTTTCGAAGAGGTAGCGCCAAATGAGCGGTTGTAATCGAAAGAAGATGTGAGGATGATGCCCCCAAAAAGTTATGTCAAAAGGATGATTAGTTAATTATATAGAGCCAAAAATGTCGAATTAGCGCGGACAAGAAAACAGCAGTGGACTGTAAAATAGTAGAAAATTGTAAAAAAGAGCGAAATAAAAGTTTGAAATGAATTGAGACGTGTTTGAAAGAAATAAAATAAAAGGTTCGATGTGGAGTGATTAGGGAATTAATTATAAGAAAAAATCAATGGAAGTCTGAATAGGCTGGACGGATATATAGTAAGTGGGCGGGAATGAAAAGTGGCGCCAAGTTTGAAAACTAATGGTGGCGGCACCAAATTTGAAAAATGAGTGACTGCAATGAAAAGAGGGTATAACCAGAGTAAAACTAGTTCATTAAGGTGAGTAATTACTGAAATGGGAAAAGCAACCATGACGCCAAATTTGAAAGGCGACGAGTGTCAAGGAAGCATCAACGTTTTTGCATTCCTCCAGTGCGGGTAGCAGCAGTGACCTCTAATTTTCTTTTCAGATTAGAGCGCCAGTTTTCAGGGTGCAGCCCATACACACTATTTGAGAAAAAGAAATTAAGCAAAAGCACGCCAATCGTGTGCAATCCGGGAACGAGTGGCATTCATTCTACGTTCAATCGTCACCCATGAAGTCTTGCGACTGCGAGCTGGTGCTGCACTCTGGTGCACGCTCATCCCAGAATAAGTAGTGCAGCACGTCCGCGGTCAACGCGTAGCAGTTGTCCCGCAGTTCCATCACATAGCAGGGCAGCATTTCTTGAAAAATTGTTTTTTTGGGGAAAGGAAGCAGTGCGGTATCTGTCTCACCTGAGCCATGCTATAAGAGACGGAATAAAGCAGGGTCAGAGAAGAAAGGAAGAAAGAGGTGCCGTAGTAGAGGGCTCTGGAATAATTTCGACCACCTGGGGAGCTTTAACCTTCACCAACATCGCACAGCACACGGGTGCCTTCATTTCATCTATAAACGTTGGGCGCCTTAGCATTTCGCCTCTACTGAAACGCGGCCGCCGTGGTCGGGTTCGAACCCGGGTACTCCGGATCAGTAGCAGAGTGCCCTAACCACTGAGCCACCACGGAGGGTGCAGCTCTTCTTCCAGCTCGGGAAACTTGCACGGCTTGCATCGGAAAGCGTGCTTTTTGCAGCTTGTGTTCCTCAATGCATCCTTTTGGTTGCACCATCGTCGGACGCACTTCTTGGCCAAAACAAATTTCCTGCCCGCCGCACGCTTGCCGTGTTCAACAGCAAACTCCCAGCCGTGTACATATTAAGGCGCTTGCCCATCGTGCTAAATTGCAATGCTCGGCGGCAGCACAAGAAAGCCATAACTACGGTAAAATAACCTGCCACCACAACTCCCGTGCCTTTGACAGCCACAATAGCTCACAACAGCCACAAAAAGCTGGAGCTGGTGATACTGAACCCGCCGCGATGGCTCAGTGGTTAAGACGCTCGTCTACCGAGTCTGAGCACCCGGGTTCGAACCCAACACCGGTGGCCGCGTCTCGGTCTCGTCTCGATGCAGGCGAAACGCAAAGGCGCCCATGTGCTGTACAATGTCAGTGCACGTTAAAGATCCCCAGGTGATCGAAATTATTCTGGAGCCCTCCACTATGGCACTTCTTTCTTCCTTTCTTCTCTCAGTCCCTCCTTTATCCCTTCCCTTACAGCACCACTGAGGTGTCTGCCGAGATGTGAGACAGATACTGCACCATTTCCTTTCCCCAACAACCAATTTCAATTTCGATTTTGATTCACACTGATGCGGATACGGATAGCGGGAGCTCATGGCAGGGGAAAGAGATGATGATGATGATGAGCCGTGGCCTCGGGCGCCAACCGTGTCCGGCACGCAGAACCTCCTGTGCGTGTGCGCAGCCTCTGCGATCAAGCACACCACTGCTCGCATCTGGAGCTGATTGCAGAAGCCACGGTGCGAGCATTTCAATGGCTATTCAGGGTGGGTCGCGAAAAGTTCGGGTGGGGCCCTTACCTAGATCTTTATTATTTTAATATTTCCTTCTGGAAAACAGGATTCGGCCCGTCATGGGTGCGGTACTTACACGCATTTATATGGTATTCATCTCAAGTGAATAACATTTCTGGAACTCTCGCTTCGTGCGGTTTCGGTTCCAAGTGCTCCCTGTGGTATGGCATCCTGGTGCGTGCAGAAGTAAAAGCAGCAGCTATATAAAGATGCAGTCGTGATTAAGACCAGCAGTCGGAGGCATAAGGCGACCAGAGGCAATAAAATGGCGCAGCTTCCCTGCCTTCCACTTGTGTGTGGCCCAGTTGAGTAAGTAGCATGCCAAAATGCCACCCGTCTTATAATCTTGGACTCTGGCACAATACACGCTTTGGATGTTACCAGAAGGACCGGAAATTTGCCGTCGCGGTACCCTCGCAGTTCATTACCAAATGTGCATGAGCATTTCATTCAATAGCGCCGAAATGTCCTTCATGCAAGTGACGCGACAGTTCTCTGCAAAGGATCCTTGGCATTATCACTCTGCAACCTCATGGAAGAAATAAATCGGTGCAGGATATTTCAGATGCGAATGGGGCAAGCTTCCCTTCAACTAAATTTCCTACTTCCAATGACATCACCACTTTCATCAAGTGTGGGTCATTCAATGTAGCTGGACGCAACAAGGCAGGTTAGCCGACCCATGACATGAATGGCCACATCTTCGGTGTCCAGCTTGTCCGCGTGCACCCTTTGGACTTTGGACAAAGCATAGGTTTGGTTTGGTTTATCGGGTTGTGGCTGGGGTTTAACATTCCAAAGCGACTCAGGCTATGAGGGATGCCGTAGTGAAGGGCTCCGAAAATTTCGACCATCTGGGATTCTTTAACGTGCAGTGCCATCGAAGAATTTCGCCTCCATCAAAATTTGACCGGCGCCGCCAGGATCAAACCCGCATCTTTCAGGTCAGCAGCCGAGTGCCATAACCACTGAGCCACAGCGGCGGCCGGACAAAGCATCGGCCAATACCAACTCATTTCCCTCCTTTCTCTGGACATACTGAAAAATGACATCGAATGCAGTGCATCAGCCTTGGGAAAAATCGCTGTAGTCTTGGAGGCATTTCACTCATACTCTTGTCTTCAACGGCCACAAGTGGCTTGCAGTGTTTGAATAATGACGCTGTAACAAAAAATAAACACAAAATTGTTCACATGCAAAAGACGCAGCTGAAGCTTCCTTTTCATTCTGTACACACTTAGGTTAAACAGTTGACAGTACTTGTGATTCACAAACCACAGGTCCTCAGTCACTAGCATGCATTCGGAACAGTGCGGCCACAGCAGAACTCGATGCGTCAGCCAACAGCTTTATCGGTTTTCAAGGGCCCAAGATCCAGGGATCCAGGATCCAGGGGCAGAGTCAGTGTTCAGATTAAGGCTTCCCATTCCTTGCCATGCACTTTCCCTCATAAAAAAGGCCGCCGCCATCTGGAAGGAGAGTTAGCGCAGAGGCCGAGGCACATGTCGACAGTCGCACTTGATGAGAACGCACGCGTTCGCTGTTCTTGGCCAAATTTTTGGACGCCGGAGACGGAACCGCCGAGATTGCAGTGGGCGCGGCTCATTACGGATGGATGGAACATGAGCGTCCCCTTTGAAACGGGGTGGATTGCCACCATGCTCGGCTTCGAATGCATGCACACCACCTAGCAGAGCGATCGACGCCTAGCTCCATCTATCAGAGAAATTACGATGCACATCTACCCGTTGCCGAGTTACACCCCCTCAAGACATGTCCCAAACGGAATCTGCTTCGTTTGGAGGGTCAAGGTGGGCCTGGAATTAGGCTTGCGGTGTGATATGGTAGCGCTTCAATTAGTAATTGCATGTATACATTGTTTACCTATTATTTAATTGTGGTTTTATTCGCCTACCAAATTTGGTACACAACTGTCCCCAGATGGCTGCCCCTTGTTGTCAGTGTATATAGTGTCATCATTGGCATGCGGCAGGTGGTTGTTTCTACAATGCTATTGTAGATAGCGCTACAAGTCTCAATGCGAGATGTTCTGTTTTCTAGTTGCTGCCACAGATGACGCTGTGATCTCAGGGTGGTAGCAGACCCCATGAAATCCCGAAATGTGATGAGCAAGAGCTAACACTCTTAAAATGCATTGTCCTGCTTTACCAAGGACCTGAGGGCTTCAATTTTTCATGAAAGGTTAGGTATGCACTTTCCGAAGTCGTTAACTGCACACCAAGGAATCTCTGAACTCCTTGTCTACAAGATGGGCGAGGCATGCAAGATGTACTTAACTAGATCTGCATCTCGACATATTCCATGCTTGCAGAGAGTCACTCAGAACTTAGAAACCAAACAGCTCCAGCCAAAAAAATGCACTTAGCTCTATTCAAAGTCAAATCAGCATTGTGTGTTGCAGTTAGTGCAGTGCATAGGAACTCTGCGTGTTCTTCCTCCGATTTGCCCCAAACCAAGGACATCACCAATATAAACATGCATGCCCGGTAAACTAGGAAAATTTTCACCCACAGCCTTTTGAAAGACTTCAGGTGCTGAGGCAATTCCACAGAGCAGGCACAGAAATCCACACCTCCCAAATGAGGTGCTAAGGTACACATTCTGGAGGTTTTTTTCATCTAATGGTATCTAATGGATAACATACCAGCAACCTGCATCTAACCTGCTTCAATCCAGCAGCTCCAGCTAATGCTGCTTTTATTTCTTCTCGGCGCAGAAGTTTGTAGTGCTCTCTTTTCAAGTAGCAGTTAGCTTGTCTGGGATCCACGCAGACTCTCAAACGATCGTTTTTCTTTTTGACAATTACTAGGAGATTACCCCAGTCCGATGCCTCAATCACTTTGATGACACCCTCTGACTGTATTCGGACTAGTTCCTTACATAGGGGCTCACGAAGTACATGAGGTACCTTTCTTGATGGCATAGCAACGGGCTGCTGTCATCCTTGCGCATCATGCTGTAGTATTGACAAATGCAACCAGTTCCCCGAAAGAGCGCAGGAAATTCAGTAACAGCAACTTGCTCAGTGGCCCCAGAAGAAGAAATTTCGTGAACGCGAACAATCACTCCAAATGACTCGCTTGATTCAATCCCAGCAAAACATGCCCCCCGTTTTTGACCATAAAGAACGGCCCTTTTGCTTCCTTGCTTCTGAGGCGCAGTGGCAGAATCATCCTACTGAGTGAGGTGCTGCATCCGGTTACGTTCGTAAGTTTATTGGCATCGTTTTCGACGGAGCCAAGACAAGCCACACATCCATTTTACGGAAGTAGCTGAGGGGTAGCATGTTAGCCTATGCACTGCTGTCCACCTTTGTCTCTGTCAGAAACCCTGCCAGTTTGCCGGTCATTGTACAATCCTGTTTCCTGGTAACGCTATTGATTTTCACTGCAAGAATCTGTCGTCAGAGTCTGCTGGAGGTTGTTCTATGCCACCTCCCTTTGTCACTCCTAGTTCACTGACACTACTGCTTCTTCAACAGGCCACAAAGTGGTTCCTTCTTCTGCAGAAAGTGTAAGTCATGCCCCAAGCGGGGGGCACTGCCTCAGCTTGTGGCATCTCCCACAGCAGCCGCACTGCCGCTGTTGGCCAAAGAACCACCATTGGCCAAAGTAAGCCAATTACACTGCAGCTTCAGGCTTTTTGCTCACCTTGTAAATATTTGCTTCATTCTCTAGAGTGTGTGCCTGAGTTGCTGTAACCTCCACAGCCTCACAAAACTCGATGGTCTTGTTCAGCATGAGCTACTTGTCTCTTAGCAGCTTGTGCATAGCATAGCATGCTGCTCACAGTGTCAAACACAAGCTGGTCCCTGATCATTGGATCCTTCGACTGTCCAAAGTTACACGTCTTGGCTTTGAGCTGAAAGTCCCACATATATTGCTGAAAGGGCTCACCATCTTGTTGCATTCAAGCCTGAAACAAATAATGTTCCAGAGATTCATTGCATTTCAGGCTGCAGTAGTCTTCAAAAGCAGTGATAACAGAATCATAGTACTCACATTAAACCTGGATCAGCATAAACGTTTTGAACATGTCTTATGCATCTGGACCCATGGGACGCAAAATATGGCTGTCTTTTTCCACCCAGATTCACGCGGGTTCCTGCTTGGCTGCCTTGAGAAAGAGTGCAATGTGGTGCTGTCGGAACTTTCTCCAGACGGTCTGAGGGCAGTAGCTGCGCCTTGCTTCCATGCTTCCAAACTCTCCTTGACGAAACAAGATCCAAGACTTCTGACATTGTTCAAGAGGATGCACACACCCGAGATGGATGAGCACAAGAGGCATTTTATGTTGGCTTGCCTTTTTAAAGGCATCGCCCCAAGAGTTGCCAGCCACCAAGCTTTAACCACAGTGCCGCTGGTGGTAGAGGTAGGATGAATAGTCATTTACTACTGCCACAACCACGAGCTCCGCACCTGCCTATATGGGATGCCTGGCTCTTTATCGTATCTTTTTGCCCTTGTTTTGTCACTGAGATTGCAGCGTAGCTTACGGCCCCATCCACATGTCATACAAGGTTGCTACCAAAGAGAAGATGAGCCTGCCAACATCAAAAAGAAAAGTCATCTTCCCTCACCAATGATCATAATGATTTTTTATGCTGCAAGGGCATCTGTGACCAAAGTGCCATGGCACAAGGTTTGTATGTCCACCCAAGGAGGAGTCAAAGACCCATTTCCCAAGCATAGCATCCTAAAGAAGCCGAGCACCAGGACACAGAAAAGCTTTTATCCACTGTTTTGCCGGTGTGTACAAGGCGGCATTCTGGACTGCACCCTGCACCTCTCACATGCAAGGCGGATGCTCAAGCCATTAGGCCACTGCTGCGGTAACTCTTCCTTTCATTTTTCACATATAGATACCAGTGACATAAGATAGATTGGAACTTCAAGGAATACATTTGGAAACAAGTGAATTCCAGTTAAATGAAAATGTGTTTTCAGAGCTCTGAGACTTTCAGGAATGGCCAAGCACAGAAGGCAGAAATCTAACCTCAAAAATGTTTACACAACAGAGCCATCACGCAAAAGGATAAAAAAAAGAGAACATTTGGAAACTGGAAAATTTAAGAAAACAGGAAAGATTTGTATAAACGTAGCAATGCAAACAAAGGGCTAAGAATAAATACATTAAGTTACCCCTGGCTTTGTAAATTTGCAGCTCTCAATCAAGCATTGATGACTTGAAGCACCCAATCTTTACTCACCTCTTCCTCGTTCAGAATGCGGCGATGCTTAGTTCCTCGGGACAGCAGCGTTACACGAACGTCCCCGTCCTGCATTGGGAGAGGTGTATAAGGGCAGGTGCACCACTCCAAGCTCATGAGAACCTGCTTCCTATCAAGTGGGGCACAGAAAACTGGTCTCATCATAACCCGCACTTCATGGTAGCATAAGAGATCGTCTTTGGCTCCATGCTGTCTTTTAAAATGGTGTCTAACTCATTAATACTCACCAATAACAGTGTGGAATGTGCAAATGACTGGTAAAAAATTCATAATTCAATTCCCTCTCTCATGTCGTTCTGGTTTCAACAGTAGGATGATCACAGTATGTAGTAGTGTGTTGTTTGCTTGCTCCTCCCAAGTAGCCTGCCAGTTATTTCTCAATTTACTGTGTATTAATTTCAAGCAATCCATGTGCGGTACGTTTTAATGTTTTATTTGACCAAATCGTGCTCGTGCTGCGCATGCATCTACTTTTTCATCACCAACTATTCCGACATGGCT
This sequence comes from Amblyomma americanum, assembly GCA_030143305.2. NCBI lineage: Eukaryota > Metazoa > Arthropoda > Arachnida > Ixodida > Ixodidae > Amblyomma > Amblyomma americanum. The sequence continues at coordinate 52,675 of JARKHS020002101.1, forward strand.
GGGGACCCAGCAGAATTTAATGTTATGTTTTTGTGTCGTGACTTTAAATATATTACGTATGATGTTTTCTATTATGGGTTCAGCAGTATTTCTAGAGTGCAGTGCTTTGAGCATACTAAGGGAGTCAGTGTAAATGATACTGTATTTGATGTTCTCTCTTACTATTCGTTCTACAGCTACGAAGACGGCATAACACTCGGCAGTAAAAACCAGTGTGCACTCTGGCAGTCGCATTATTTTTTCAGTTTCGTTGAATTACCGCACTTACAACATGACTTTCTGTTTTTAAGCCCTCAGTGTAAAATTCAGTATAGGTGTCATATTTTTTTTTTGCAGTGCAAAGTATTCTTGTAGTATGTGCTCGCGTGGTGTTTGCGTTTTGTGTAAATGTGTCAGTGTGAGGTCACATACTGAAGAGAGGCTGTACAATGGTGGCAAATATTCATGTTTTTGTGCAATGTACGATAGGGCATCTAGTACTTCTAACTTTCCGCATTTAGCTTCAAAGCACAGTACTAAAAGCCTGTTGAAATGTGCTTTGTTGTTGAATAATCTTTTTGATAGGCACTTGGTAACAATGGGATGGCAGAGATCTTTCTAAAAAGAACGGGTTTTTAGGACATATGTGCATGTAGGTGTGGCTCTACAATCCTCTAGAGCGAGCTCATTAGTTTCACCGTAAAGACTTTATCTGTATGCTCCAGATTATAGCCGCAGACCCAGGTTATGAACAGGGTGACATACATTAAAGACCTTAAAAAGAAAACTTCTGAAGCCCGTAAAGACTTTATCTGTATGCTCCAGATTATAGCCGCAGACCCAGGTTATGAACAGGGTGACATACATTAAAGACCTTAAAAAGAAAACTTCTGAAGCCCTCAGTGTCCTAAAAGTGCTCTCACAAAAACTGTGGGGGTCTGATAGAGCATGCCCATTACAAATCTATTGCTTTCTGGTGTGCTCTAAGCAGCACTATGGGTGCGTAGTATATGGTTCGGCGAGAGCATCCTACCTGAAACGATTTTATCGTTTCAGGTAGGATGCTCTCGCCGAACCATATACTACGCACCCATAGTGCTGCTTAGAGCACACCAGAAAGCAATAGATTTGTAATGGGCATGCTCTATCAGACCCCCACAGTTTTTGTGAGAGCACTTTTAGGACACTGAGGGCTTCAGAAGTTTTCTTTTTAAGGTCTTTAATGTATGTCACAAATTGATATCTAAAAATTTGTGTTCTTGTTTAATTGGTAGTGCGGCTTGGTTTAAGTATAGATTAGGATCGACCTGTAGGCCCCGTCTCAATGAGAAGAGAACAGCTACTGTTTTTTGAGGAGGAAATTTAATCCATTTCTGTCTGCCGAAGCAGCCAGTTTATTTAATGTCATTTGTATTTCTCTCACAGGTAGATAAGCTGCAGGACGTGCACGCTATCTGTAGGTCATCTACGTAAACTGAATATCTTATGGACTGGGGTATTAATTTAGCTAAGGAGTTCATTTTTACAATGAACAGTGTCCTGCTGATATGTGAAACACTGAATCTTTTGCTGAATGCCAAGCAGACATTTCCATTTTTCCTCAAGCTCTCTCCTTTGCTTTCCAGGAGTGTTTTCTTTGTTTGTTTTCCTGTTCTTGTGTTTGTAAATCGTTTTCTTGCAGAACTTAAATTAGTCTTTTTTCGACATGAGTGTCCCCTGGTGTATGCCATTTTCTTGGATGAAAGTCATGGAGAGAGTTGCTGCTAGGCAGACTCGGAATGTGTGGTTAGCCAGGAAGTCGTTCAAGCAATTAAGCATCCTGCTGCGGATGCCTAGATCCAGTTCAGCTCAGTGTTATTCCTTAAAGGCACTCAATCAAGGGGGTGTTACATAAGGTGTGGGATTACGGATGAATATAGGAAAACAAACGACGATGATTATTTAGCATTGAAGATGACCAGTTACACAACCTTTAAAAGTAGATGATGAAGAGATAGCAACGATGGTCAGAGGGTAGGCCGTTGCAGTCTGTAGCTGCTCAAAAAAAAAACAGACAACATAGGTCAGCTAGGTCACAGAGCGTTAACACGTTTTGGCGGGCTAGTTGGTTAAGCATCTTGAACAAACAGCGCGAACAAAGACGAGCACAAAAGACAAGAAAGCGAACGAAACGGCCGTGTCGTTCGCTTTCTTGTCTTTTGTGCTCGTCTTTGTTCGCGCTGTTTGTTCAAGATAGGTCACAGAGGATACCGAACTTCCACATGGTATCGTAGGCCTTCTCCAGGTTGAAGAAGACCCCGATGCAGTGCTGCTTGTGGATAAATGCCTCACGGATGATGTCTTCTAGGCGGACAAGGTGATCAGTCATCGATCATGCTTTTTTAAATCCACATTGATGTATGTCTAATAGTTGCCGAGATTCGAGTATGAAGGCGAGCCTAATGTTTATTACACTTTCATAAGATTTAGCAATACAGCTGGTGATGGGTATCAATCTCTAATTGCTAGGACTTGTTGGTGATTTTCAGTGTTTCAGAAAAGGTACTATGACTGCATTTTTCCACTCCCAGGGTATCTTCCCAGTTACCCATATTTTATTAAAGAATTTCAACAGTGCCTCTACGGCAGCCTCAGAGAGATGAGCAAGCATAGTGTAATGCACATTATCTGGGCCTGGTGCTCTTTTTACTGAAAGATAATACACCATCTAATTCCTGCAGTATGATAAGGTGGTTGCAGTCCTCATGCATGACTGGTTTAGAGGTAAGTTTGTTCTTCTGCTATTGCTTTGTGCTCCTGGAATGTGTTTGTGTAATTGAACAAATGTGAGACTTTAGCAAAATTCTCGCCAAGTACGCTGGCCTGTTCTATTGATGTTTATGTGCCAGGTGCTCTCAACAGCGGAAATGTAAAAGGAGTACGGTCACCAGTGAATTTACGAACTTGCTCCCATATTTTCTTTAAGTAGTGAACTGCTTATAGAGGGCACATATTTCTGCCAGGAAGTTTTCTCTGCATTCCTTTGGATGTACCGCACTCTACCCTTAGCCCTCTGAAAGATAAAAAAAAAGTGGGGGTGTGCGATTATCGAAATTTTCTAATACGAATCGAATATGTGTTCAGTACAAAAAAAGTTTCAGAAAATGATAAACAAAATGTTGCTGCCCTTCTTTTTTTAAAAATAGTGTATGGTCTTTACCACCAAAATAAGCAAAACTAGACTGCCTCAGCACCATATAAAAAAACGTACACAGAAATGTAACTACTTAATTAGACAGCATAACAGTATCCAAACTATAATGAGGTCATGCAAAACAAAATCCATAAAATCACAAGACTGGCAACAAAAAATGCCATGATGACTAGTAAAACCTCATTCATTCGGAGTTCAAGGGACCAGATGAAATGCCCGGTTCATCCAAAGGCCTCGATTTATAAAATTCCTCGCACCCCCACCCCCCAAGAAAAAATCCTGCCAAAAATGCGAAGATACGCAGTACGGCCTTATGAGGTGGCTCCATCGCGCTAACACCTGTAAGCCCGTGATGAGTTGCTTGTATTGGAGTGCTGGAAGAACAACACAAATGCAAGCATGGGGTCGGGGAACACATACTAGGGTTGGAATGGCGAGACTGTTTCTAAAAAGGAACAAGAGATAACTTGCGACGTGCCAGTCAGCGTCCGAAAGCCGCACAGAGCTGGGATTGAACCATCGGCGAATGCGCAGGCCGACAGTTGCAGTTGCTGCGGGGCAGCGGCGAAACTTAGAAACCGAAACTACGCGGCCAGGCTATTTTTTGACCTAGCAACAGAGGCCTTCCGATCGTTGTCACACCTGCCGTTATGCCCACTAAATAGGTGCGCAGGATACAATGCACCTTGCAGTAGGCGAGATTTTTACAGGATCGCTTGCCCTATTGTGACAACTCGACGCACACCTTCAGGAGACTCCCGCGACATTCTGGAAGTAGGCTTTCCCGCATAGCCTAGTTTACAAAACTGGATGGCGGAGGTCAAGCTCGGAGAGCTATGAAGGCGACAAGACGCATTCTTCGGATGTGGGCATTAAATTTGTAACGTATTACGGAAGGATTAAAAAAAACTGCCTCGTGGACGCACGTGTAATCATCTCCGTTAAGCACCCCTGCTTAACAAGCCAATTGCTGGCTGACAATCCTGGGAAGGGCTGACTAACGCGTCAATTCCTTTCCTGGAAATATGAAACGCTCTGCAGCTTATCTTGTGCTGTGATCGTTGTGAAGAAACAGGACTTCAATGTAGCTGGTGCCCAAAAAGGCCGCCACTGTCTGGAAGACAAAGTAACGAGCGTTAGCTGTTCGGTTTACTAGACGAAGAAAGCGAAGAACGCGCCCGTTGTCCAGTTATACCCCCATCAAGATAGTCTGAAATGGGACTAGGTGGGCCTAGAATTAGGCTTTCGGCACGATATGGTAACGCTTCAATTAGTAATTGAATGTATACAATGTTTACCTATTATTTAATTGTGGTTTTATTTCTACACCACAACCTATAAGGTTTTATTTGCCAACCAAATTTGGTACACAACAGTCCCCGGATGGGTGCCCCTTGTTGCCGAGTATATATAGCAGAACGAATGTATACACATATAACTGGGCATAACTGGGCAGTTTTCCTCCCGTTGTAGGATATTTTTGGGGTTTGAGGGGGGAAAGAGATCGGAGAGCACAACGAATTTTAATGGCCGCGATCTTGGAATTTTAATGGCTGCCATTTCATCCCGACATCAAACTTGCTTAGTTCCACCCTTAACCACCATATTGCACCGAGACGTCGTCATTGGCACCAGCAGGTGGTCGTTTCTAAAATGCTAATGTAGATGGCGCTACAAGTGATATGTGTGATATGTGGGAAAGCCCACTTGCGGAATTTCTCAAGAGATCAACCCTAGCGGCGTTGGAATGCGATCGATACGCGAGATAAACGACTGAGAAGGAAGAGAAAAGGACCTTTGTATTGTTTTCCAGGAATTTTTAACTCGATCATTGGCTAATTTGCCCAGATATTGTAGTTTTGCCACGGACGAATTTATGAAAGTCTGCGTAGTATACGATCGTTGGCGAGTATTCGGGAATTTTCGAATATATGAAAATTCTCGAATATCAATTTCTCAAATACAAATATGAATCGAATATCAAACATATTCGACTCGTATTCGAAATTTCGAATATTCGCACACCCCTAAAAAGAATCTCTCTGCTGTGGGATACCGACGAAAATGCCCCAGGCTCTGTTTTTTTTTTTTTCTGCCAATTTGCATTTTTGTGTCCACCATACTATGTGTTTCCTCTGTACGAGTCCTCTTTTTTGTGGTATAGCTAGTGCTGCAGCCAATATCATGCATGTAGTAAAGCATTCGTTAATTTCGTCTAATCTGCACTCTTCAGAAAATTCCTTTTCCAAAGTGGCACTTATTCTAAAAAGTGACCAGTCGGCGAGGTGAACTTTCCAGCGCCGTGGTCTTGTGGGGATGATACGAGTATACGATGAGAAGCTGACGGCAGCAGATAGGTGATCGCTTCCCAGGGGGTCACTTAAAACATCCCGTTTAAAATCGTTAGAAACAGATGGTGATGCGAAGGCTACATTGAGGAAACTCATTTTTCCAGAGCTTGAGCAACAATAGTATGTGGCCTTTTTCATATTTAAAAGACATACATTATTTTCGAGGATAAAATACTTGGCCCCTAAAGTCGCAGCATTCGCTTCCCCAAAATGGGGAGTGAGCGCTAAAATCTCCAACTACCAGATACGACTGGCAGTTCATTGATCAGGTCTTCTTTATCTTTGAACGCGAGATGTGGAGGAAGGGACACAGAACATATTGCAATTGTTTTGTAGCTGATGGTGCTGACTGCAACTGCCTCAAGTTTTGTTTTATGTTTGATTTCGCATGTTCGCATGTTGTGAACCAAGGTTGGTTTAATGAAGACATACAGCTACAGGCAACATTCAATTCTGTATACAGCTACTGACAATAAACACAGCTAAGACTAAGTACATCCACATGTAGAAACAAGCGTATCAGGCCTGTTCAGTAACTTATCCGCTTGATAACAGTTTGGTTGAGTAGGTTGAATAAATACTTTGACAACACATTAAATATAGAGTTTATGTGGTTATTACATAGTTATACTTTACGCTTGGAACTTATTATGTCTTACTCAGAAGAAGAGAGCTCTCTTTATTGTCATTCAACGCAGTGTTTCAAGTCATGTGCTACAACGTACAAAACCAACATTTATCCTTTTTTTTTTAAAGAAGTGGGCACTGTGCATAATTCCATCCTCAAGTAAGTACAGTCAACTGCACGACAGTTCAGTGGTTTCCAGATTTTTCCTTTTTCTCTGTGATTTGAAATGACAACTGCACTTTGCACCAGTAGTAAACAATAACATTTAAAATAATGAGCCGTTTTCAATAAATCTATCTGTACTGGCAACATACTGACACGAGGATTGGAAGTAGAAGAAGAAAGAGATCGCAGCCTCTGGAAGTAGACGACGCTGAAGTGTAGGTCCGTTTCCTCTGGTGCCCTCGTTCAGCCGCTGCAGTTCCTTTTCAGTGTAACAACTGTTACACATCTGGTGGAGCAGTGCTGGGTACGCTTCCCTACCTGCGTACGCCTACGAGATAAAGACGGCACTCACACCGGTCCATAAGCGCCCAAGCCGCCGCCTCCGCGGTGAGACACCTGAGTTCGGGCCTCTTGACAACCCCACGAGGAAGACGCAGCCTCGACCGACGGTCCCACCGGAAATGGCCACAGACAGTAGGTTCCCGGCGCCCATCCTCTACCACGCGCCGCGAACACCGCCATCTTTTCACGGCGACGTGTATGAAGATGCGGAAGACTGGCTGGACACCTTCGAGCCGGTCGCCCGCTACAACGGTTGGAGCGACGACCGTAAGCTCCATAATGTGTATTTTGCGCTCGAGAACTCCGCTAGGACATGGAACGAGAACCACGTGAGCAACCTGTCCACCTGGGAGACATTTCGCCAAAATCTCATAGCTACATTCCCCAACGCAGACCGCCGGGAGAAAGCTGAAGCTGCGCTTCGCTCCCGTAACCAGCGGACTAACGAAAGCGTCCGCATGTATGTAGAGGACATGACGCGCCTCTTCAAGCGTGCTGACCCATCCATGGCGGAGGAGACAAAGCTTCGCCACCTCATGCGCGGGGTCAAGCAGGAACTTTTCGCCGGTCTTGTGCGCAGTCCACCGCGTACTGTTGCCGAATTCCTTGCGGAAGCGACTACCATGGAGACGACGCTCCTGCAACGAGCCCGGCAATACAATCGGGATGTAAGCACGCTTGGGCCCGCTGTTTCTTCGATGCCGCTAGGGAGTGACGCGGCCGTTTTACGGGACCTAATCAGGTCGATCGTCAGGGAGGAATTACAAGCCCTCCAGCTGCCTCCCAGCGCGCCGTCTGTTACATCGCTGTCTGAAGTCGTCCGGGACGAGGTGCGCCTAGCAGCACAGCAGCAACAACTGCCTGAGATCCCAAGACAGACTGAGGTCAGACCAACCTATGCATCTGTCCTCTGCCGGGCCCCAACGCCAGGCTACGACGTGAATACCGCGACTCACGCAGCGCAGCAGTCTGGTCTTTCCCGTGTGCCTGCTCGACCAGCTTATCAGCGGCCACGGAAGTGTGAAGTGTGGCGTGCACCGGACCGGCGGCCCCTTTGCTACCACTGTGGTGAGGCGGGACATCTTTACAGGGCCTGCCCGTACCGCCGAGTGGGTCTGCGTGGTTTCGCACCCGACGACCCTTGCCCCCGGAATGGCGAACGACCATTCGAAATTGAAGCTCATCTGTCGGCCCGTCAGAGGCCTGGGACATACGGTCGCTACGATCCTAGGTCGTCATCTCCGCTGCGTTACCGTTCCCCAAGCCCTCGCCGAGACGCCGGCTACCCTGAGCGGCGTTCTCCCAGTCCACGCCGGGAAAACTAATTCCAGCGGTCTCCGGAGGCAAGGCCGCTGCTGTCGGGAAAACTGAAGATCCTCCGCCGCCGATATACCGATACGCTGATTCCTCACCGGGGCAGGGTAGCGACAGCATCCGACGCGCTAGTTCTGATTTGCGCGTGACGATTGACGGAACTGACACCATCGCTTTACTTGATACTGGGGCTGACTATTCCGTGATGAGCCACACCCTCGCCCAGGAAAAGTTTTGACACCATGGTTGGGCCCTAGCATTCGCACGGCTGGAGGTCACCTCATTAGCCCGGCCGGAAGGTGCATAGCCCGAGTCGGCATCCGCGGTTTCGTCTACGTGGGTGAATTCGTCGTGTTGAGCGAGTGTTCGAGAGATTTGATCCTGGGCCTCGACTTTCTACAGGCAAACGGTGCTGTGATCGATCTACACGAGGCGCGAGTCACATTTTCGACGAAGCAAGCCGTGGCGCACAGTAACACAGAAGGCCCAGGTGTCAACGCTCTGCGTATAGTCGAAGACGACATAATGCTGCCACCACGGTCCAGTGTGCTGGTGTTAGTGAGGAACGACTCGTTCCACGACTACGAAGGTATTGCGGACAGTCACCCTTCGCTGTTGCTCGAGAAGGGTGTGGCTATTGCGCGCGGTCTTGTTGAACTGAATGACGGCTGTGCGACAGTTTTTCTGACAAATTTCACGAACGAAATTCAGCACCTCGCCAAGGGAACGGCCGTCGCCTTCCTCGACGACGTGGATAGGTTGCCGAATCTGTGCCCCGTACAGGTGAATCTTCACGACGATGCCGCACCAAGTAACGCCCTTCAGAAGGTTAAAATCAGCCTGGAGTTGTCACCTCATCAGAAGAACCTTCTGTCGTCGCTGCTACTTGATTTTAAAGATTGCTTCGCGGCGAGCTCCAAGGTCGGACGTACGCCGATAGCCAAGCATCGCATTGTCACCGATTCGGCCACGCCACCAGTTTGTCAGCGTCCATACCGCGTTTCGCCTAAAGAGCGCGAAGCTATTAGGACGCAAGTCGATGAAATGCTTGCAGACGACATTATACAGCCGTCAACAAGTCCGTGGGCGTCGCCGGTGGTCCTGGTGAAAAAGAAAGACAACACGTTGCGATTCTGTGTTGATTACAGGAAACTGAATAATGTCATCAAAAAGGACGTATACCCACTCCCGAGGATCGATGATGCCCTTGACCGACTCCGGGACGCCAGGTTCTTCTCTTCCTTAGATCTGAAAAGCGGATATTGGCAGATCGAAGTGGACAAGCGAGACCGCGAGAAAACGGCTTTCGTGACACACGAAGGTTTGTACGAATTTAAGGTGCTCCCGTTTGGACTTTGCTCCGCTCTGGCCACATTTCAACGCATGATGGACACCGTTTTAGCTGGTTTGAAGTGGCAGACGTGCCTTGTGTACCTGGACGACGTGGTCATCTTTTCGTCTAGCTCGAACAACACTTGCAGCGATTGCGCATTGTCCTTCAAGCTCTTCAGTCTGCACAACTAACGATCAAGCCAGAGAAATGCCATTTCGCCTTCGAGGAGCTCAGTTTCTTAGAACATGTTGTCAGCGCACAAGGTGTTCTTCCAGACCCCGACAAGACTTCCGCCATCTCCAGTTTCCCACGCCCAACCGACAAGAAGGCCCTCCATCGTTTTTTGGGCCTCTGCTCGTATTACCGCCGCTTTGTTAAAAATTTTTCTCGCCTAGCTGAGCCATTGACTGCCTTGACTCGAGATGACACACCCTTCGTATGGGGAAGTGCCCAAGACGCAGCCTTCGAGGAACTCCGCTGCCGCCTTCAAAGTCCACCAATACTAGCTCATTTTGACGAGAATGCAGAGACTGATGTCCACACTGACGCCAGCAATGTCGGCCTCGGAGCGATCCTCGTACAGTGGCAGGACGGCGCAGAGCGAGTAATCGCCTACGCGAGCCGCACACTTTCTTGATCGGAACGGAACTATTCGACGACCGAAAAAGAGTGCCTTGCCGTCATCTGGGCTCTGAGTAAGTTTCGACCTTACATCTACGGCCGACCGTTTCGTGTTGTCAGTGATCATCACTCGCTATGCTGGCTGGCCAGCATTCAAGACCCTTCTGGCCGGTTGGCCATATGGAGCCTCCGTTTACAGGAGTACGACGTTACGGTCGTCTATAAATCGGGTCGGCAGCACCAGGACGCGGACTGTTTATCACGAGCGCCCGTGGAACCGGCTATGCAAGACATCCCCGAAGATTGCCCTGTTCCTTGTACCATTAGCATCTCCCGTATGGCGCAGCTTCAACGAGCAGATTCTGAGTTGGCGCCACTCGTTAAGTATCTGGAGGGTTTGAATTCTCATGTACCTCGTGTGTTTCGCCGTGGACTACAGACCTTCATTCTGCGGCGTGGAGTCCTCTACAAGCGCAACTTTGGCAGCAACAAAGAGACGTTTCTGCTTGTTGTGCCATCCCAGTTACGCTCCGAAATCTTAAGCGCTTGTCATGATGAACCATCCGCCGGCCACTTGGGGGTTAGTCGCACACTGGCAAAGATTCGACTTAAGTATTACTGGTCCAATTTACTCCCATCCGTGCGTAGATACGTAACAACATGCCGGCATTGCCAACGGCGCAAATCTCCTCCTCTGAAGCCAGCCGGCTTTCTGCAGCCCATAGCACCACCAAACACCCCTTTTCAGCAAATTGGCATAGACCTCCTCGGCCCTTTTCCGAAGTCGACCAGAGGAAACCGGTGGATTGCGGTCGCGACAGATTATTTGACCCGATACGCTGAGACCACGTCACTTGCAAATGGTACTGCTGCTGAAGTCGCCGACTTCTTCGTCCACAACATCGTCCTGCGTCATGGCGCTCCTGCAGCTATCATTACTGACCGTGGAGCTGCATTTACGGCCCGCTTCACTCAGGCTGTACTCAAGCTCACGCACACCAGCCATAGACGTACAACAGCCTACCACCCGCAGACAAATGGCTTGGTAGAACGCCTCAACAGGACCTTGACCGACATGCTTTCCATGTATATTGATATCAAGCACAAGACATGGGACGAAATTCTCCCATACGCAACATTCGCGTATAATACCGCGCAGCAAGAGACGACGCAGTTCACTCCGTTCGAATTAGTCTTCGGTCGACAGGTTACCACCCCCCTCGATGCTATGCTACCCGTGGACCCCCCTGACAGTGAGAGTGAACTTGTTGTCGACGTCGCCACCTATGTTCAGCGCGCGGAAGAAGCACGGCAACTGGTCAGACACCGCATTCACTGTCAGCAGCAGATCGATGCTGACCGCTACAATCTTGGACGCCGCTACGTTACCTACCACCCAGGCGACTATGTGTGGGTTTGGACGCCCGTTCATCGTCGCGGGCTGTCCGAAAAGTTACTGCGCCGCTACTTCGGCCCTTACCTTGTTGTCCGCCGCCTCAGCGACGTAACGTACGAAGTTGGACCAGCCTCGCCAGCTCGTTCATCGCACAACGGCAAGCGCAGCGATGTTGTGCATGTGGTGCGAATGAAGCCGTACTACGAGCGACCCCCCGAGTGACTTTCCGGCTGCATGTAGTCATATTCCGTGATGTCAGACTCGTGGTGTACCTCTTGAACACTTTTTCTCCCCGCTATTCGGTCTGACGGTAACACCGCATCGGGGCGATGCTCCTGAAGAGGGGGCAGTGACACGAGGATTGGAAGTAGAAGAAGAAAGAGATCGCAGCCTCTAGAAGTAGACGACGCTGAAGTGTAGGCCCGTTTCTCTGGTGCCCTCGTTCAGCCGCTGCAGTTCCTTTTCAGTGTAACAACTGTTACAATATAATAGAAACATTAAAATGAAAGCAAGATTAATTTCACTTTCCCTGTCACCCACAATGTCTACGGACATCGCTTAATTCAGTACTGGTACAAAGGAGTTGCAGTGACAGAAAAGTGATAGATGCATGTAAAATGTCTTGTTTAATTAGACACATTTAGCCTTCTCATGTTATATAAGCATTTATTCAAAACAAATACAAAAAGGAAGGAAAAGATCTTGCTGGGTGAGGCATCTGCTATCGTTAGGCAGAAGCACCTGAGCTGCCGCCAGCGGAAATGAAAGAGATAGCAAGAAGATATGTAGAAGGAAATGAAGGGAAGAGATAGAGAGAAAGGACAGGGTAGAGAGGATTACAAAATATTAGCACACCTGCGCACCATGCCCGTTGCTAATATAAATACCATGGAAAGATTAACACTGCCGGCGGACGTGGGCTGTTTGCAATAGGCCCCGTGCGCATTGTAAATTACGCTTTGTATTGAAGCTCATTCCATCGTGCACATTGTATTTGTCATTCGTGTTTCCTCAGGGACAGCCTTTTTTTGGCAGTGCAGCAGAGACTAGTCAGGAAAGAGAAGGGGTGGGCCTTTACATCCGTGCTGTGGGGGTCAGTCAGACTCCTTAGCACTAGCCACCCCCGCACTGTCTCTCCAACTTCTCCCCTTCACCTCACCGCACCCCTATCCCGGACAATGGACAATACTCTCCATGACATGGGGACAAAAGCCTGTCTCCTATCCTTTCCTGCCTAGCCTTTGCTGCTTTGTGAAAAGTGCTGTGCTCGAATATAAGCCCTGTTTACATGAACCCGATAGCGTCTGGTTGAGTTGAGGGTAGGGCTGAGCAAGGTCAACCCAGCTCGACACATACGTGTTTCATAAACTTGATTTTAGTGAGTCGAGACCGGTTCAATTGCAGCAACACCAAGCGTCGAGCAGCGCAATGCGAGCAAGCAGTGGAAGCCTCCAAGAATGCGACATTCCACGGCTGCCTCGGAGGTGCGACGTTGCAAGCGAAAAAAATAATGGTCGATTTGAGTAATTAGGCCAAATGCGAGTTAGGTGTGCTAGATGTTCGATTTTCCCTTCTGCTCTGGTGTTCAGATCAAGTGTTGCCGGATGGTAGTTGTTCGGATAAAGATACCATATAAAAGAGTGTAAAAGCCGCACCCGTGTATGGGCCGCACCGTTTTTTTGCAAGGAAATATTATAAAATAAAAATTATCCCTGTAAGGGCCACACCCAAACTTTCCAGGACCCACGTGGGTATTGCTTTCGAAATGCAGGCGCCGTGGCCTCCACGATCACGCATGCACACAGGAGCTTCCAGGTACCACCCACGGATGGCACCCGAGGCCACGGCTCATTATCGTTATCGTCAACTTTTGTCGCGATAGCTACATTACACTAGCATTTCGAGCCTTCAGTGTAGCATCCCTTGAGCTCTGTGGCAGCGCCGTGGCTGGTCATGTGGTTGGTAACGGAAAGCGAAACGGAATGCCTTAAGCTTATGGAAGAGCGTAGCCAGGCAGATGTAGCTCTCGCGTCACTCCAGATTTAACCAGAGCTAAACCACAGCTAATTTTTTTAAGAGCGTTAGCTCTTACTCATCACGTTTCGAGATTTCATGGGGTTGCTACCACCCTGAGATCACAGCGCCATCTGTGGCAGCAACTAGAAAACAGCACATCTTGCATTGAGGCTTGTAGCGCCATGTAGTGCCAATGATGTCGTCACGGTCCAATATGGCAGATAGAGGTGGAACTATGCGAGTATGATGTCAGGGGGACGAAATAGCAGCACAGTTTCAGTTTCTCGAATCCAAGATGGCAGCCATTGAAATTTGTGGTGCCCTCCCATCTCTTTTCACCCTCACCTCCCCGCCCCAACAAATATTCTATAACAGGTAGCCAAACTGTCGCCTAACGGGATCGCTATACATTCGTTCCGCTATATATACTCTGACAACAAGGGGCACCCATCCGGGGACAGTTGTGTACCGAATTTGGCATGCAAATAGAACCCTATGGGTTGTCGTATACAAATAAAACCACAATTAAATGATAGGTAAACATTGTATACATGCATTTACTAATTGAAGCGTTACCATATTGCACCGCAAGCCGAATTATAGACCCAGCTTGACCCCCCCAAATGAAGCAGATTCCGTTTGGGGCGTATCCTGAGGGGGCGTTACTCGATAACGGGTAGACATGCATCGTAATTTCTCTGATAGATGGTGCTAGGCATTGATCGCAAATTCCTCACAGCTAGAAACAAAAATAAATTTGATTTATAAAGGGAAAAGTGATAAGACGAACATAAAATCCTTCTGAACGATTTTGATAACATCAGTTATATACAGTCTGACGATGCAGGCGGTAAAATTAAAAATGCAGTCATGGGCAGAAAGTAATAGAATACTCGGAGAACTTCAGAATGGGTTCAAAAGTGGCAGGTGCTAAGACGATAGCCTGTTCGCGCTTACCCAGTACATAGAAATACCTAAGGCGGAAAACAGACCTCTCTATTTAGTCTTCCTGGACATAAGTGGTGCATACGACATGAACAGAGAACTCCTGTGGAACATATTGAAAGATGAAGGTATCGGTCATGAAGTAATTGATTTTCTACAGGAAATGTACCGAGAAAATAAAGTTGAAATAACATGGGAAGGAATTAGGAGTTCGACAACTGTCGAGGTACACAAAGGATTAAGGCAAGGTTGCCCTCTATCACCGCTGCTGTTCATGCTTTATATGATAAGTATGGAAAGAAGGCTACAAGGATGCAATCTAGGTTATAAACTGTCGTGCAGATTAGGCGGAAGGGTTGTTGAGCAACGACTACCGGGTTTAATGTATGCGGACGATATTGTACTGTTAGCAGATAGCCAGGAAGATTTGCAAACTTTGGTTAAATGTTGTGGAGATGAAGGAGACAGTCTAGGTTTCAGTCTTAGTGCAACTAAGTTAGGTGTGATGATTTTCAACGATACAACTGATCAGAAGCTTACAATACAAGGCCATGAAATACTCCGAGTGGCCAAATACAAATATCTTGGGGTATGGGTAAATGAAGGACAGATGTACACGGAAAAGCACTAACAGTCCCTCATAGAAAAAGAGCAAGAGATGCCGGGATAGTAACATAGGGCATTGTGGTGGTACACCAGGGATGAAGGACTGAGAGGTATTCAGGAAGGAATAATGGTGTCGGGGCTTGCTTTCGGGAATGCGGTTCTGTGCTTAAGGGCAGAAATTCAGTTGAGATTAGAAGTAAATCAGAGAGCTGTCGGAAGATTAGCACTAGGTGCCCATGGGAAAACCACAAACGAGGCAGTACAGGGGGATATGGGTTGGGCAACGTTCGAAGCACGAGAAGCTCAGAGTAAAGTACTATACGAAGAACACCTGAGGAAATTGGACGATAACAGGTGGACAGCCTAACGTATTTAAATGCCTATACAGAAAGAGCGTTGACTCACACTAGCGGGAAAGAACAAGGAAGCTGACCAGTAAGTATGCCAGATAAGGGGCCGGAAAAAGATAGAGCATTAAACGACAGGCTAAAACCTTGGAAGGTAAAAATTGGATAAATTCAATGGAAAAGAAGCATAGTGTAGAACTATATCGATACTGGCAAAGGCAGATCAGGAAGGAAGTGTTTTATGATAATTCAAGAGGCAGTGCCCTACCCTTTGAAGCTAGATCAGGATGTCTTAGAACGCATAGCTATAAAAAGAAATTTAACGAAGATGACACATGTGCTGTGTGTGGTAAATCTGTAGAAACAATAGAACACCTCATATTAAAATGTGATAGTATCCATTCCGATGTTGATGATGGCACAGTCACTCTTTCTGAGGCCCTAAGGTTGAGAGATAACAATAGTAATGTAGATAAATTTGCGGTGGAAATTAGCAAAAAGCGATTGGAAGAATGGTGGCTCAAACATAAGGTTAAAAGTGTAGGAAGACGTATTTAAAGAAATGGCAAATTTTAATAACTTACAACACAGTTAAACAAAAATAAAGGAAAAAAAAGCTGAGCGCAGTGGCAACTGCCATCACCCCTTTTCAAAGGGGTCCGTCCGTCCGTCCGTCCGTCCGTCCGTCCGTCCGTCCATCCATCCATCCATCCATCCACCCTTCCATCCATCCATCCACCCACCCACCCCCACACACACATACATACATACATACATACATGCATGCATGCATGCATGCACGCAGGCATACGCAGGCATACGCATGCACGCATGCACACATACACACATACATACATACATACCTCCATCCACCCATCCACGCTCGATACTTCGTCTTCCAAATGGTGGCGGCCTTTTTTTTCCTCCGCCACGAGCTCCCGCTATCCATAACGTCATCAGTATCACCAGCTTTAGCCTTTTGCGGCTGTCGAAGGCATTGGAGTTGTGGTAGCGTGTTAGTTCATCGTAGTTGAGGTTTCCGCGTGCTGCCGCCGAGCGCTGCAGTTTTAGCATGATGGTCAAGCATTTTAATAGCTATACGGCTGGGAGTTTGCAGTCGAGCACGGCAAGCGTGCGGCAGGCAGGAAATCCGACTTGGCTTAGAAGCGCGTCTGACGATTGTGCAGCCAAAAGGACACAAGCTGCAAAAAGTGCGCTTTCCGAGACAAGTGCACGTTAAAGATCTCCAGGTGGTCGAAATTATTTGGGAGCCCGCAGCATTCCATGGGCCGAAAAAGCCATCGAAGGGTGTGCATTCATTTGCAGCTTTGGGGGGTGGGGATGCTTCCCACCCTGCATCCACCACTTTCATTTCATTTCATTTAATAATGCCCTCAGGGCCATTTGGCATTACAGAGGGGAGTGATTAAAATGATAACACATTAACAAAAGCAAGCAACGCAACAAAAAATATAAAATACAAGTTGATTAGGCTTTTAATTATACAATGTTAGCTAGTGCATTTTTAAAGTGATGATGGTCTTCAATGCCGGCGATAAGTCCGGGAAGGTGGTTCCAATCCTGTGATGTGCGGGGAATAAACCTGTGGGAACAGGCATTAGTATGGCAAGAAATAATACCAACTTTGTGAGAGTGATCAACGCGGGCAGAATGATAGGACGGATTAGAGATTAGTTCATTGCACAGTAGGGTGTTATGGAAGTATATTTTGTGAAAAAGACAAAGGGGAGAATTATAGCGGCGAGAGGCAAGTGACGGTAGACTTAAGGTTTGTATCATAGTAGAGATACTGGCCGTCCGATTGTAGTTATGAAGACTGAATCGAGTAGAATTATTCTGAACAAGTTCGAGTGAGTTAGCTTAGCACAGCTCGGGTCCCATACAGAGGAGGCATACTCAAGTTTAGGATGGACTAATGTTTTGTAAAGGAGCAATTTTAGTGATACTGGGGCAGAACAGAAGAAAAATTACGTCGCAGATATCTGAGCATTCGATTGGCTTTAGATATTATATGGTTAATATGAAGGAACCATGTTAGATCTGACGTAATATGTACGCCAAAGTAGCGGCAAGATGTTACTGCCTCAAGGGTAGTGCTATTAAGAAAGTAAGCAGCTGGACTTGAATCTCTACGGGATGCATGCAAGACTTTACATTTATTGATAATAAGTGACATGAGCCAGTGATTGCACCAATCCAAAATAGCGTTGAGATCTGTTTGTAACGTGTTGACACCCTGGTCACTAGTAATTTCTCTGAGCACAACACAGTCATCGGCAAATAGATATATGTTAGAAGTAACGTGCTGGGGTAAGTCATTAATGTAGATTAAGAAAAGAAGGGGACCTAAAACCGAGCCTTGAGGCACTCCAGAGTTGACAGCGCTAGAAGATGAAGTATGAACGTTACAAGATACAAACTGAGAACGATGACAAAGGAAGTGTTCTAGCCACGTAAGAATTTTAAGAGTAGTAGTTTGTTGAAAACTTTGTCGAATGCCTTGGCAAAATCTAAGAAAATGCAATCAGCAAGGGAGCGTCGGTCAAGGATTAGGTGGAGCTTATGCGTAAAAATAATTAGTTGCATTTCACAAGACAATGTTTTTCGGAAGCTGTGTTGCGCGTGTGAAAAAAACGAATTTGAATCCAGAAATTGGAAAATTTCGGAGTAAAGAATGTGCTCGAAGATTTTGCATGGGATACTGGTAAGTGATATTGGGCGGCAGTTATATGGGGAAGCGGTACTACCGGATTTATGAAGTGGAACCACCTTCCCAACTCGCCAGTCGTCAGGACATTCACCTGTATCAATGCACTGTTGAAAAATTAGTAACAAACACAGTGAAAAGTGAACTTTTGTACACTTCAGAAACTTGGCATTAATAAGGTCGGCACCTGGACTTGCAGACACCTTCAAAGACTCAATTATGATCTCGATACCACAACTATTAATAACAACTGAATTCATAGGCAAATAATTGTAGGAGGGCGGATTCGGCAAAAATGACCCATCACAGGAGACAGAATTCGTGCAAAATATATTATTCAAAATTGTTGGACATTCAGACTCAGCGATAGAAGCTCCACTAGAATCAGTCAGTGTTATTGAGGTCTTTGAAGAAGGATTAACAATGCGCCAGAATTTTTTCTGGTTATCGCTGAGCATGCGTGGTAGTGTCGTCTGCATGAAGTAAGTTTTTGCTTGTTTCAATGCCAGAACGTAAGTTTTGTTAGCTTTTTTATACACTGCCCAACGGTCATTGGAAGGAGCCAGTTCAGCCGCTCGATAAAAGCGCTTTTTTCGGTTAGATAATCTGTGCAAGTAGGAGTTATACCAGGGTGTGTTAGCATCCGAAGTGATTACAAGTTTCGGTACGTGTTTCGAAATCAGTTCGTTGACTGTGGATTTAAAAATAGTCCAGTTAGTATTCACGCTTCGATCTGAAAAATGCGTCTTGAATAAATCTAGGAAAGTGCCCAAGTCATTGTTAATTTGTTCAAAGTTAGCTCTGCTGTGATGGTTTTAGTAAATGGTTTTAGTGGTATTACTTGATTTAACTTTCGCGACTCCAATTTCAAACGCTAATACTTACATGGTCACTTAAACCAGGCAGGTAGGATATTGGAGACACAAGGTCTGGACATGTGGTTAGAATAAGGTCCAAGGTGTTCGTGCTATGGTTGAGTGGCCTGGTGGGTTTAGTAACGAGTTGACTTAAGGAAAAGGTGGAACAAAGATCTAAAAAATCATGACTCTGGAATGAAAAAGGGCTTAAGACAGGCACTCCAGACGACCACGAAATGCTGGGGAAGTTGAAGTTGCCTAAAAGAAATATCAGTGCAGTAGGATGCAGTGTTGATACTGTTGATACCACTGCCCACAACCCACAACACTGAGTTGAAAATTTTTTAATTACAAAGCAAATAAAAGAACTAGCAGGTAGGCTCGCAAACGCAGCAACCGACCGATGCCACCAGGAGTTCCAGCATGTCGTATTGCCACATAAAATGCTGGCCGTTGTAGTTTTATAGCGATAGCTACATTACAATAGCATTTCGAGCCTTCAGCGTGGCGGCGCTGCCACCCTGTGGCTGCACCGCCACCCTGTGGCTGCACCGCCACTCCGTGGCTGCGCCGCCACGCTGTCATGTGGTGCCGAGAAGCTGCCGGCGGCGCGGTGCGGCGCCGTGGCTGATCACGTGGTTCGTCACGTGGTTGGTCACGTGACCAGCCACGGTGGTGCAGAGCAGCTGCTGCTGCTGGCGGCACGGCGCGCCGGCGAAACCAACCTGCAGCAGCTGTGCGGATGCGCCGTGTCAAGTGGGACAAAGATGAAGAACGAACGCCCCAGAGAAAAAGAGCAGAGAAAGACTGACTTTGCAATTCAACTGAGCAAGTTCCACTCGGCCACCTGTAGCTATCGTATCACTCCAGGTTTAACCAGAGCTAAACCACCGCCAATTTTTTTTTTTTTTAGCCAATGCTAAACGGCACCTCTGCTCGGAAACGCAGACATCAAAGCGGCAAAAGGTGGAATAACCTGTAACACAATGTCTGTAACTATCAAGGCGTTCTCAGGTAAGTTCTACATTTGAACAAAAGAAGTGGTGTAGTGACCTGCCCTCTCACTTAAACACAGGAAGTGGCATATTCTATTGTCTTTACTTTTGTCCTTTTATATAACAAAGAGTGCACCAGGACCAATGGTGACAGCCAAACCCCCACCCGTTACAACCACAATGTGCTCACACATGCCACTTGCTACGGCCACATGCATTTATGTGCCATTGAGCTGATTAAAACTATAGGCATCACGGCTGCTGCAGACATCCAGAAGGCAACTCACCGGTGGTTGCACTTTGATGTCAAGTTTGTGCAACACATGGCGGTTGAATGCCTTGAATACTCCACTTGCATGACAACCAGGAACCTGAGGAGGAGAAAGTGGGGGGGAAGGGGGGGAATGCAAAGTAAAAAGCAGGATGCACTGATGATAATAATAATAACAATAATAATAATAATTGGTTTTTGGGGAAAGGAAATGGCACAGTATCTGTCTCATATATCCTTGGACACCTGAACCACATAAGGGAAGGGTAAAGGAGGGAGTGAAAGAATAAAGGAAGAGAGGTGCTAGTGGAGGGCTCCGGAATAATTTTGACCACATGGGGATCTTTAACCTGCACTGCACTGATCATGTCAGTCTTGCTTTTAGGCACACATGCATTGAGCTAAGGAACTTTTCAATATCACTAGTGGCCATTTTAAGGACAGATATGGGTCTTGCGATCACAAAAAAAATCGCGAAAAAGTCGATCTTTAGAAAAACACATTCGTATTTAAGGGAAGACGGAAGTCTCATGGCTGTTGATTATCATGTGTTGCTTTTTGGCAGTAATGAAGATGCTGACTGTGAAGAGCAAGATCTTTTAGATGACATACAAAGCAGTGAGTGTCAGTTAATTCGAAAGGTGAGAATTTGGATTCAGTCTGCAAGGTTGACATTTCAGACGTTGCTTCAGTGCAGGCTTCAAAAGTATATAGGTCACAAGGAAATATCCTTTTGAAAGATGCAGTTCGCTGTGTGCAAAAGCTTTGTACCATACTGTATCAAAAAGTAAGAAAGAATGTGTTACAACAGCAGGCAAGCTCATCTTGTTGAAAAGAATGTGAGAACTACGAAAAGGACATCACAACACTTGACCAGACATGCACGAATCGCAAAACTAATTCTAACATTATGGAAATATTTATCATGAGAAGCTCAGAGCAAAAGCTGCAAAAGCCATCAAGAGTGCAAAAAATGCAACATCTGAATTCACAAACCGAAGTGCTTCAAGATTTTCCACACACAAAAATGTTCTACACTCTAAATTCGCACACTTTGAGAGGCAAATAAAAGAAAAATTCCTAAGTTGCGACTTTTGAAACACAATTTATTACTCATTCTTTCCAGCAACCCAGGCCATACTCAGCCTTAAAGAAGATGGCACGGAACACAGCACAGGAATAGCAGATAGAACGGCAAAAGTGAATGTCACTTTTTATGCACACTAACAGTTTTTCAACAGAATCAAGATTGTCAGCAACATACGGAAGGCACTGGGGAGATATATTCCCTATCTTCATCATGACCACCAGACAGATCATGTCCATTGCAGGACACAGGCTTCACTCAATTCTCTCAATTGTGCCCGTCTGATGCCAATCACAGCAAATTTGCTAATATCACTTCTCCGCCTCCTTTTTTGGAGCTTCTGGCTATGGATGCCTACGCTTGGAACCCTATGTCAAATTAAGGGGCCAATGGTTATCTGTTTTCCATATGACATGCCTTTCCCAGGTCCATTTCTGTCCTAACGACCTCCGGTAAGGATACCATTTACAATTTAACCACCAAATGTATTCCCAAGAGACATGCTACAATCACAAAATTTTTTGGCGATTTTTGGTGAAAATGACTGCTGTAAGGCTTACAATATGCGCTAAAGGTGCAAAACTAATTTCATGGACAACTACAGCTCTCTAGTGTTGCAAATTGCAACCATGCAATTGCCCACCATAACTTGTCTTTGGCAGTGGAAGCAACACAACATCAGGCCGGACGAGTGTGACTTGCCATTGGCAATATTGGCACAATCACCCATGACGAGTACAGCTCGGGGTTGGTGGTTAAAGGGTTAACCTGAGTTTCTTGAGGCTGTCCTGCTTTGCAAGCGAAGAGCAGCTCTCGCAAAAAATGCATGAACTGACCACAAGAGGGCCAACTTCCAGCACCATGTGGAATATCAGAGCACACCTTCCTTTCATAGCCCTAAGTTCACACTCCCTTGCAAATTCACCGTCACTGCGGTGAAAAACCCAGGCCCTATATGTGCCAGCCGGGCATGCAACGCATATGCCACAAAGGGTTGTTGGTTCAAGCTTGTTAGGCACGAAGTGAACACTTTGTGGTGTGTATGATGGTAAAGCGTGTTGGGAATGTGTGCTGATGTTAAACAATGACTTGCAAAAAAAGAAAGTATTGCTGACGTTCAAATGCAAGTGCTTTCAGATTTCTCCAAGGCAGTACATTGCAGTGCTCTACAATTAATTTATAGAACTTGCCAAATGATCATTGGTACATCGGTGCGACTTAAATGTGATTTTTTTGGGGGGTGGGGGGGGGGGAACTGCCTTGTGGGGGGCGGGGAGCTGTGACTTATACACAGGAGGAGCCATAGATCGGAAAACACAGTAGCAGTGTCATGTCTGCTTGTTTCAAAGCTACACATATCAGTATTTTTAGATATTTCATAAGTATTTCCCCAGCATTATGGCACATGCTGCAGTGTACTTGCTTTTTATCTTGTCTTTTAGTTTCAGGTATTTAACACTGTACTGCAAATTCAATTTTTTCTAGCGTCCTACAGATTTGAGACAGCCTCCCCTTTTGTACTTCCCATGCTCCTATCACCACAGAAATAGACGCATGAAATAAAACAATCACTCAACCCAGTTTCCAACAGCAACTTGACTCACCAGGGGCAGGTTGTAGTACATGCCGAAGATCATGCGTGGTAAGAACGAAAAGAGCGCCTCTCGCAGGCACACCTGTAATGTACGCACAAACAGAGCACATGAAACTGGTGTTCAATTCAATTCAATCAAATAGCTGCCACCAGACAATCCTGAAGAGAAGCCGCATTTTAAACACAGTTTCTGACACAGCACTGTGAGTGAGCGAAGGGCCCATAAGGCGATTGCAGCCCGCCAGGCCCTCTTCACCAGCTGGAACTCTGCCGGGGGGCTTGGGCGAGCCAGTACTGAACTCCCACTACTCGAGTCTTCTCTTATTTTCCTCAATATCTGAGTTTGCTCTGCTTTACTATATGCCCAGGCTGCATGGTAGAGGTTCACCCGGGACTTGGAAGAACCACCCCCTTAAATTGAAAAAAATAAATAAAATATTTTTTTCTCCCTCTCTCTAAACACATTACAGCTTTACACCTGTCACTCATGCCCATGCAACGAGCTACTTGCGTAACTACACTACTAGCATTTCATCATTCTGATGTCAATGTGAGAAATGATGACATGAACCGCACTGCCTCAGCTTGTAGCATAATTGTGTTCCACACTTTAGCCTTTTTACACGCTGATTTAGTTTTTCTACCCTCCTAAAATGACCCCAACAGAGAGACTGCAATACAGTCAAACCCGGATATATTGAACTTAAGGGGGATCGCAAAATACTCAGGTATACTGATAATTCGATGTATATAAAAAAGGCAACAGGTAAGCTTTTTGATAACCTATGAGAGAGAACACACTGCACCCGTGCTGGTAATGAATTTCTTGTGGTGACATGCCACTTGTCGGCGTGCTGGCTGTGCACCGCTCGCTAAGTGCTGCTTGGTCAAGCCTGCTTTGCATCGAAGCCGCTTCAGACAGTGAGAAATTAGAGCTAAAGTCTTTGTCAAAAGTAAATAGACCAGGGAACACACTTCTGAACTGTGTATGGTGCTGTTGTGCTATCCCAAGAAGCCCCAAGTTTTAAAGGCAAAACGACAGGTGTACCTTTCACCTCCAAGAATTGCAACACTGGCGATTCATAGCAAGCCAGACAGCGTGGCCTACAGCCAAACCCCTCGGGCTCTGTACTTTTGACAAAGACCACACATAATTATAGACCTTTGTTATCAGGTTTTCATACATTTTTTTTTAGAATCTGTGACCTATACATTGGGCCCTATTTTTCGAGCTAAATATAGGATACTTGTTTTTCAAGAGCCCTTTCCGTAATTCAAGCTTTCTTGTATTACTTTTGGAAGCAATAATATCTAACTCTGAGTGCTCATTCTCCTGTGGGGAGTAAAAAATATGTCTGCTTCAGTTGTCATTCCCATGAGGAATGTCTTAATGCCAGGCTTCAGCCAAAAAGTGCTTACCAGATGCGGTGTTCTCTTTTTCTCGTTTACAACAATTTAATCGCATAAAATACCATAATGAAGCAGCCCACATTTCACTCAGTTGCGCAGTTTGGACAATGCACAAAAGACAAATCAAGAATGTTTGGCAGTGCCTTGGTATAAGCATCTGTGGTGAAGGCTACCGTATCTACTAGCCTAATTTTCACCAATGCGTAATTTGTACACCCCTAACTTTTTACCATGATTTTTGAGAAAAAAGTTTTACTCGCATATTTTATGCTCTTTCCTGCGCCAGACCTCCAGCATGAATGCGGGTGCGTGCAAGGCAGGCTTGGGACAATCGGTGCGGGTGCGTTGCCGTCTGCAGTTGTGAAAGGTGTGCATGGTGAGGGTGCATACTGTGTGCCTTTTACGTGGATCACTTGTGCTGGCGCTTGCTTTCCCGGACGAGCAGTTGCACGCTCGCCCAAATTCGAAACTAACAAATTGTTTGCTGTTCAGCTTGCTGCTAGTCAGCTGGACAGAATATAAGGGTGCTGTTGCGTCGCCCGTTTACTTTCTTGCCTCCCACTGCAGGCTTTGTGATTGTATCGCTGCGCGTTTATCGCTTTGAGCTGACATGCGCAATCATGCCATCATGCAGGGAACTACACAATGTGGGGCGGGGATGAGGGGCATACACCTTACATTTGGAGTCAACTTTTTTTTTTTTGGCCAGCGAGCGGTCCGAGACAGGGTTCTACATACAGGCGGCAATATATATAGTATATATTGAGTGTTATGACCTCTGTAGCATTTTTTTGGGCGTGTTCAGAAAACTTTCACGTAATTTGCGCACCACCTTTCTGAAGCTTCAATTTAAAAAAAAAAGCGCAAAAAAACTATGCAAGTAAATACGGTATTTATAACAACTACAGTGACGTAGGCAGAGTTCTCTCTGTCATCCTTCATATTTTTTTTGGTGCCCTGTTGACGGTTCAGAAAGCTGCTGGGAGAGACGCAGTGTGACAGATGTTTAAGCCAGCAATGCCAAGAAGCTCTGTCAGAAGAGTGTTGCACAAATGGTCTTCTTGCCTGCACTGGTATGACAACTCCATCTGAGTAGCTGTTGATGTATAATATAAAAAAAATTAGTGCAAAAACAGACACAAAGGACAAGGAAAGGGACACACATGACAATTAACAAGCGCTACTACCAACTGTTTTATTGAGGCATAAAGCAGAAAATATAAAAGAAAATAAGAGCATGCACAAAGACGACGGAAAAAGCAGGCACACACATCATTCAACTGCAGTTTGATATGGCAAAAAGAAATTGAGGAAAGCACATTCAGGCATCATAGATCTGCAAAGAACTGTCACTCGTGCAGTGATCAGAGAGCTTTTTGATATGGAAGGTCTCTAGAAGAAGCCGAGCCTTTACATTGACACTCCTGCCCAGAATCTTGGTGTTCCCAAATCGACCCCTAGACATGCTAGCCCAAGAAAAAAAAATGCAGCACAAAGTTCAAGGTTTTGTTATTTTCTACATTTTTGGCATGTTCACGGAGCCAGTCACCAATGCAGCAATGATGCAGCATGCTACAGGAGCATGAAAAAAATGTAGAAAAGGTATTAACCCTTGCTATAAACTGCAGATGAATATTTGAGAAGACCAGCACCATTTTTATTATTCCTTCCGCATTTACCAGTGGTAACGGTGGGGAACAATGCTGTTAAGACTGTTTCATCCCTTGCTGCTAAGGGGCTGTGTATGAGGTCAATCATGCAAACAGCTGATTCAAGCACAGAGTGAGTGGTAGTGAGGCCCAACCTTTTTCCCCTTGAATTCGGACAGACTCCTCAGTTGACCCTGGTGAAAGGCTGACCACATTGGCAGGAATGTGCCCCTGTATGGGACCTGAAACACGAATGCAGCTCATCAGACCAGCTTGAATTAGATTAGTTTCAGTGTGATGTTTTGCTGTTTTACATGGCAGTGTGAAAACATGTCATGGGCTCCACCTGAAGACTCCTGGACAAAGGCTTTAACATAACACAGCGGATAACTTACCTTAAGAGAGAGCAGCATCGTGTAAAGCACAAGCAAGCTTCGGTAATGATAAGGAAAACCTCCTCACTATAACTGTGCACAAATGCACTGAGCAACATGGGATGTTAGCCTGCTGCACCCAAAATAGGAAAACTGTCCCCTCAAAGTGTTAAACCATTTCAATGCTTCTCGTGCTCTCACTACATGTGTAAAGCAAACAAATACTAAAACTCAAGATATAGAAGGTTTAGAAGAACCTTTCATACAAACTCCACCTAGTTTTCAATCTTCCCTATCCACTCAAACTGTCGCATCAAACACTGCGGCTTATTAGACAATCACATCCCAATAGAAGCTCGTGTATGCTACTTGGAACGCACATTACTGATGGAGCTGATGCAAGCAATGCTCAAACAAATTGAGAGAAATGCAGTAAAATCTCGATAATTCGAACTCGGTCAATTTGAAATACCACAAAATTCGTAGAATTCAGTGGTCCTGTCTTTGTAATGCAAGGTTTACCACATAATTCATGCCAGCAACTTGCACCGCCCCTGTGAAATCGAAGACCAAGGGCGCTATGCAGAAACAGCTAAGTTCGCTGCAAACTTCACGCCTGCGTTCAAATGGTAATGCAGCATCACACCGCTTCAAATCAGCATGCCAGCGTGCGGACACTGGCGGCATTCCAACTCTGCACCCAGCATGGCGCCATCACACCAGCCAAAGTGAGCCTCTGCAGCTAACCAGCGGCTCTACCTCGAGGTGCACTTAGACCATGCCAGCGCCAACACACAGCACAGTTTCTATTTCGTGCACACCGCACACCGCGCTAAACTTGTCGATACTAAATACACCATTAGCATCTAAAAATTTCTGTAGTGATAGCTACATTGGCCACGAGCTCGCAGTTTCGCTGTGCTCGCAGTCCCACCACGGTCCCACGGCACTGTGCTGCCGGCAGCTGCTCCGTACCACGTGACCAACCACGTGGTCTGTGGCGGGAGCCACTAAAACCCCCGCACATTCACTGAATAAAAAAAAAACCCTGTGTCGAGGCTGGGAACCGAGCCTTTGGCGTTTGAGGCGGAGACGCTACCACTCCGCCACGACAGCTCAAGGTTTAATCATGAATAAAGGCGCATCTAGTGAATGCACGGGTTTTATATATTAGCTCTTCCGAACCAGATGACGCCGCGCTTTCGCTACATATATCCTGGCCTAACAGAGCTAGGCCATCATTAATTTTTTTTAGCAGGTAATGGGAACCCCCGGACTGGTCCGATGGACCGCACACACTCTTTTTCAACCAGGAGCTGCCTAGTGCATATCCCTCAGAGCTACATTAAGCCACTAACCTGGCATATCTGACCTTGGCAACCGGCTTAGAGTGTCTTGAGAACGTTGGAGTATGTTCTGCAGATTTTGAAACTGGCGTTACCAGATTTCGGGCGACTGGCTGTGACGTGTTGACCGTGATAGTCCAAACGAGCTCCCTATGTAGGAAGAATTAATTGTTAAACATCGACCAAATCTTTGCTCACTGCAGAGGTAGCGACTGCGAAGTGCTGCAAGGGGTGTTTGAACAATGTTGCATGTTTGCTTTTTTCATTTTGCTTCAGTTTCGAATAATTTGAAAACGCAATAAATCAGAATACTTCATATGGACCAACGGACTTTGCATTAACAAAGTCCAGCTGTAGCTGCTCCAGGGCACATACAGGCTGCATATAGCCCTATTTATTTTAGCTGTCAGGCCACACAAGAAAGGAGGAAAGTATGAGCAAAAAAATGTCACAGAAGCCCATGGGCCTTTAAATTGCCATCATTTTTGTTATGCTTAGATTTCAAGTGGAGCATTTTGCTCAGCGCCGCCACCGGTAGACACAAGTTTTTGTTGGAAAAGACCCGCGATCAGCTGTGGGTCATTCGGCACCATCTGTACCTTCTCACAAACACATGCACTCGTTAGACTTAATATTCTGACTTCTGACTAATGTCTAAAGGCTTCCTGTGACGCAAATCAATCGTGGTTCTCACTGTTTTTATTCTTTGCACGGGGTATGGTGATTTTAACACCCATGAAACTAACCAAAACCATACTATTAAGTACTGTAATCAGCTCCAGAAACGCTCGTTTCAGGCCAACGGTGTTAAAATACAGCAGCAGTATTTGGAAGGGGATACAAAATGACAGATTGGCCACTGCCTTTTTGACTGGTTGGTTCGGCATCCAGTTCGAACTTAAATTCTTTTACTTGAGAAATGAATCTAGAATATAAAGCCACCGAGTGCCACAAGGTTTTCACACACAGAAAGAGAAATTAAAATAAACAATTCAATCGAATAAAAACTGAAAAGAACAAACATTAGGGGGCAGAACTTTTCACTTTGGACTATCTCTCAGCTGAGTGCTGCTGCCAAAAGAGTTGAAGAAAAAATAAAAGCATGCTGGTAAAGACTGTGCCAAAAGTGTGAAAAGAAGAGAGGGAAATGGGCGGGGAGCCGGGAGTTGTGCTTTGCACCTGAAGGTCAATGTGCTCCGTCAGGAAAATGTGCAAACGCAGGGAAACAACTGCATGCAAGCTTCTTGCAGCAGCTTTAGCAGAAGAAGAATTTGCGACCTAAAGTAGCAATTTCAAATTTTGGTGCAGAAAAAATGACAATTTGTAGCAGACACTCCAGCTTTTGCAGCAAAAGACAGTTGTGTTCCGTAATGAAATTTTGCCTCTTGCAGCACATAAAAAAGAGAATTGTGGCTAAATTTCGGCTTTTGGAGCCAACAAGCTCAAATTTTTATTGCGATCCCAGTAAAACAAAAAGTCATAAACCCTACATCCAAATTTTGTCACTATATAGCATGCTGAAAAAAAAAAAAAAAAAACTTATAATAAGCACATGAAAAAAAAATTTGCTGAACATAATGTCAGTTTTATTCAAGGTAAAAATGACTAGATAATGATATATGAAAACAATTGCATAAAAAGCAAGGACTACAATGCGAGTGGCACCATGCTTTACACATTCCCTCGCAATGCCTGAAAAGCAGCATAGGCAGAGGAATTCCCCCCAAACATTACTCCCTCCAAAAGACATAGTGTGCTTGGTGCTCACGTTATCAGTTGCACTACACTGAGCCCTGCGATAGACTCATAAACATTGCAGCATTTGAACTATAATCATCTGATTCAGCATCAATATTTTCTTCTCAGCAGCAGCAACAACTCTTCATTGATCTGAACGCTGAGTGCTGGCAATGAGCTAAAAGTTCAGAACGAATACTTTTGTGATGCTTTAATTTGTTCACCAGAGTGGCGGTCATATCCAAAGCTGTCTGAAGCGTACCTTTGCAAGAACACCTGATAGCTTGCTTCAGAAACCTTTAGGAAATTTCCTAAAATGCTCTGCATTCTTACATGTGGTGTCAGTTTTATTCCTGGTGCTGATGCAGTGATGAAAGCACACACAACCAAACACGTGAAAATGAAGCCATGACGCGAGAGAGAGCATGCGGGCTGCGCTCTGCGTGATGCAGCTGAATGTTTTGGCTGCGAGGCTTTTGTCTTATACGTTCGCTTTTTCTTATCTCCCTTCACCTACAGGACTACTCTATAGATGAAAACTGCGCAGGGTGAAAGCGGTCGCCGCAGACACGTTGCTGGAGTGCTCGTATGCGACAGCTACTATGCCCGCTCATCTACGAGCCGTTTCCATGTGCGCTGCGCATCGTGGATTGAAAAGGGGAGGAGCACTGCAGCCTCTTCACAATCTTTGTTACCGCAGTCACTGTGTTCGTGGCCAACTGTCAGCTGCGTCATGGCACGACGCAATGAGGCACCACGTAGTACTGCACTTCTGTTTTCCAATCGACGAGCACGGACACGGAGCGGTCAAGGCAGCACTCGCAATGGCTGCTAACGAATTTCCTTCATGCAATGCCTATATAGCACTATCGTGCTAGTGAGCCCTCTTTAGAGAAGTAACAATTTCTGACCACAAGCTCTCGAGAGAAGTAACATCCGCAATTTTCAGATATTCGTTCAGTACTTTCAATGGAAACGAGCAGTACAACACAAATCAAAAAGTAGATTCTATCCACAAACTATTCGAAATTTCAAATATTTTTGTACCACTACTTTCTCCGACAAAGTCCTGGAAACAACGCACAACAAATATTTAAAAATGGAAGCTTTAGTTTGGCTCTCGCCAAAGTTTTTCAGTAACCTTTAAGTGCAGGTGGCACAGTCTGGTGCCAAAGTGAGCAAAAACTCAATTCTGTAGCAGCATCTGCTACTTGGCATAGTTTGGCCCAATTGTCACAACAGTTCCACCACCGTGATTGATAACGCCCAATCACAGCACTGGGCAAGTGAAATGGTTGCGTGAAATGCGATTTTGCCTGATTTTAGAGTGGTAGCTCTATTCCTGATATACTACAAACACAAAGAATGGCTGGCTCCATCAATTTCACCTTCAAGCTCAGCCAAGGTCAGGCCCTGCTTGGGGCAAACGGTGCAAGAACAAGAACGAAGGAGCAAGAAAATTGTGTGGCCAATGTGTGGCCTTTCACGTCTTCCGGAGCAAACAGCACCTCTCAATAGATGGCGCTGGTGCCCACACAGCAGGCTCACGGAAACCAGCGCACCCACGCCAAGCGGCGTGAACGGCAGCGAGCTCAGCGACAGATACAACTATCAAGAGTCCACCTACGAAGAAAAACATTGCGCGCCTTTGGCACGAAAACGGACAGCACCGAGCAGCACCTGTGTGTTGCCTTGTGGTGCAATTGTAGATGCTGTAGTTGCAGCTACAAAAGCAGCTGTCTGGCTGCCACTTTGCCAGAGCCAGACAAGTCTCGTGGCTAAGTCTTGAACACGCAGTGGAACACTGCTATAGATCTGGTGATTGAGCACATAGGCACACGCTCATATGTTTGTGTAACAGGTGTGTCTGCCATAGTGAACTACTTCATCGACTACAAAACCATCTTCGTACGCATCCCCAAAGGACCAGTCGTCGGCTCCACCCACGAACACATGCAACATGATTAACTGTTTGCAAAACATTAGTCTTGTCCTTGCCTAAACCAAGCAAAACTCTTAGTTTGCCTGCATTCAACAACTGCTAATTTTTTATTACACGGTGATAATTTACATTATACACTCCCATTTCTACAATTCTTTTTGAACTGGCGTGTGAAACACGTGAGAAATCAATGAGAATAATCAGCAGTGAAAAAAAATGTTGCAAAAGAAGTATCTGAAAAGAGCCTCAGAGTAGCACGTGTACTTGGCTCAGTGGGTCAGTGGACACCTCAATCGCTCTGTGAGTAGATGGTAGCCTCTACCCACAAAGTGAGGCAGTTATGTGCCTTTGATTTTCTCAAAATCTCCATTGATTTTGAGGAAAGGAAAGGCACATAACTGGCTCCCTGGCTCAGTGGACACCCCAATCTGCTTGTGAGGTGTGGAGGTGGTGTTCACCATCAAGAAACCACCACCATCAAAAAACCATGTTTTCACACAATATTTCGTGTTTAGCAATGTTAAACCATCAGCTATTTTTTTATGCTTTCGTGCTTAGCAATGTTAAACCACCATTCATTTTTTTTATGCATATGCCTTCCCTTTTTCTTGAATGTCATATTTCACAATATTGTCATTGGTTTTTGAGCCTTCAAACCAGGAAAAATGTCCATCACCAGAATGAACATAAGTGAAAAAAAAAAGATAATATACTTCCACTGCCTGGAAATCAGAATGCACAACCACCTCCAAGTCATCAGCTACAGTTGAGTTGAAAGCAGATGACACTGATCTAATAATAGCCGAGAGCATCCTCAGCTTCAGTTTTTGTGACAGCAAGTGACCACTGGTGATCATGTATCGCGTGCGTCAAAGTTAGGCAAGCAAGCCTCACCGTGTCCCAGATGAGGACGTCAAAATCGCCGGCCAGGCTGTTGTTGAAGTGCAACGTCAGGTAGAGGTTGAGGAAGTCGCAAAAGTGATGGTACATGTTGACAACTGTTGGGAACAAAACAAACATAACACAGAACTAAGGGCTAATTCACTGCAAGAAAAAAAGTACATTCAGACCGCGCTAAACAAAGATGGTGTATAGTATATAACGAAATTTTGGACATAATGAAGGGATTACTGTTCCCTTTGGATGCTCTCATGTAAGCCCAAATAGGTGTGATATCTCAATTTATTGAAGTACAATTTCCTACAGTGGAATACAACGAACCCCCAATGAACCCACTCGACATATCGTGCCGAGTATGTCAATTTGTAACGTTGCTCAATTCTTCTGTACCAATTCGATATAGCAGGCTGAGCACCACGCAAAACATGTAACAAACTTATCTCTCCTAAGGCAGAGGCTTCCATGGAGCATTTGTCCAGATAATTCATTGGCTTCGGTGCACGGTTTGACACTGGCGCTCCTTTCGATGAACAATGCCAAGCTGCGCAGTGTGCAGGATCTGGAATTACCCTGTTCTCTAACTTCCTCGCTGCACACGGCCCACTACGAGTGCATTCTGGTTCTCTGGTTCCATGTGCAGTTTAGTTCCTAGAACCATAGTGTAGGTTACACATTTATTTTGTAAATTTGTGAATTTGAAATTTCTTTTCACTCTAGATAAGTTAACAGACACTGCATTGCAAAATTCAAAATTCAAAATTTGTGCATTGCGAAAAAAAAATTCTAGGAGTGCCTTGACATCTCTTGAATGTGTTGACTAAGAATGTCTTGACTTGTGAAAAATATATATTAGGAAACCATTTTCTGAATACTGAACAGTGAAATTTTGTCAGTCATAGAATTATTTCTAAATGCTAAAAAATTTAATGTAAAAACATCAAGAAATAAATTTTTTGCTGAAAGCCACATCCTTTGTTAAGGGGAAGAGCGGCTTTTAGCAAAGTTGATCAAAATAAATTTAGACAAATTTTTGAGCATATTAGAATATTACGACTACTGTCATGAAATTTCATTCTTATATCTTAAGAAAATATTTTCTTACAATACATTTTTCCCTTGATTCTTGCGATAGAAGGCAGAAGGCTGGATGAAAACTACCTAGCTGCAGCTCAAGTCATGTTTATATTTTTTTTACACAAAACAAATTTTTAATTCTTTCAACACAGTAGCTACAGACATGTCTAGACACAGAAGAAAATTTTACACAAGAAATAGCACAACGAAACTTCATGACAGAATAGAAAACAAGTCATGCTAGCAGATACTTACAATCAAATTTTTAGTTCTTTTTTACAATTTGAAGGCCAAATCCCCCCTTAAAGGGGCCCTCGAGAGGCATGACAACAAGAGAACAAAGTTGCTGCCTCCACGCCCAAGCAACTGGGCCAGAGAGAAGCTATGTGAAGTTGAAACCCACCATGGTCACGTTATAACTGTCCATGCGGTTGTCGTGACCGAAGCAAGAAGCAGAGGCAAGCAGCACACTTGGGCAAAAAAATGTAAGTACACTTGTCCTCTTGCTCTTTTTTTTGTATCATAACTGCAACAAAAAAACGAGAAGACATACAACACATGGACAGACACATTACAACAATGTTTGTCCCTATATTGTGTTTCTTCTCTATGTGACCGCGTTTCTTTGCTGCAGTTATGATACAAGAATGCGACCAACTAGCCCAAAAGCTCATTTTACTCAAGGCTCGGTTTATCGTGGAAGCACAAGTAACATACACCCGCCAAAGAAAAATATTTAACACATGACGTTTCGCAATCCTGCAAGGATTGCGATGCATCATACATTGGCGAGTCAGACGATTTTAAAAGGAGAATAAGGGAACACAAGAATGACGTCAAGAAAGGTTGCACTTCCTCCAACGGACTTGCAGAGCATGCCCAAATGATGCAGCACTCCATTGACTGGGAGAACGCCACAATCTTGGACACGAAGAAACCTTTATCTTCACGATTACTTCTCGAATCATTTTACATACAGACGACCAACAATGCTATCAACAGGACGAGAGGGAATCTCCCCGATATCTACGCCCACTCACTGTGCAGTCAAGTCCGCTTATAAGTAGCGGCTCATTCCGTCCATCCTCATTGTGAACAAGGGACCCGTACGGGTCTCGAAACGTCATGTGTTAAATATTTTTCTTTGGCATGTGTATGTTTCTTGTGCTTCCAATATGCTTCCCCCTCGCCAGACAGGATTCTGTGGAACCCTGGATCGGTTTATCGTGCGTACCAAAAAATGCATGGGGGCTGAATGCAGAAAAAAAGGAAAATGAAATGAATTCGATGAAGACAAAAAGGTTCCTAGCCACTTCTAGTACTGGTTAAATTTGAACGGGCTTGCTGTGGCCCAAGAAAAACCTGACTTCTGTATCCACTGGATGGACAGGTAGACTACTGATGCATTGGATCATTGCAGCTTTGAATAGCTGATGCAGTTCTCAAATACCACCCTCACAGTGATGGCCAAGTATTATTTAAATTCTCTCAGCATGAAAATGTAAGACAACAGCAAGCAGGATAACAGTGACCAAAAAGGGATTTATTAGCATTAAACCCTTTATGTACACAGCCGGCCATGATAAAGAAAAATAAAACTGTTTGCATGGCACTTGACTGTTCAGTTCAAACTCTTTTTAGAAAGTTTTTTTTTTTTTCACAATTAAAACAGATTGACAAGAAGCTCAATGTGTACCATGATCATCACCACATGTTTCGAATTCTGTCATGTATCCTGTCTAGAAGTGTCTGGAAGTGTCGTTCACACTGAGCCACGTAGCCTCCCAAGGTAACCAAAAGCCCGGAATGACAAAGAGCACTCACTGGCGTCCAGCTTCATCACGACAGTTGGCCTGTCCAGAATGACATCGCAGTCGTCTCCGTCAGCAACTTTTTCCGGGAGTTGTTCAAAGTGCTCCAGCTCTGCAAACCTGTCAAGGAGTGCACCATTGCCAAGAAAAGCCACTGAGAGAGGGGGGAAAAGTGAGAGGCAGAAGACGGAGAGCATTCCAGAGGCTCTTTCCTTCAGAAATCCATATCTCAATGTGATGGAGTCCCTGATGAGTGACCCTTTTTGAGACTCTCTTTTGAGACTATCTTTTACTTGCTTTATGCCTCTGCAGAGAGACTAAAGCTGGCTATAATCAACAGATTAAAGCAGAACGAAGGTCCGAGGGCACGAAAAGAATGCACACAACACAGGACGGGCGCTGTGTTGTTCCTTCGCACTGGTTTAATCAGTTTATAGCAATGAACCAACTAGCCCAGATCAAAATATTGACTCAGCTGATTATGGTACACAAGTATTTTCTCCGGTACATCTACTGCCTTGGAATGCGACACGAAGTCCCACTAAACTCCGTTATTTATCTGCCACTGCTTGCCATCATCTATGCTCACCACTGAACACAATACACCGGACTCCATTTAATACAAAACTGAAGGTACTTACCAGGAAAATTCTGTCTTATCAGAAGTTCGTCTTAACAGCAATGCCCACAAAATGGTATCTGAGCATGCTAGGTGTGGCAAAACAATATTAAATGAAAGCATTGAATACAATGGCCCCGCATTGAGAGGATAATTGCAAAGAAAGCACTTATGGCACAGTGTACCAAGTGAGAGAAAGGAGCAAGCTCACTTAATCCTATTTAAAAACAGTACAGTTCTAGTTTCCTTTTTTTTCACCATCTCTTTTTCTCTCTTTCTTCCATGGCAACCGATATTACTCCTTTTCTCGATTTTTGTTTTCCCTCTTGCTCCGAGCACCCCAAAGGTGCCCAACTGGGTAGCAATGCGTTTTGTAGTCCATCAATCATTCGAATCTCACGGGGTCACAAAAAACATTTGTGTCATCCGAAGTTCACATCATCAAAAATGAACAAAATTCGTGTGCAGAATTTACACATTTCTTTCCGGCTGATGGGGTTTATTTAAGCCCGCATGCAATGGGGGACTCGTAACATTGGCGAAGTACTTGGTACTTGAGGCTGCAGTCGTGGCTTCCGCATTTGTATCATCCACAGTGGGGTGGGGGTTGTTCGCAACATCCAAATTTCTGCCCATTGCACACAGTGCACTCTGCCAGGGCATCTTATGAATTCGTATCATCCCGAAATTCGTATCAACTGGGATCATATCATCAAGATTCTACTGTGTTGTCTTAGAATGGGAATAGTGCTAAATTGCGCA
The DNA here is from genome assembly GCA_030143305.2 of Amblyomma americanum. Lineage (NCBI taxonomy): Eukaryota > Metazoa > Arthropoda > Arachnida > Ixodida > Ixodidae > Amblyomma > Amblyomma americanum. The sequence continues at coordinate 89,067 of JARKHS020002101.1, forward strand.
AAGGGCCAGGGCCAGAGCCTCCCTGTCCCGGACCCCCTGTCCCTTTGTGCAATTTAACTCTATTCCCATTCTATGATGAAATGCCAACTAGTCCCAGTCTTTGCTGTCTTACCTCGCTCCTTCCACAGCATGCCTGTTGCGAACTCCGCTAGCAGGTGCCCTCCGCACTTTTCAGTATGCCACAGGGAAGCGCAACTGAATTAACCAATGCCAGCCCCAGGGAGCCGAATAAACGAGCCTTCAACGTCATACACTGACATAGGCTGCTAAGAAAAGAAAAGAAATGAAAAAGAAAATACAGACAGAAAAGAAGTTGGCTGTGGAACCACTTTACAGGTGGTTGCCATGGCAACGACTCCGGTTGCACATTACGCCATGCCCTCCTCTTTTGATGAAGTCCCTCCTCCTACTCCTTCCCCATGGTTACTACCCTTGAGGTACGCCAACTACAATGACGCAAAACTCAGGGAGCAGGCATTTAACAGCTGTTGCTGTAAATATGCAAGGAGTTGACCTAAAGGGCCCCTTTGAGCTCCACAGCCAAAGGTATGGCAGTGCAGAAACCCACCATGACTGCAGAGGACTCCTGTGGTCCCCTTCGAGGCGCAGGGAGTCCCTGTCCAGCTGACAGTGGCCACCAACCAGGCCCCGGCCCAGTATGTCTTCCCGGTACCTGCGACAAGAAAGGTAAAGGGGAGAATGCACAGGCACACTGCACAATGCTCGACAAGAAAACAATATTCCAGTCAAGTATATTTATTTCCTTTTAGCAAGAAAAAGAGGGGCCAGGGTTGTAGCTGTGGCCGCGGCCACATGACAGCCTGCGTGAAAATGGAAGCCTCCTACTCCCACCTGCTGGTGCCGCAAGGTCACGTGACCTAGGTGGCCCAGCTGCCTCCCAGGTCGCTCTCTGGGGACCACCTGCCAGAGCCATGTCCATGATTTTTCGCTCACAAAGCCGACACCGACAACACCGACATTGGATTTTCAGGTGAGCGGGGCCTTTAACGCCATTGCGTTAAAGCAAGGCAAAAGATGATTCACAGGAATACACAGTCAGAATCTGGCATGTTTTGCACACAGTGACTATGCCCATGGTGACGACGACAATGATGGATTAAAAGGAACATACGTATGGATGGAATGAAGCCTCCTCTGTTAGAGGCACTAATAGACATTCCATAACCATGCTATAAACTAGTATTACACCAAGTACTCTCTTGGATGAGTAACCTACATGGGGGCTTGTATAAATGTGTGTAAGGGCCGCACCCTGTTTTCTCAAAGGAAATATTTAAAAAAAAAGTAATACTGTATCCGTGTAAGGGCCGCACTCAAACTTTCCCCGATCCACGCAGGAATAGCCTTCGAAATGCATACGCCATGGCCTCCACGATATTCTCCGGCTGTGAGCAATGGTGCGTTTGATCACAGAGGTGACACATGCGCACAAGAGCTTCCAGGTGCCGCCCATGGAGGAGCCCCAGGGCACGGCTCATCATCATCATCAACTTTTTCCTCCGCTGCGAGCTCCAGCTATCATATCAGCATCAGTATATCACCAGCTCCAGCCTTTATGGTGTCTAGATGACTAGGTGTGCTGACCGGCGGGGCAGCACGCGGCTTTTCATGATGCCGTGGTGGCGCCACCGGTGAAAGCCCGGTTTGCGCCCGCTTCCTCCGGCCTTTGCTATGCATGCATGAAGCCGATACACTTCACTATTACTATCGATATTACTGTGATATGTGACTTTATTGTGAGTAAACTGCACAAGGAAAAAAGACAGAGACGTGTGGATATTATGGTGTCAGGGATGCAGAGTTGGATTATCTGACTTATTCAGCTTGGCCGCAGGTATCGTTTCAATTTTCCCTTGACTACTGTGCTCTATAAAGCTCTGGCCTGAGTACAAGTTTAAACAACATATTACGGCAATTTTTCTAGTTTTCTTCTGATAATGTGAGCAGCATCATGCAACCGTATTCCATGTATTTTAACAAAATGCATGCTTAGTGCATTTACACGATGAACAGGGATCTGATGAATTGTAAGTGGTCGATAGAATATGAACTTATATTTAAATTCGATACAGAGGCGAACGAATAAGCAAACAAAGTAAAGTAAACCATGGACATATAGGAGTGTTTATCAGCACTTGCAGTCAAATAACGACGTAGGTATTAATGCAGTCTAGCACACGTCCCACCGCAACGCGTCCTCACGCTACTCACACACCATTTTTTTTTTTTCAGGGAGGATGCCTTATAACCATGACAGAAATGAAGGCTTGTAATAGACTGAAGCTTGCCGACACGATTTGTCATCTGGTCTTATAGTGATTTCATAGCAGTGACTCCCCCCCCCCCCCCCCCCCTTCCTCTACCTTGTCTTTCTGAATTGAGGGACCCCCTTGATTTGTAACAAATTTGTCATCTTTCTCATGTGTGGTGTTTGCGTCATAACTAAACGTTACGCGACACATCAACGACAAAAAAAAATATAAAAATGACTACCGCTTCTCCTCTGCATTGAACCCCCCCCTCAAATATCAATTCCTTGGGAACCCATCGCCCTGAGAAATAGCCAGGTGGTCATGCAAACTCGCCTATCTGCTTTGCCATTCTAACCGAGCGAGCGAACGCGCAAGCAGTCGCGAAGGTGTCCATTTGTACCAGCAGGTGGAAGCAGGAGGCTTCCATTTTCAAGCAGGCTGGCATGTGGCCGCGGCCACAGCTACAATGAATGAGAGTGCCGGCCCCAAAAAACGCTAGCACTCCCCCTAGCGTCTGGGCTGCATAGCATGCCACATAGAAAATGACTTTGATAGCCTAAAAGCATCACTGTCAATGACAAATGTGTAGTACCGTACGTTCGATGAACTGCTGCTCAAAGTTGCATTCACATACAAGGCAGAGTGCAGTACCTATTTAGCCTGATGGCAGACAACTCGCATTTCCTAAACAATTTGGGACGCCATGGCAGAACAGAAATGAAAATTTAGGCCTTTTTTTCGACAGTTTCAAGCTGGCTGTAAGCTTTCTCTTTTTTTCATTTTTACCATAAAGCACTAGGTCTGTTGTGAACTGAACTGCGCTAGAGCTGATGGAAACAGAAGATAAAGCAGCTGCTGTCTCTTACCTTAAGTGTTTCATTGCCAAATAATGAGTATCTGCTTCAGTGGTAGTGCCTAGAGATAGTCAACACAAAAAAGTACTGTTGTGAGCCAAAATTGAGGTGAGCAAAAAGTCAAATGCAAACCGCGGTGAATAGCAGACGATCCGCACGCAAACGCCGGGCGGAGAACAGCAGCGCCAGATTTGGTGTCATGAAGCGGAGGCGCGTAGAACTACGCTTTATCCCATGCCGGTCGGCCCACCTACTCATCTAGACACCGTAAGCCTCTTGTGGCTGTCAAAGGCACGGGAGTTGTGGTAGCATGTTAGTTCACCGTAGTTGTGGCTTTCATGTGCTGGCACCGAGCGTTGCAGTTTTAGCACGATGGGCAAGCACCTTATTAGCTATACAGCTCGGAGTTTGCTGTCGAACAGGTCAAGTGTGCGGCGGGCAGGAAAAGCGCGCTTTCCGAGGTAAGCCGCGCAAGTTTCCCGAATTGGAAGAAGAGCTGCACTGCTAAGTGATGGAAGCGCAGAACAACGGCTACGCGTTGACAGCGGACAGCACCAGCTCGCAGTCTGAATACTCTGCGAGTGATGATTGAACGTAGAATAAATGTCGCTCATTTCCTGATTGGTGTGTTTTTACTTGAAAAAAAAATATTTTCGCGTATATGGGCCGCATCCCAAAAACTGGCCCTCAAATCTGGAAAAAAAAAAAAGGTGCGACCTTTACGTGCGTTTATACAGTATTCTTCCGAAAAAAACTGACATTAGCTGCCTTACTGTTACAACATTAAGATGCGAACTTACAAAGACTGTGAATCAGGCCATTAGATCAAGAACTGCCTCAAATTTAAAAGCAGTTTGCTTCATTGGGAATAACATCTTCTCCACATCATAAAATCAAATTTCAACTGTAAGTGAGGCCTTTTGCAAGACTTGCCAATTTGCCTAAACCAAAGGCTCTAATTGCAGCTGACGACATCCTCAAGACAATGCAATTTACCGTATTTTCCAGTCCATATGTCGCACCGCTTCCAACTCCAAATGGCATTTTTTCCGAAAAAAATCATACATAAGTAACAACAGTGTACGAAACACACCTCTTCATTTGGTAAGTGCTAGAAAAATGCGCTGAGGATCTCTTCATCTACAAATGCAACAAAGATGCACATTTGTGGCAGCTGCTGTGCTCAGACAATCCTTGAGCTCTAACAAGTGTGCCTTCTTTCCACAGTCTGCCTTTCTTGGTTCACTTCATCGAACAGTGCACTCTTGAAGGTGCATCGAACAGTGCGCATATTCAACAGCACGCGAACTGAACTTTGCATCGTGGCTTCTTTGCCTTGCAGGCGGTGTCACGTTAAGCAAGAACAACACGCATGCAAAGCCACACAGATGCAACGCTGAAATCAAAACTTTCGAGAATACGGATGGGTTGGATGTAATGGCTGCGTGCGCTTCGTGCCGGTGCGGCATTAGTCCGTTTATTGCGAGATTATATAATTCAATCTGTAGGATAATGTTTTAAAAATAGACAGTTTTAGCAGTGTCCAAACTGCGTTCCACTACCATGAACCACTGTGCAAGAACAGTGAGGTCCCCACGGACGCGGATCACGGTAGCAGATCACGTTGCGCTAAGGCTCTGTAACAACTCTTTTTTTTTTCTTTTACAAATTGCTTTTCTTTTCAAAGATAGCTACTAGAAACGGCAAAAGATGGCGCGCGGTGGCATGTCATTTTTTGCTATATATAAGTTGTGCAATTATATAAGATGCACCAATAAAAAATCCAGAAAAAAAATTCTACTTACACAGAGGAAAATATGTATAACAAACAATCTTTAATTCCGACTACTTTAAATGCAACCAACTTCCTCTAAGATGAGCCTGACATGATCTAGTAAACCTGTGCAGTCTTTACTTCGGCAGAAGTTCAGCCTAAAAGAAGTATCCCCAATATCAGATACATTAAGAACAATATTGTAGGTGTAAAGTAAGAAGTATAGTCAAATTATATTTTCTTTAATTCTGCCCAGAATGCGCAGTTGTGGGTTCAGCCTTTTTGAGAGACGATTTTTCTGGCACACCACAGAACATCTCTGCAAAGCTTCCCGGGGATTAACCGAGTCCCTGCGGTAACCTCCTCCCAACCACCAAAATCTTATGGCACTTTGAATAACGCACCCTTTCAATGCGAAGCCATCAACAACTTCTTACAGGTCTGCAGATAGAAATCTGCTTAACTGCGCCATGTGGTTCTCGTGGCATTCACCTCTGCTGAACTGTCTTTGACTACAAAATGGTACACAATGGTATTGTGGACATAAGAATTTCCGCATTATGTCTCGGATCACTAAGCTCATCAGAGAACTCGGCTCTACAGAGTTCACTCTAAAAAGGAGCCTCTATACAACTGTCATTAGTACTTGAAATCCTGAGAGTAACAGACTGTGCCCCTAGCCCTATTTCGTACTACATGGGTTGGGAAATCCCCACTGCCTTTCAAATGATGGTGAGGAACCCTGTGTGCCTTTGCTTCAATGCCTCCCTGCCTAACATGCATGCAGATTAGACTATGCTGACACATGGCCCCTCAAATAATAGCCAAGTTCAATTTCCAGTGACTGGCTGCATAGTGAAAAAGTTGGCTATGAGCAATTAATGTACGACTAGTTCCAAAGTAGTCTGGATGAAAGGAAAGGTTAGGGTTGAGGCATGCTCAGCTTTAGGTACTTGGTGAACACAGAAAGCACTCCAACAAAACCAAGGGTGCTGCAGAACCAACCCCATTTGAGAAACTCCGCCCCACAACCATTACGCAAAAGAAAAAAAACAGCTTGAAAGAAAAGACTCGCAAGAGCCAGATTCAGTGAAGAAATGTACACAGACTGCTGCGGGAAGCAAAGCCAGACTCCGCAATATGCAATAAAAACAAAACAGCAACTGCTGAAGAGGCAGAAAATATTCATCATCTTGCCCTTTTCTTCAAACCTGTTACTGTGGTAAACATTGCATTGCATAACCTGCACGACGCTTAAAGCATATCCAAACCTTGACCAATTGCTCATTAAAGAGGGCTGACCAATCCAATTTCCGTGCACCTTTGCCAGTCTGGGGGACTCACTTGACTGGTCCATTCATGTGAAGCAACCGCTGAAAGTCGAGACGGATGTTCTTGGCTCGACAGAGTTCCATGTGACGGACACATTCCAGCAGCGATGCTCCCTGAAACAGCAGGGAGATCGTGCAACAGGAACTAAGGAATTGCACGCCTGTCACGCTGCCAAGGCAAGGTGCAACCATGAAGTGCATGGAAGTGGCACCTGCCAGAATGCAAAGCGAGACTTGTACGTATTACAACTGGCACACCTGTCAAGCTCAACCACATCAAATTGCAAAACTTCGGAAACACCACCTGCTCAACCTGTAATGTTTATGAAAATCTTGAAAGCATAACTGACGTCTTCACATAACAGTTACTGATTTTGTCGGACCCTGCAGCACCCGGAAAATGATCTGAATGATTAAACAGTCCACAAAATCTGCAAGAAAAAGTCCACTTGAAAAAAAAAAAATAATAATTTTGCCCAGCGTCATGTTCTCTCTAGAAGTGATACTATTAGCATTAATTTGAGCCAAAGTAACACTTTCACCATACCCACACAACATGGCAGGTTGCTCATGACTTCAATATTCTGGATGAGCACAACGTGGTGACAGTTACTCTCGACTAATTCAGTCTGAATGTCCAAACTTCCGGGCTCTACAGCTTCACAAATATCGGTCTCACATATGCCCACATTCCCATAAGAAGCATGATGGTTCCTCAACAAAGCCCAAATATTATACAAGCCCAAATAACTGGAATCCACAAAATCAGTCAGCACTGCAGAACACTGAAGGCTGAGCCAGGTCTATGGAATGACTAGCTGAACACCATTTGTTCCCAAAAAATTTAGAATGGCAAAACTGAATAAACACAGGAGTCATTTCATGGAGCTTGTCAAGAACACCTAGTCTCACTGTCTAAGATAAATCCTAAATGAAGCTTAAAGAGACACTGAGGAGAACACTATCAAATTTTTTTTGTTAGCAAAATCTGACAGTTCGGCATTTCATGGCTTTGTTGCCGCTTTTCCGGGAGCGAAAGATGCATTTATTTCAAAGAAATTTGGATTCGAAGTTGAAAAAGTTTTTCCCGCCGCTCCGATTCAAACTCGAGAACTCTTATGACGTCACGGAGAACTCTTATGACGTCACAGGACGGAGTGACGTGAAACGTGACGTAAACGGAGACTCCGTGATTTCTGGCGGCTAGCGGTGTGGTCTAGCAGCTGCCGAAATGAACGCTACCGCCGCCGCACGTTGAAGGCATCTATTAGGGGTCGCTACCGTCGCTTCGTTTACGTTTGCACCGGCGTCTTGCTAGCGTTACGATGGATCCCGTTCCCGAACCCGACGACGTAGTTCTCGCAAAAACTCCGGCCTGCATTTTAGCGACCTCAGCCCCACAGAGCGTGCGATGCTTTTGAGGGAGCACGGTTAGGTTAGGCTCCGGCGGGTCGTTTCGCCCTTCCTCAGTGAGCAGCCGTTGCAAACTAAATATCATAATCCCAGTGCGGGGAGTCGCGAGGCGCCAGGACAAGGTCGGAGCGTTGCGCCTATCGGAGGCTGGCCGGGGTTTTGGGGCCAACAGATTGTGATTCCTTGAACGGCGCGGTTGCACGAAGCAGCAGGCGGCATCGAGATCTCCCATGGTTGCAAGGGCCAAGTTATTTATTTATTTTTTTGCCACAAAAAACGGATGGGTGCTCGAGGGCGGTCGCGTTTAAAGTTGCCGGCTTGAAAATAAAGCCGGCGCAGGACGCTTCAACAGCTTCCGCTAGATCCAACGGGTCCACTGGATCAGGCTCTCTCGCCCACTTGCATGTACCTTCAGACATGTCGTGTGAGTGGATTAAATTAGCCGAGCTCGAAAAGAACTCCTCCGCCCAACTGCCGAAGGTATTAAACTAAACGCGCACCTCGCCGCGGAGCCGAATCAGTCTGGCCGGGCCGCGGCGGCTGGCGCACTCGGCGCGAAATAGAGACATGCTCCAAGTCTCCCCACCAGTGCGGTCAGAGTGCGCTGAAGCCGCCGAACGCGTCGGCGGTCAAGCACAGTCTGAGTATAGAGGGTCTCGCTTTGGCCGACGTGACGTCGCCGTGCAGCGCGCGCGTCACCCTGGAGCATAAACGCCCCTGAACAGAGCCTGCACTGAACCGCTAACCAACGTATTCGGTGACGGCATCTATGGGAGCCACTGAAACCCCCCCGCACACTCACTGAATAAAAAAAGAAATCCTGTGCTGAAGTTCGGAATCGAACCAAGGCCTTGGGCTTTTGAGGCGGAGACGCTACCACTCCGCCACGACGGCTCAAGTTGCAGCCATTAATAAAGGCGCATCTAGTGAATGCACTCTTCTGATGCAGAAATCTCCGCACTTTCGCTAGGTATATCCTGGCCTAACAGAGCTAGGCCATCAGCAATTTTTCTTAACTGCATTGTACCTTGTCTCTTGTCCCTAATAAATGATTTCCGTTAAGTAGTTTGAAGTTGACTGGCACAGCCGGGAATGTTTCGCCGGGCGAGCGTACGAACACACAAGTGCTACCTTGTACGATCACCGACCATCGTGCCATCATAGTTTTTCATCGACCGTGGCGATCATCTGACAAGCCTTAACAGGCTCCTTCAAAGGTTAACTAGCACTTGAAGCGGCACTTGGAGCTCCTCTGCTGCTCGGCGCTTGTAAATCGAGGCGCGTCAAAAACAAAACCACGGGGCACGCAAAGCTCATAGACGCGAAGCGCCATATACAATCGAAACTCTCCTGGCCGCCTGTGGCGCCGCCAAGCATCGGTTTTCTTTGCTTCCAACATTCAAGTTGTCTTTTGTCGGCCTTCCTTCTGTGATAAAAGTGCACTATCGGTTTTAAAACAAAACTTACTTCAATATTGAACCGCGCAACCTTCCTTTGGCAACCTCAGAGATTCGCGATTTCATGTAGGAAGGAAAATTCCTCCAAGGTGGCGTCTCTTGTCCTATGGCGTCACCACGCTTGTACATGCGAGTTTGGCCGGTGGCGGCGATACCTGTATTTTGGTTCTTGTTATTTTCTACCTTGCAAGAGCTTTGTTATCAGTAAGAGTGGCGTTTTTGTGATCAGGAGCTGGTATTCTATCGATACAAGCCAACTTAAATTTCTCCTCAGTGTCCCTTTAAGTTTACCAAGAAATGCAAGTAAAAGGAAAAAAATGAAAAATGGCAGTTGTCATGTCATTTTGCTATGGTGTAATTTATTTGGGGACGTCCACAATAAACAGAATGTTTACATGTCATCTCCGATGCCTGGAGCTGCCTTACCTCTGCCAGTATGTGTTTCAGCCTCTAGGCACCCCCAAGATGTTCTGTAGTACGTTAGCACTTCAGAAGTTCACTGCTGCATACGAGTGTTCTTTACAGATTATTTTGCACAAAATTAAGAGAATACAAAACTAGCGGTGAGCGAGTGGTACCTTTTCTAAACTGAATCAAATACGAATAGCGTAACTTTGCTACCAAATCGAGTATGAACAGTTTAGCTGAAAAACCAAATCGAATACAGATCGAATAGTGGGATAATCAAATCGAATACAAATTGAATATTTCGACAAATATTTACTAGTACTTGTGCAAATACTGAATGAGCAATCGTGAGGAACAGCGAAGTGCTACTTTCGCAGTTATAGCTATATTTGTTAAAAGACACAATGCTGATCTCCACTTGGCGGGTAGCAACATGAAGTCAGAGTATTAACTTTACCATTGTCATGTTATGAGCATAGGAAAAGTACCTTTTGCTGCTGATAATGGAAGACAATAAACTAGCACCACATCTCAGTGCATGAGACGGGCGAGAACTCACATACGAGGTATGGCCTCCGAGGTCAGGCAAAAAGACCAAGTTTACTGAGCCTGCTTGGGCCCTGCCATGTCACCCATTCTCTGAGGCGATGTGTGAGGGTTACAAATGCAGCCACACAAATGGGCTGCACCATGGTGCTGAACCCTCCATTTCGTGCATATCGATACTGGAAGCATGGTAATGTGGCATGTACGGTCCCCGTTTTTGGAATAGTGATAAAAGAAAAATACGGCAGGCCTTATTCGAATTTCGTGCCAATTATTCTAAATGTATTCGATAAATTGAGGGCATATTCAATTTGTTTCGAATAATTTTGGGCATATGCTATTTGATTCATCTGAGTAGTCAAATACGAGAACATTCGATTCAGTATTCTAAATTTAAGAATATTCACACACCGCTATACACAGCATGACACTTATTAAAGCCCCATGCTGATATCACTACGGGTAAAAGCAGACCTAGATTAGAACTTGTTTCTACTTTTACCGCACTGCTAGAATCTTCTTCAATGTAATTGACTTACCGATGCAATTAATCACTATGGATCAAAATGCTCACTGCAACAGCAAGACAAAAGTAATATTAGAACGGCTTCTTAATTTTTCAACACAGATCTCGCCTCTGAAGATGTCTCCACTCGTTAAAAGTACCTCATACTCTCAGTGAAGCGCGTCCCTTTTATGTCGTGCTCGCCTGTGACTGCAGCAGGGAAGCAGGGGAGACGCAGCCACTCACCGGAACGTGCGGTCGACACAGAATGCTGAGGGTCTTCTTTCGCTCACGGATGAAGCCGAAGTCGCCCTGGTTTAAGAACAGCTCCTCCTGCTGTTGCTTGTTTGAAGCCCTGAGAGAGAAAGACAATAAGGTCGCTGTTGGCACTGCTGCATGCGTTTGCTCCACTGACTCACAGAGAAGCAACATTGCGAAATCATCATTCCAAGCCGCATCGCTTTTGTTTATATCGACGTAATCAGCTGCATCAGTGAAGCAGGGCTTCAAAAAAGAAACTGCACATGCACAAATATCTCACCAATGTCAAAAGGGAGTCTTGGATTCACAGTGTGCACAAAGTGAGATCAAACTACACCCCAATGTGACTTCTTCTGAAGTGACTACGCTGTATGAACCACAAAACGAGTTGCATTGGCTAAGTGACAGGAATAATGCTTTCAGTGCTATTGTGGCTCATTCAACAGTTGAAATGGACTGTTAAAATGTCACTTAAGAAGCGCAAAAAAATTGTGTTATACGTTTGTCTAAGTCCGATAATTAGCAGTCCCATGACATCAACTTGGCACTTGCTGGCATACAAAACTGCTCGCTCCGCATTCAAGCACTCAAACCCTATTGTAGATGCTCAAAGCCAGAAGCATCCTTCATCACCAGCAAAGGGCTTTTGTTCCAGAACATAAGAATATGCAGTATATTTCAGGCCTTCATCACCAGCAAAGGGCTTTTGTTCCAGAACATAAGAATATGCAGTATATTTCAGGCAACTTCTGCATTTCTCTTTTCCTCAGCACACTGCATGGTAAGGGCGGAGAGGGGTGACATGGTGTTGGTTCTGTCAAGGTACAGTTGATGGCGACATTCGAAAAGAATTTTATTTTGGTGCAGTGCACTTACTTTTGGTGTGCCAATGAGAATAAGCTCAGACATCAAAGGAGATGGCATGCAAAGACAGAACATATGTATTTTCTGGGACAACACCAATGTTTTTTCGAGTAGACTTCTCAATATTATTGAGAAAAGCGAAGATAGTTTGCCCTGCTGATCCACAGAAAAAAAATTGAGCCTGAATGAGGAATTGACAACAAACCACTATTCCCTTCAGATGCATAGTGCAGCACTCTTCTGGAATTTCTTGCAATTTAGCAGCTGACTTGAGTGCGTTAGACAAAAAAAAAAGGAAACACCACGGGGAGAGAATGAAAACATGCAAGCAGTAGCATGCTAGTTCAGCAAAGGACGAACGTTCGCAGCGCGGCACTGCGCATGCGGTTTTGTGGCGCTTGACTGTGCCGTGCGCGTTTCTTAACTATTGCCTCTGTGGAATAGTCAAGAATAAGCAATTGCAGTACCTCCACAAGATGTAAACGATATCAAAAACGTGATAACATAAAATGTGACAATTGAAAATAAATATTACATAAAGGGTCAATAAGTGCAAGATGGAAGGTATTACCGAGTTTTTTTTTCATAAGCCAACACTTTGTATTTAGTCAGTAGCCAGAGAGAACCCTCACAGCCATGCCATCCCCAACAATTGATATAGTAAAGACCCTATATAGTAAACATTTCTGCTGGTCCTAGTGACTTGACTACAGAGAGGTTCTACTGTAATGAGGTTCAACTGCATGCGGAATTGGTCATTCTCAGCTTTACGTTCATAAATCTCTGACAGTCCGCATATCACTCCTGGTGCAGTGGTGTTGTGGTTAAGCAATACACCACTGACCTGTGATAGCAGGGGCTGCCACGAGTGGGGCTTGTGTGACCCAGGATGCTCTTCCCGAGCAATCTCTTGCGACCAATCATTTATTTAACCACCATGGTGGTCATGGTGTCATGGTGGTCAGTTTGCTCACAATGCAGCGAGCAAGTTGTGATGACACCACAAGGTCACGTGACCTAATTGGCCCGCCTAAAGATGCTTCTCTGGGGATTTTTTGCTCACAACTCTGAAGACGCTGACGACAATGACACTGGATTTTCTGCACAACGCAAGCCTTAACCCTGTCGCGTTAAAAGAGACGAAAAAAAACTTAAGGGGATACTTAAGCTCTGCCTTGAGGGTACGACATGATAACGTTAGTGGCTCCCTTCAGCGGCCTGAGGTCCTCTTTTCCGTATTATTTCACAGACACGATCATTCCCTACTTAACATTCATAGATTGCAGGGAGTCCTCATAGCACTACTGGTGCAATGGCGCATTGGTTGAGTGATGCGCAACTTCCCCGGCCGGTGGGGCTTGTGAGATCCAGGTTGCTCTTCCTGAGCAATCTCTTGCGACTAATCAGTAGCCACCTGCCACAGTGGGCAGTTTGCTCACCATCTGCTGGGCAGGTTGTGGTGCTGTCACAAGGTCATGTAACCTAGGTGGCATGTAGGCCACCTGCTTTTTTGTTCACAATGCTGACAATGCCGATACTGCATTTTCTGCCAAGTACAAGCCTTATTGCTCTAATGTTAAAACAGCCAAAAGTAGAAACCTACTGCACAAAGGAAAGTAAGACAAAACCAGAGACAAGACTAAAAGTGAAAGAAAACAAGATGTTAACTTTGGGGTTTAACATTCCAAAGCAATGCATGGGCCTTGAGGGACGCCGCAGTGGACGGCTCCGGACTAATTTAGACTACCTGGGGTTCCTCAACGTGCGCCGACACTACACAGAACACAGGCGTTATTGTTTAAAAAAACATTGTGCAGAATAACACAGGATGGGAGGGGGAAACACGCACACACACACGAGTGCTCGTTTGTGTGTGCGTGTTTCTCCCTCCCGTCGTGTGTTATTCTGCACAATGTTTTTTAAATATGTCGCTACACCAACCGGCCCAACGTTTTACACTAATAGGCGTCATTGTATTTCGCCTCCACCGAAATATGCGTAAGCCTTGCCACGTCATTGTCGCAACAAAGTGTGCATCTGGAAATCGAAATGGCAGCACAGGGCGCAGACTATAGTGGTGCCGAGCAGACAGCAGAAGCCTCAGAGACAGATCAGCATCAGAGGTCACATCAGGGATAAGATATTCCAAGCACTAGTGCAGTGCTTCAGAGCCAGGCATATGCCAGTGACCCTCTGGGAACCAGTGGAGGCAACCAAGCAAATTAGTGGGGTGTGGCTATAATAGTTGCAGAAACAAAGGACACTAGGAACAGGGTTGTCTCACTCGAGCACAGAAAAATAAGCTCACTGAATATTGCCCCAGTTAATTTGATCTGCCTCACCTATGAAATGCACGGTTGTGTTGCAATAGCAGACCAGGCATTGCAATAATTTTTTATTTATTTCAGGAATTTATATCAAATTTTTTGGGCATATTAGAAAACATTTTGCGACTACTGTAAAAAAATTTGCCTGTTAGATGAGCAGAAAATTGCTTACTAATACATAATTTTCCTCTGAATCTTATGGAAAGGCTGCAGAGTTAAAAAATTGCGCCAGAAGGCTAATTCAACATTCGTCGTGTTATACTGGAGTGCTAAAGTTCAAGACATTTTTGTAATTATTCTTTTAAAAGCACAAAATTTAGTACTGAATTTTTTTGCAGTGCAGTGCCGTTGGCATTTCTAGAGTGAGAAGAAAATTTCATACAATCAATTTAAAAATCGTAAACTTCAAAAGCAAAGAATGTTTTGACCTGCATTATGGCTCCTGGAGTGCAACAAAACAGACAGAGTTATTATAGATCAAACAATTGCACAGAAATCTGCTCCGCAAGGTGAGTACCTTGTAAGGAAACCGTAATGAAGTTCCCAGCAGTGCACAACCAACAAGGTTCATGAAACAAATTTTTTAGAGTACATACCGGTCAATTTTAAACAACGAAACTTCAAGACAACATAAAAAACAAGGCATACAAGTGGATACGACCACTATCAAAAAATAAACTTTCGGCCAGTTTTTGTGGTTTCAAAGTCGCGTAAGCATACATTCAGCATTCGGTAAAGCAGTCGGGCTTCTTTGGGGTAGCCACTGCATTTAGTGCAATGAAGTGAGGACAATCACGCAGCCAAAAGAAAGAAAGACACAGCAATGTCAGACAAACTCACCAGCCAGCAGAATCTTCGGGGCACTTGGTGGGGCTGTACCTGTCTCGCACCAAGCAGTCCACTTCGTACCCCCAGCAGCTCGTGCCATTGATGCGGTGCTGCAGGAAATTTCAGAGCAAAGAAGCAAGCCTGAGCCGAGTTCTCTTCCTGGTATGCCACCAGCAAAGGCAGTGGACAGAAAACAACCACAGGTGCCCTAAATGTCAAATTGGGAAAGAGTACTAAGCTCTGTGAAAATGCTACCAATGAATGCATTTTGCTGCATACAGTCTGGCTCAACTATACTCCATGACAACTTTGTCTCTATATAGAGCGGAAGTTATGGAGCTTAACGTGCCTTTTCTTTCTGCGCAGTGGGATATAGTCCACAGTTGCAGTTCTTAGTTTTCTTTTAAGACATGATGTGCTCCGAATATGCATTATTTAAGGCATATTTAAAACATAACTGCCAACTTTCAACATTTAGAAAGTCAAGAAAAAAAATGGCTTTCACAATTACAAAGACTATGCTAGGCCAGACTTGCTACAAAAAGCTTCCATAGATGGTGCCAGCTGCACCAATGATGGACTGAAGGTGCCACGGAGAGAGCAATGCACCAGGTGGCCAGGTGCACCGTCGTGCAGCCAACCTATCTGACGGAATGACACAGCAATGGATGCTCCATCCCTGTGGCCTTCCCTGCATTGCCAGGAAAAGCTGTTGCCAAGTATGCATTCAACTACATTTGGGGCACCCAAAGATAAATGCTGGGAGACAAGTTAGATTGCCACTAACAGGGATGCCAAGACACAAAAACACATTTTAATGCGAAAGCATTTCTTATTTCTTGCCTCATAAGGACCTGTCAGCTGAGCACGTCGGCAGAGCGTGCCATCAGAGTGCATCCGCACGAAAATCGCCATTCGAAAAATGAAATTCGCTGGAATTGCAGCTCGAGCCCAGACCCTCTGTGAGCCAGGCACACAACGCATGCACCGCGAAGGGTCGTTGGTTCAAGCATATTAGACGGCCATGAAGTTAATATGTGGTGCGTACGAAGAGAAAATGTGTTGGGGATGTGTACTGATGTTAGAAAAATAATGTTGTTGATGTTCAAATGCAAAAGCATTCGCATTTCCCCAGTGCAGCAGACCAGAGTGCTCCACAATTATTTATGAAAGGTTATGGAAAGACCATTACTCATCAACATTTGGCTTTGGATGCCTCCAGGCTGACATCAGTGGAACTGTGGTCCAGGCTGTTCTGGACAGAAAGACTGCTTTGCCAAAAAAGCTCACAAACCAAATCACAGGCTCTGACCCCTCAACTTTTTAATTCCTGACATTGGAAAGGGGCCAAGTCATAGTCTTTTTCACCGTCAAGCTTTATCCTTCCAACATAGAAGAATAAGATCAAGAGCTTATTATGTCTGCTCAATAGTGCAATGAGCGTCTTGGTTTTGGTGGCCATAAGTAGCATAAAAAAAACCTTCTGCATGGCTGCTGCCCTCCCCATTAGGTCATGTTCCGCTTGACACATAAAATACATCACAACATTTCATACCCACTGCTGCTATGGCTGGGCTGGTACTGGTTAACCATTTCAAAGCTAAGTTTCATGTAATATGAATGCAGTCACAAGCAGAAGGGGAGAACACAGCCACCACTGGTCACGTATACTTCATCTCACAAGTTGTTTACAATGCGTTGAAGGCTGTAGCAATCTGAGACAATCAGAACGGCATGCACTGCAAAGCATGTCCGTCCATGCCTCTTACCAAACGACTGGTGACTCGATCGCTGGGAAGGAAAATGCACCAGTCTCCACCTGCTGTATGCAAGAGACTCGGCTGACTCGGCAGACACCATGTTTACGAATGGTGGCACGCCACTTTGCGGCAGGCCTCTGCAATTCTGTGTTTGTGCAGACTTTCTCTGCTAATTTAACCAGTGAATGAAATGTTCGGCATACTTTCATAGCACCACAGTGAAGTGTTTTTTCAATTCCTGCAATAACTGTTCAAGAAATAGTCACAGCACTGCGCAAATACTTCAAGGAATACTTGCTGTCTTCCTTGGCCCTAATTCGAGAAGAGAGCTCTGCCTTCCACAGTACTGGAAACAACTTGTGAGATAAAGTATAATGAGCCCCAACACATGACATGCGAAGGTTGTGGGTTTGGATACCACCACTGGAATGTGAATGTCTTTTGTTCTACCCTCTATAATGTTGTCATATCTAAATCACTATGCTACTAATACCCCACCCCAATCAACACTATACTAAACAACATGGGCCAGGATGCTTTATCTTTAGAAGTCCCCCCATACTAAAACAAAAATACACTAAACAAAGTCTACAATCCTGTGTACTCTTCTTGGTTTCAAAGGCTGCCAGCTTGTTTTCGACATACATCCACTCTAACAGTAATGGCCCTCATCTAGCCTGGAAAAGGAGTTACATATACAGTGCAAGAGTCATGCAGTGAGGAACTCTAGAAGTTTAAAAGAAATCTAGCATAAAACTGACATCCCTGATGTAAGGAATGTAGAGGCATTGGCCCTGAGTGATTAAAAGACTGCATCAAGATCCTTTCTCGTAATGTACGCAAACAAGAAAAATCGTGTGGCAGAATGACGGTGTGTGATGCCCTTTCAACACTGCACTGAGCAATTACAATGGCAAAGAGTTCTGAGTTAAGAGTGGCAAAGAGATATGAGTTAAGGGGGGGATGCGATTTTGAAGTTCAAATAAAATGGCCAAAAATTTGGTTTGTCATGCTTGTATCCACTTATATGTTTCATTTTTACGCTGTCCTGAAGTGTCACAGTTGAAATCAACCGGGAAGTATTCTTTAAATAAACTGTTTCGCAAACATCAGCGACTGCGCATTGCAGGGAAATGCCCGAACAGTGGGCACTTTTCTCCATTACGCGTTTTTACGTAGATATTTGCCTTGTGGAGGAGATTTTTTCATGACTTCGTTACTTAGTTTCAGCCCATCTTATCTGTTGTACTCCTAGGACCATCAGAGGAGGTCAAGGCATTCTTTGTTTTTAAAATTGCTGCTCTTCTCACATTAGATGAGCCAATGGACACTGCATCACAAAAATTCAAAACCACAATTTGTGCTTAGTAAAAAAAAAAATTCTAAGAATGCCTTAATCTGTATGTAACACACCAGTAGGAACGCAATAAATGTTCAACCAGCCTTCTGACACATTTTCTCAACTCTGGAGCCTTTGCACAGGATTCAGAGGAAAAATATATATTGAAAACAGGTTTCTACAGATAAAACAGTGAAAGTTTCAAAGAGTGGTGATAAAAATTTTTCTAATATGCCCCCAAAATTCTTGAAAATACATCAAGAAATTAACAAATTTTTGCTAAAAGCTACGTCCGCCCTTAAGTCAAAACTGTTCTTTGTGCCATTCCTCGTGAGATAACCATGAGAAACTGCAGTGGCTGTACAAGTTGCAACAAGGAGCATGAATAGACTTCTCTTCAGAAAGTGAAGAACAGCACCAGTTGAGTGAAACAAAAACTTTTGAGATATGGTAATGTTACAAGGAGCGGGGGTGCATGTACAGTCTTTGCCAAAAGTAACCAGGCAATGGGGCTTGTTCCTCAGCTGTATAGTACAGCCCTTATAGCACCCCTTCAGCTCTAATACCTGTGCCACATGTACAATTTTAATGCCGTTAAGTGCTTGCTGCCTTAACTTCTGAGGGCGTTCGGGCAGTGTCACACAAATAAATTTAATGGCATTAGCCCTACTGCCATTTGCGACCTATTGGGTTCGCCACAACACATTCGCCCAAGCAATGTGCACTGTCATGTCACGCCTATTCCACACGTAGAAAAGCATGCAGCTTTGTTAGTAACAATATTGAGTAGCAGGTAGTTTATTCATGACTTTCAGTCAGTTGAGGCATCTCTACTGCATCTTCAAAGAGAATGGCAGCATTTTTACCAGAACTTCTGATTGATACTTTCGGCTTGTGTACTGACACACGAGTTTGCGGCTACTTTTTCGACTTGCCAAGCAGAAAAAGCAACATTTTCTGCAAAAATTTTTATATTCCATTTGAAGGACTTTACCAATATGTTGTGCCCCCGCATTAGCACTGTTTAAAATCACGTGAAATTTTAGACTGCACTGCCGGTGTTATCACCGTAGTGACTGCAGCACTAACTCCGAAAATAATGCAATCAGCAAACTTAAGGCCAGCATTTACTGCCATTTCTTGTGCACTTGTGACATCGTTAAGGTAAGGAGAACGCTTGCCCTCGCCTTTTCTGTTGGTCTTTAGAGATGCCATAAGGGCTTCACTGTTTAGTTGAGAAGGAAACCCCCTAGACCCTGTTACTTTTGGCAAATGCATTACACCTGCATGAAAATAAAAAACTCGACGCATCTTTTTCCCCATGGCTTACGTCCTGGTCAAGAAATGGTGAAAACACACTGAGCTCAAAGAAGGCTATCTGGAACAGCAATCCAGCTTTTCAATTCAACGCACCTTTTATGCTTGAGCACTACACATATCTGTGCGATTTCCTTCTCCTGGCTGTGTCACTGACACTATTCGCCCATTTGCACACCTTGAACGGACAAGAGGCGTCCTCTTGGCACCTCCGCGCAGCGTCCGGGTTGTTGCGGAAGAATGGTCCCATGTGCTCGTCGGGAAGTCTGACGTCGTGCAGCTTACGGCAGGACCCCGGAGATTCGGACGCCGCGATCGCGGCCACAGCGGCCACGAGAAAGCCTGCGCGGGGGGCCATTAAGAACGTATAGGCACAAATATCACTCGACGCAATATTATATAAATAAGACGATGCAAGACTACTTTCGCACACCGCATGAAAAAAAGAAAGCGTAAACTTGTCGATCCGAAACACGGCAGGGACAGTGCATAAAATACGACAACGATGTGTGAGGTATGCGCATGCTGTCGTGTCTCAATAAGGAGTATTCGCTCCTATTCCCAAACGATCCTCAATCAAATCGGACTCGTTCTACTGCGCGCACTACAACGATCGCATGAAGGAATCGGAAGGTGAAACCTGTTCTATAAAAGCGCCTACACAAGGTAAGCGGTGACAGAAAGCTGAAACAATACAACGACAAGGCACCACAAAGAGCTGCAATGAGGAAACAAAAATTTAAGAACGAACATGAGACAGGTCGCCACGGATCTTTTCGTTCACTGTCGCCGCAGCAGGCGCAGTATACTGACGCTTATCGCGATCTCTTTCGTATGAGTCAATGCACTGAACAGGTTTTTGGCATGTCCAGTTAAAGTTCGTACGCCACTCTGGGAGAAAATGCATTGAATGTCGCCGATGTCAGCTGCAACAAAGTTAGCGCAAGCTTCAGCCTGTATGCAGGACCTAACATCTTGGGCAATATTCAACGAGTTCGAGCTGACGAAACAAGGAGAGGTAAGCTCTCCTCATGAACTGTCAACTCGAAGCCGACTTCTGCCAATCGACGAAACAAAGATCCAACACTCACGGTACACGCCATGCATGTTGCTCGGAGAGTAACTCAGCTGATCTTGCTCATACACTTCATTTCGTGATAAGAAAAAGGGGCTCGACAATGAAAGGAACTTTTTTTTCCGCCGCCTGCACCTCACATGCCGGTCAATTTGCCGGTCAATCCCAGGCATGTCCCATGCTTCCTGTGCTGTCTGCTTCTCCACTTGACAGGTACCTTGTTGCCAGACTGCAAATTATTCATGGCTATTTTGTTCGAAATCTGCGCCTCCTATCATGACCAAAACTAACTTTCTTAACAAAACAGACGTTACCATCGAAAATTGCAAATTGTTTTCGTACTCTGTGAGTATATGTAGTATTCTTCTCTATGAGGCTGCAGCAGCAGAGAAAAATGTACGCAAAACACGCGCTCTTGGCGTCGTCTGCTAATCGTGATGATGACGGCGATGATGATCTGTGGCTGTACCCTTTTAAAGTTTCTTTTGAAACTCTATGAGATGCAGGACTACGCCTGGCCCAAATAAAATTCAGAAATGAAACTAAACATCCGACCAAAGAGCGACGTATGCGTCTGCATACCTTCAATAGCGCTTCGTGACAGAGAAATTGATTATCTGCGTGCGATGTCTTAATATTTTACCACGTGTACATCTTGTGCGTTTTCCATGCTTTCTTCTTTTTCTTCTATTCGACGAACGTGCATTAAAAATATGGTTGTTATTCAGCGTCGTGTCCAGCCTCTCTCTTTTTTATTTCGTGCTGCGCTGCTCCCGTCACAAGATCATGCACCAACCAGCCCAAATTTTCACCTTGTTAAAGCACATTTCATGTAAACAGGTAAGTCTGAATGGCCTAGCCAGCAAGCATTCACACGAGTGGACAGATGTATTACACCACCTGTAACGTAAGCATGTGCCTGAAATTTGGCACATATGTGCGCTTAGATGCCTCTGAGCTCCGGCACACGTAATCATCTCCAGGTCCTCGTTCGACCCAGTGGCGTTCGTCCTGTTCATCGCTGCCCCGACGGCTCTGCTCTGCTGGGAACGATCGGCTAAGTTTCGGGTGACTGATTGTGGCATTTTCTCTCTGCGTCTTTGCGCGGTAAGGCAGTAAGCCCGGGCTATGTCCACCCAGTCTCCCGGCCAGGGGAGTTCCCTCTGGTCGGCTTCTCTGTCAACTGATCTCCTACCGTTGGAAGCTTTTTTGCGCAGTGGTGTCGGCAGTATCCCTGTCGCGCTGATGCCTAAGGATGGTGGTGCTATCAAGATGAACAACCCTGGTGCTGTTCGGGCTGCTCTCCAGTCGGCGACTTCTCATTATGAGTCAATCTCAGAGGTTCGCCAGTTTGGACGCGGCGGGATTCTGTGCAGATCGCCAGACCTCGCCTGTGTAAGAGATTTACTAAACTCCGCATCCTTTGCCTCCCTTCGGGTAAGTTGCTTCATCCCTTCACATCTGGCGTGCACGAAAGGTATTGTACGAGGCGTAGACTCTTCCCTGTCTCCGGCAGAGACTCTTGAGCTTCTGTCGGCTGCAGGTGTTGTTGCTGTGCACCGCTGCAGCCGGGATGTAAACAACGTGCGGATGCCCACTGAATCAGTGATTGCTACCTTTGCCGGCACTTCCTGCCCCTCTGAAATCAAGGCATGGCCTCTACTTTTTCGGGTAAACCCATTATCATCTCGGCCTCTGCAGTGTAACAACTGCTGGCGCTATGGACATAGCGCTGGCGGTTGCAAATCCAACTTGAGGTGTTGCAACTGTGGAGATGGTCATTCAACGAGCACCTGCACTGAGAAGAATGACAAGTGTTGCCTTTGCGGTGGTGCTCACTCTGCAAACTACTCAAATTGTCCCTCTCGAGCTCAGGAAATTCAAATTCTGGAAATAATTGACAGGAAACGCTGTTCGCACCGTGACGCTATTTCAGAGGTCTAAGAACGTGCCCACGGTTATGCCGGTGTGACCGCTCGGCAAGGTGTCATGTTAGACTCAACGCTGTCCCAGGCAATTGCGGCTGCTATGAAGGCTTCGATGTCTAAAATGGTAGAAAAGATCGTCGCAAGTTTGTCGGAGTGCCTTACAAACGTTCTAGCGACTCAGATTACACATGCCGTGCAGGCTAGTTTGGCACCTCTTTCGACAGCAATTCCATCTCCTCTTATCCGGTCTCCAATTCCAGTAGCATCACAACCCCAGGAACAAACTCCTGTCCCTTCCGCTGTATCTACCTCGGGTACTTCGAGGGATGTTGATATCATGTATGATTCCGAGATGGTGGAGCCTGATGCGCGGCTTCTTAAGCGCAGTGAGTCCCCCATGTCTCATTCGTTGTCTTCTCTGGGCACCCAGCCCAAATCAAAGAAGAAGCAGCTTGGCACCTAAACCCAAGGATACCATTTTGGAGCAGGCAGTTGCTGCTGCTAGACTTTCGCAACCATAGCGTCGTTGCGAGTTCTGCAGTGGAACTGTCGCTCTATTCTTTCCGCTTCCACAGATTTACTCTGCCTTTCTACTCAGCTTAATCCGGATGTCACAATTCTGCAAGAAACGTGGCTTTCAACCGACAAACATTTTCATATCAAAAATTACCGTTCATTTCGCCTAGACCGCCAGTCAAGAGGCGGGGGTTTACTAACTTTAGTCTCTTCAAAATTTTGCCACAGGGCTGTGGTATCTTTTCAACAAATGTCTCCTGACTGTGAGATTTTGGCAATAGACTTTGTACTTCCTGGGTGCTCTCCATTTTCAATAGCAAATTGTTATTTCCCCAATGGAGTCCAGGATGTTAGACCTCTGGACTTTTTACTCGTAAACTGTAAAAACCCAGTTCTCGTGGCTGGGGACTTCAATTCTCACCATGTGTCTTGGGGTTTTAGGACTAATACATGCGGCAAGCGCCTTTGGGACTGCGTTTCTGATCACAACCTGATGTGCTTAAATTCAGGATCGGCCACTTATCTTCGCTCACACACTCAATCTGTTTTAGATCTCACGTTCATTAGTCCTGGAATTGGCGTAACGAATTGGTCGACAGTTGATAGCGGCACCTCAAGTGATCATATACCTATTCATTTTGATATCATATGTCGTGTTACTCCAGCGTCTTCTCAGTTGCGGTCACATGTAAATTATGACCGATTTCAGACGGCGTTGCGCTCTGCCCTTGCTCCAGTGTCTAACATCGCCGAGGTCCACCAGTCAGCAAGCATATGTCTGGCTATTGAGGAAAGCCGTAAAAAGTCGGAGTTCCTGGTGAGGCCAACAAAAGGGAATTCTTCTAGCTGGTGGAATGCGGACTGTACAAGAGATTACAGGCGGAGGAAGGCAGCATGGAAAAAGCTTCTTCATAACCAATGTCCGAATAACTGGAGTGATTATAAATTTATTGCAGCCACCTTTAAACGCACAGTTTCTCGCGCAAAGGAAAAATATGACTCAGAACACTTCGATTATCTTTCAAAGGCGGGCAACCGACGTGCACTATTCGGTTTTCTACGGTCTAGGAAACAGCTCATGTCCTCTCATAATTTTCAGTCATTAGTTATGTCACCTGTAGAAGCTATCCAGGCGGTTGAATTAATAGCCACAGGCCTGCAAAAGCGGTTCTCGTCT
The DNA here is from genome assembly GCA_030143305.2 of Amblyomma americanum. NCBI lineage: Eukaryota > Metazoa > Arthropoda > Arachnida > Ixodida > Ixodidae > Amblyomma > Amblyomma americanum. The sequence goes on from JARKHS020002101.1 coordinate 113,020, forward strand.
TTACTACCTTTGCGACCATTGTTGTTTGCACCAGTCGTGCCAAATGATAATGCCTCACAAGTAAATCTATCAGAGCTTTCACAAGTTGTCCAGAGATTGCCAGCTGCTGCTCCTGGTCCTGATGGTGTTACCACAAAGATGCTCAAGATTCTATTTGAAGAGTCTCCCAACTCCTTATTGCACCTAATAAACTACTCTCTCAAACACGCTTGGATACCTTCTGAGTGGAAGCTGTCCAAGGTGATCCCTTTACTTAAAAATCAGGGTGGAGGCTATGAATTGGATAATATTAGGCCAATTTCTTTAACATCAAACGTGGTAAAGTTGATAGATAGGGTGTTACTAATTCGGGTGTCAGCCATTGTGGACCGCAAAAGTATACTCGGCCCGTGCCAACTCGGTTTCCGGCCACGGTGTTCGATATGGAATGTACATGCTGATCTTGAGAGCAGAATTCTCCTTGCTCGTCGTCAACGCCTGGTCCCGGCTTTGGTTACGTTAGATGTCGCCAAAGCTTACGACAGTGCAGAACACTCCATCCTGATACATAGGCTACAGTCTCTTCAATTTCCAGATTATATAGTTGCATGGATATCTGCATTTCTTCATAACAGAGAATTCTTTTGCGTCCATAATGGTGTTCATTCAGAGAGGTATAGACACACGCGAGGTGTACCGCAAGGAGCTGTTCTTTCTCCTGTGCTCTTTAACATTCTGTTAAGCTCAATTCCTCTCCACCGCCATGTACGCACTTACGTCTATGCGGACGACATTGCGTTTTTTGCTGCTGCGCCGGATATACATTCTCTGTATGGTCTGTTGCAGTCATATTTGAATACACTTGAGCACTGGTTGAGCGCATTACACCTGAAGTTAAATGTTGGCAAGTGCGCCACTCTTGTTTTCTCCTCTATTCACTCCTGTAGTGGTCTCTCTCACTTGCCAGTTAAAAATAATACCGCAGGTTCTATCCCTAAAATACCTAGGGGTCATTTATGACAACAAAATCACATGGCGACCTCACATTGACCATGTCACGGCGAAAGGGACTCGTGCCGTGGGCATGTTACGGAGATTATGTCACCACCGGTACGGCATGCGCAGAGATGCGCTATTAATGATCTACATAATGTATGTCAGGCCAATTTTAGAATTTGGATCAGTGTTGTTTTCAGGCTCGGCTACATATAAACTTCGCCCTCTCGTCCTTTTAGAGAGGGAAGCACTTCGCATGTGCCTCGGCCTTCCAAAATTTGTGGCTATCAATGTGCTGTACCTTGAAGCCCGCATTCCGTCTCTCTTATCACGACTTCAATTTTCAACTGTGCAAACTTACCTCAGGATCTATGAATCCCATTTCCACCGTTCCCAAAGCATTTTCTGTTCTCAGCCGACCTCCTTTTTTGGTGTCCCCTGGTCTCGTTTCAATTCCCCTCAGGTAGCGTTTGTGCAAAGATTACTTCAGCCTTTAGATGTAATACATTTATGATATCCTTCCTGCGCTTCGCAATGGGCCCGCTATCCACATTGTTTTCGACGACATATTCTCAAAAAATGCAAAACTTTTGCTACCGAGTATTCTAAATGGTCTTCTAGAAGATCATCTGAGGACCCTACCTACAGATATAGCAATAGCCACTGATGCATCGCAATGCAATGAAAAAGCAGCTGTGGGAATATTTTGCTCCCATTTAGACTGGTCCTTTTCTCTGCGCCTTCCAGATTTCACCCCTATTTTGCAAGCAGAGTTTCTAGCAGTTGTACTTGCTCTACGCAAGCTAAACCCCTCTATTACAGCAGTTGCAGTAATTACTGATTCTTTATATTTGTGTTCGTCCCTCGCTGCACATGTTGACGGTCCCATTTTATCAACTTTCTTATCCCTACTTCCTCCGCATTTGAGCCTTGTTCATTTAGTATGGGTTCCCGGTCACAGCAGTATGACAGTAAATGAGATTGCTGATAATCTCGCAAAGGCTTCCCTCAACGGCCCCGTGTTGCCAATCATCCCGGCTACAGCCTATATTACAGCATCTAGATTTCAGCAACGTGCATTTTTAAGCACGCAAGACACATCACTTTTAACATCGGCGGATTATGAGCACCTTAAATATTATTGGAACAGGAAAATTTGTTGCTCTCTGCAGCTTGAAGTATCACTGACGAGGCTGCGCTGCCGCATCCCCCCTCTAAATTTCTATTTACACAAGTCGGGTTTGGCGCTCTCTCCCCTTTGTGCATTTTACCGTGAGCCTGAATCTATCGAACATTTTTGGCTGTATTGTCGCCGATTCAACTCTCTGAGAAAACGGTTGCTGGAGGAGCCCTTGCAGCATCTTGGCCTTAGTTTGAGCAGCCCGCTCTTGCTATCTTTTGGCGCCACCACATTTGGGTTCAGCCACAGATCTGTTTGTACCGCTGTTCTAAATTTCCTGATAGAATCTCACCGACTGCCTTGCTAAGTGTTCCAACCTTTTCTTTTCTATCAGTTATTACATTTTGACTAAATCATTAATATTTAATCCCTCTCTTTATTATTATTCTAAATATTTTAAAATCAAAACACTCATCCCTTTTCTGTTCATGACGAAAAATTCACCGGTGTTGCGCTCCCACGTGCTTTTCCTTTTTGTTAACTGCGTTCAGGTGAATAGCCACCCGATTCTTGGCCGATCCCCCAGTGTGGGTATGTGCCATCTTTTGATAGGCTAACAACAACAACAACAACAACAAATCTAGCATTAACCTTCTGGGGCCGTCCCTGGGACGCACAACTTTTTGGGCACGGCTAGTTGTCGGGACGTTTTTTGGATGTCTTCGGGAAAAATGACCTCCTGGGGACATTCCAAATGTCCTGATGGGATATTTCTGTGAGATTTTGAGGATCAGGTTTTGTGTTTGTTGGGTACAGATTAGGCGGAAAGGTCGTTAAGCAAACGCCGGCTTCCCGGTTTAGTGTATGTGTTCGATATTGTGCTAGCTACTAGCAGATATTCAGGAATATTTGCAAACTCTGGGAAATTGCTGGGGAGACGAAGGAGACACTCCAGGTTTCAGTTTTAGCGCCATTAAGTCAGGCCTGATGATTTCCAACAATACAACTCATCAGGTACGTGCTTACAATAGGCGAGGTACCCACAGCAGCTGAATACAAATATCTAGGGAAGTGGGTAAATGAAGGACGGATCTACACGGAAAAACACGAGCAGTCTCTAGGAAAAGGGATGAAGAGATACCTGAATGTTGACAAATGCGGCGTATTCGTATCTCCACCAGACACGCCTTTGCACATTTCATTAGTCCATCGCTCTAACGTGATTCCACAAGTGGAATTCGTTAAATATCTACGTGTTACCTATCACCCAGCATTAGGTTAATTGGAGCCTTCATATAAAGAACATTGTGTTTAAAGGAGAGCGCGCTCTAGGCCAATAAAAAGTTTGGGATGCGCCGCGACACATTATTGTTACTATACGGAGCCTATGTAAGACCTATACTTGAATTTGGGTCAGACATGATGCAATTCTCAAGAATCTTGAAGGTATGAATGTCGGGGCAAAAACCTTTGCCTACATAAGCAGCTTCCTCTCAGAGAGAAGGCTCAAGCTAAAATTCCTAGAGGCTGAATCTCCAATCATCAAGGCAAAAGGCAGAGGCACACCACAAGGATCGGTACTCTCCCCTTTGCTTTTCAACATAGCAATGATCAACCTCCCGTCTCTGCTCAAAATAATCCCAGACATCAAGTTCAGCCTCTACGCCGATGACATTAACATCTGGCTAAAGGAAGGCTCGGACGCGGAAATACAAGAGAAACTATACAACACGCGGCCAAAACAGCTACGGAGTGCGCAGCGAAAATAGGACTCAAGTGCTCGCCGCAAAAATCAGAACTACTAGTCTACACAAGTAAGAAGGAAAAACCAAGTTTCGACATCATAGTAGACAGCCAAAAAGTACCCTTGGTGAGCCAGATCAGGATCCTCGTCCTCATTATTCAAGCCGACGGCAAAAACGGCTCCCTAATCCACAAACTAGTAGTAGTAGTAGTAGCAGTAGTAGTCGTAGTAGTAGTAGTAGTATTTTTTTTTGGCCATATAATACAATATGCCCTCGAGGTGAGGCAAAAGGAGGAAGACGAGGCAAACCTCCTGACGAGGCCTACACCTCGAATAATACATCGAACAGTGGCCGCATGGCAAAAAACAAAAAAGACACTTTAAAAACAAGCGACAAAAGTTATACGATAGAAATAGCAAACACTGAAAAAGCGATGCAAAGATAATAAACAGCAATTGGCAGAAAACACTATATGCACACTCGGCAGTAAAAGAAGCAACGCAAAAGACAAAATATACAAAGTTAGCTGAATTTATACAGGAAAAAGAATCTTCAGTTTTTTCTTAAAACCAGATGCACTATGACTTTCTACGGCGATTTTTATTAGAGACTGATAAGCATTGCACAATGTTACAATTTGGTTATCTATAGTTTGTTTTCCATAGTTTGTTCAAGGTCTTTCAGTGGATAAGGCGACCGTACGTAAACCATACATAACATTTCTTGAATTATAAGCATTTTGGAAAGACCTGAAATTATGCTTTACTTTATAAAAAACGTGAACAGCCAAACTCAAATTGTAGGAATGAAAGAAATTGCAAACATGAAATGTTTCGAAAAGATTCATTTTCGACAACTGTGCTTGAACATAATGAGCGTAGCTCTTTTCTGAAGAGAAAGCAATTTATACGAATCGGTTTTGTTGCAAGTTCCCCACACCAGATTGCAGTATACAAGATGGGAATGAACAAGGGCAAAGTATAATTGTCTTCTAACCTGTAGTGGAAGTAGATGCCTAATACGATAGATAACACAAAAAGACCTGGTCATTTTTAGTCTAATGCAGTTTACATGATCTGTCCACCCCATATCACTGCGAAAATACACACCTAGAAAGCGGCAACTACAAACTTGCTCGATGTTCAAGTCATTAAAAGCTAGTTTGACGCGATGATCTAATGGTTTGTTTTTAGGATGAAAGAGCATAAACTTTGTTTTGCTGACATTTAACTTAAGTTGATTAACAGACAGCCAAACCGCTAACCCGTTAAGGCAGGCATTAGATTGTTGTTGAAGTACTTGCAGATTGGAGCCAGAAAAAAAAAGGCATTAGTATCATCGGCATATATCATAACGTTTGGAGTTAATGGAATGTCAACAATGTCATTAATGTATAAAATGAATAAAAGTGGTCCTAAAATTGAACCCCGAGGGACACCGACATTTATCGCACCAAAAGTAGATTTTGCATCATGAATCTGAGTGTACTGGATACGTGCGGTTAGGTAACTCTCCAAAAGTGCATTTGCAATTCCACGGATAACGTAAGTCTCTAATTTATGAAGTAGTATTGAATGCTTCTCATAATCGAAGGCTTTGCACAAATCAAGAAAAATTCCAACAGAAAAAAGCCTACTCTCAAAATTGTTAATTACAGAGTTTTTAATATCTAACAGAGCTGATTGGGTTGATTTACCGGCCTGAAAATCGTACTGTTGAGGACAGATTAGATGCTTAGGTAGTTTGTAAGAAGTTATTTATTCGCCTGAAGAGAACACGCTCAGCTAATTTTGAAAAAAGAGGCAATACCGAAATGGGACGATAATTGTTCGGGTCATTTTTGTTGCCACCTTTGAATAGCACGGCAACACATGCGACTTTTAATTTGCTAGGGAATACACCAGAGAGCAGCATTCTATTACAAATATGCGTAAGGGGGCCAGCGATAATATTAACTGCACATTTGATAGGAAAAACAGCTACTTCGTCGTTTACAGGTGAGCACGTGTTTCTAAAGGCATTAATGATAGAAACAACTTCATCCGCTGAAGTGGGGGACAGAAATATAGAATCAGTGCTGCAGGAGGGCAAATAAGTGTCTACAGTCCGAGTTAAATGGCAGCTAACTGAAGGCTGGGATGCTCCGGCAGCTAAAAAATGTTTGTTGAGTTTATTTGCAAGTGACTTACCGGCATAATTCACCCCAATGATTTTTAGCTCAGATGGAAGATCATTTTTCTTGTTCTCTATGATGGCGTTAATACCTTGCCACAGTACTTTAGGGTTGTGCAGAATACACGAGAACTTATTAATATAGAAAAGAGATTTAGCCTTCTTTATATCTGAATTTAATTTGTTACGAAACTTCTTAAACTTGATTAAATCATCCGTGCATCGTGTTTCCAAAAAATGAGAGAACATTTTATTCTTTTGCTTTATTTGTTTCAAAAGCGCGCCTGTCATCCACTCTTTTCTAGCCTTTCTGTGTTTTTTTTATAGTTTGGGCTGGGAACGCAGCGTCGTAACATTCAAGCAGTTTCTGAATAAATATATCATCGGCACGGGACAAGTCATCTTCACGATATACATCTACCCAATTAATTGTAGACATCAAGTGACAAAATCTGGAGATGTTCTTTTCATCATAAATTCTCCGCGCATGTACCGGAGCATTCGATTTCGCCTTCTCAGGAAAAAGTGAGAAGAAAGGCAAGTGATCACAAACCCCAGGAGAGAAAAAAAAACACCTGATATGCAGCTGTCGGGTGGGAAATTAGTAAAACACAAATCAATTAATGTCTCAGTGTGTAATGATATACGAGTAGGCAATTCAATAACATTGTCACAACCATGCGACAACATAATTTCATTTAAACTGATCTTCAAAGGTTTGTCCTCCAAAAAGTTAATATTGAAGTCACCTAACACAATGACACGCAGCTTGTTTATGTTTGCAAATTTCAGAAACGAATCAATGAACTGAAAAAAGTTGACTGAATTACCTTGAGGGGGGCGATACACAACCATTATAGTGACTCTTGGAGAAGCAATACAGACAGTTTCAAAGTCAGTACAAACCAGCGAATAATTCGACAATATATCAAAGGACAAACGATATTGGACATATAATGATAGACCGCCACCACGCTTTCCGTCTCGGAATACTGAAATAGGTTTGTAACCAGCAAACTCTGTAACATCTGCACATGAGCTAAACCAAGTTTTAGTGAAAGCAATAAAGTCAAAATTAAAGTTAAGTTTAAGTAATTCAGCTTCTACTTCCTCCGATTTATTTTTTAGGCTCTGACAGTTCAAGCGGTAAAGAGACAGTGTTTTGCGAGGATTATAAGCACCATTTTTTAGAATGTCAGTGAATGTCTCGGAAGTAAAATACGCCATTGTTGAGCAGCTGTACTGCGCAGCCTCGCAGCTACAGCACTTAATCTTATCAATGTCTTCGTCGCAATTGTGATTCTTATTGCTCGGGCCCCTGGTTGCTTTCGAACATAAATCTTCCCTTCCTTTGAATATGCCGCACAAGTCACTGCCCTTATCAGAAGAGTGTCCCTCAAAAACAGGGCATCAAAGAAAAGAGCTTAATTACTAAGGCTAGTACAGGAATACATAGAGTGCATCTTGAAACCGCGCAAAAAAAAGACAAGGAACGAGGAACAAACCTGTTGGTTTCTTCCTCGTTCCTTGTCTTTTTTTGCGCGGTTTCAAGATGCGCTTTACTAATAGTCACCAACTAGCCTGTCTCTCTCTATCAGGCATACATAATCAGCAGAGTTTGCTATGCAACACCCTACCTGAACTTAACAGCAAGAGAAAGAGAACAAATCGATTCCGTAATAAGAAAAAGCGTAAAAAGCGCGCTCAGCCTCCCAAATTCAGTACATCTACAGCCAGATTAATGGGAATTGGAGTACACAACACGTGGGAGGAAGTGGCGGAAGCCACGCGAGTCGCACAAGTAGAAAGACTCAGCCAGTCCGAAACAGGGCGACAAATCCTCGAATGGGTCGGGCTCCAGCACGACAGAGGGCCAAATCCCAAAACCAGCCTAAGCCAAGGTTGCAGAGCGAACTTGCGCATCTCGCCCATGCCAAGAAATATGAGTCCCACCTACAACGAAGAAAGAAGAAAAGACAGGGCCAAGGCCATCGAAAGAGAGATGAATGGACTAGAGCCAAACACTGTAGCATACACAGACGCAGCCACTGGCAAGTCAGGACCTGCAGTCGCGGCAATGGCAAACGGCAGTGGCACCCCCTTGATCACGGCATCGGTAAAGACAAGGGATGCAGACGTCGCTGAGGAAGTGGCGATCGCACTGGCCTGCGTCGGCACGAAGGCAAATATAATGATCAGTGACCGCAAAACGGCTATATGGAACCCAGGCCACGAATCGGTGTCTGGAAACGAAGCCGCTCACCCGCTCGCATACTACAGCACGAACGCAGAAAAGCTCGACAACCCAGAACACTAGGAGACGCTAAACACATACATCGACATATGCGAATACAGCAGGAAAATATTCCCAACACCACACAAACAACAAAACAACAGAGAGGCCATAAGCCTTCGAAGGCTGCAGGCTGGAAAGTACCCCAACCCCGTATAGCTACACCACCTCAAGATCGGTGACAGAGACTACGATAAATGTAAACATTGTGGACAGAGAGGTACACTAGACCACATCATATGGGAATGCCCTTTTTCACCTGGGGCTATGGCCAACATCCTAGACGAAGAAGCTTGGGAGTCCCTGCTTCAAAGCGCAAACCCTGAAGACCAAAAAGAACCCATCCGCCTAGCGGCTGAGGCCGCGAATAATCAATGTATTCTCGCACGCTTTTAGTTGCGGAGTCCCGGCCCCCTGCTCGGGCCTGCGTACCTGAGTAGGAGAGCCTCGTATATTGGTGGAAACAAAGTTTTCAATCAATCAATCAATCAATCAATCAATCAATCAATCAATCAATCAATCAATCAATCAATCAATGGTTGCATTCTGTTCTCTGGTAGCGCAAACTACAAGATTCAACCCTTAAAGGGGCCCCGAAACAGATTTTCAGTGCATTGTTTTGCCTGTTCGTTGCATAGAATGAGTTATAATGATTCATTTAGCATCTGTCGTACCGCATATACTGCGGTTTTTAATATTTTAATTAGCTCGCAAAAACAAATTATTGGCGCTGACGGTGTCAGCATACAGTGGTGGATTTTAGCAGCGGATATGTCATCACTTAGGGGGAGCGTGATGATTGGACAAAGAGTAAATATACTGCAAATTGTGTTAATAACTAGAGATACGTTTCGTCAAGTTTTTGTTTTATATTACATTAACAAACCAACTTGTTTGCCCTTGAGAAAAGCACTGTAAAGCAAGGAAAACAAAAATACACCACCAGAGGCTCTGGCTACATTTTGCATCGAAGGACTTTGCGCCTCCCTGTAAACATCGATCCTACGACCATGGCTGTGCCAGTCAGCTTCGAGCTACTTAACGGAAATCGTTTATTAGGGACGGGAGACAAGATACAAAGCAGTTAAGAAAAGATTTCCGATGGCCTAGCTCTGTTAGGCCAGGATATACGCAGCGAAAGCAGTGACAATTCTCCATCAGAAGAGTGCATTCACTAGACGCGCCTTTATTCATGGCTGAAATTTGAGCCGCCGTAGCGGAGTGGTAGCGTATCCGCCTCAAACGCCAAAGGCCGTGGTTCGATCCCAAGCCTCGGAACAGGCTTTTTTTTTCATTCAGTGAGTGTGCAGGGGGTTTAAGTGGCTCCCACAGATGCCGTCACCGAATACGTTGGTTAGCGGTTAAGCGCAGGCTCTGCTAAGGCACGTTTATTCTCCGGCGTAATGCGCGCGCGCGCTGCACGGCGACGTCACGTCGGCCAAAGCGAGACCCTTTATACTCCAACTGCGCTTGACCGCCGAAGCGTTCGGTGGCTTTGGCGCACTCTGACCGTACGGGCGGAGACTTGGAGCACGTCAATATTTCGCGCCGAGTGCGCCAGGCGCTGCCGGCCCAGCCAGACCGGTTCGGCTCCGCGGCGAGGCGCGCGTTGTGACCTCATGTGCCTCCTCGAAGCACCGCCATGGCAAAATCGCAAGTTCGCGGCCAGTAAAGCTTTCGCTTTAAAAGAGGTTTAGAACCTGCAAAGACCGCGACTCAGCTACTCGGTCACGGTCTCTTCATTAATCAGCGTCGCAAGGCAGACGCAACCCTTAATTGGGAAACTCCGCAGTCGGCGACCAGGTGGGCCGAATGGTTCGCTGCGTTTCCAACAAGCGAGGAGGGCTGCGAAGTAAGGATGCGGTGCGGCTCGCCCATGCCTTCGTAACTATAGTCGAGTACTGTACTGGACTCCTTACATCCGCTTACGGAAACATGACGAAAATTGCTTGGAGATTGTACTCCTCAAAATTTTTAAGACAGCCCTCGAACTCCCGATCTCCACTTCCAACGTGCGACTGCTCGCGTTGGGGATGGTGAACATCTATCGCGAACTTCGCGAGGCGCATCTCGTTAACCAATACACGCGTCTCGCTCAGACCGTGTCCGATCGCCGCCTCTTGGACCGGTTACATATCAAACATAGGCACCATACGATGGAACGGGTTCGAGGGCCCGAACTGTGGAGACGCCCCCTCTATGCTCGACCCCTTCCGACTAAGATGAACAAGGAGGACCATAATGACCGGCGCCAGGCGCGTGCGGATGCCCTGCACCGCTACTATGGCTCAAAGAAACACGTCTTCTACGTAGACATTGCAGGCCCCTACCACTACAGGGGGGAATGGTACACGGCAGTAGTCATACACGAGGGAAACAGGTGGAAGGCCTCTCGTTCAGAGCGCCCAGCTCAACTTATGCGGAGCAGGTAGCGATCGCCCTCGCAGCCTCTCATCCCGACTCTAAATTCATCCTCACAGACTTTCGCGGAGCCTGTCGTAACTGAGTTCGGTTGGATCACTCCACTTGCTCACCAAATTCTTCACCAGAGTACTCGTGACTGCGATCCAATTAACTCATCGCTCAATCATATGGGTCCCCGGCCGCCAAGGCATGCCAGGTAACGAAGCCGCCCATGAGGCAGCCCGCGCACTCACTTGCCGGGCGCCAGACGTTTCTTGGGAGGACCTTAACCCGGATCAAATACCTCTTCTTTCTTTTAAAGATATCACAGAGCACTATCGTGCCGAACACGGGCGCTACCCGGTTCCTATGAAGGGACTGGGTAAAGCTGGCGAACGAACTCTCCTTAGGCTCTATACGAACGCCCTGCTGTGCCCGGCGGTTCTCAAGCACTTTGACTCTTCTTTTGACGGTCGCTGCTCATTCTGTGGGGAGGTAACCAACATCTTTCACATGGTTTGGGCATGCAGGCAAAATCCTCCCCCATCACCCCTTCCCCTACTCGAGAGGACTGGGAGGCGGCTCTGCTCGGCTGCCAGGAACTATCGGCCCAACAGGCCCTGGTTCGGTGGACATGTGCAGCGGTAAGGATCAACGGGGTCCCGGAATGAGGGACTCCGCCTTCTATAGTAAGAGGCGAGACCCACTAGGGGCCTCTCCCCGTCTACCTCTCTCTATATATAGATAAATTCTTTTCACCACCACCACCGCTCTCCTCCAACTCGTTTGTTTGCGGTTCCATTCAATAGCTTCGGCAGTTGGGCGAAGGTGCTCTCCTCAAGCTCTCGGATAATTTAATCCATTCACAGTACACATCTGAAGGTACATGCAAGTGGGCGAGAGAAACCGATCCAGTGGACCCCGTTCATCCGGAAACGCGCGGAACCCGTTGAAGCGTCGTGCATCGGTTTTACGTTCAACCCGCCAACTTTAAACGCGAACGCCCTTGAGCACCCATCTGTTTTTGTGGCAAAAAAAAATAATAACCTGGCCCTTGCAACCGTGAGAATCCTCCTCGGCGCCGCATGCTGCACCATGCAACAGCGCCTTTCACGGAATCAGAATCCATTGGCCCCAAAGCCCCGGCCAGCCTCCGATGGGCGCAACGCGCCGACCTTGTCCTGGCAGCTCGCGACTCCCCGCACTGGGATTATGATATTTAGTTTGCAACGACTGCTCACTGAGGAAGGGGGAAACGACCCGCCGGTGCCTAACCTAACCGTGCTCCCTCGAAAGCATCGCACGCTCTGTGGGGCTGAGGTCGCTGAAATGCAGGCCGGAGTTTTTGCGAGAACTACGTCGTCCGGTTCAGGAACGGGATCCATCGTAACGCTGGCAAGACGCCGGTGCAAACGTAAACGAAGCAACGGTAGCGACCCCCGATAGATGCCTTCAACGTGCGGCTGCAGTAGCTTTCATTTCGGCTGCTGCTAGACCGCACCGCTAGCGACCAGAAATCACGGAGTCTGCGTTGACATCACGTTTCACGTCACTCCGTCCTGTGACGTCATAAGAGTGGCCGAGTTTGAATCGGAAGCGGGATAAACTTTTTCAAATTGGAATCCAAGTTTCCTTGAAATAAATGCATCTTTCGATCCCGGACAAGCGGCAAAAGTCATGAAATGCCGAACTATCAAATTTTGCTAACAAAAAAAATTGATAGAGTTCTCCTCAATGTCCCTTTAAGCCCCAACTCGATGGGCACATCCTAGGCGTACGAGCGGAGTGCCTACGCGCACGAGCGTACGCTGAAGCCTGTCTGCGCATGCGCGAGGCGCGACGCACGAGCATGCGTGAGCGGGGCGCAGATATCTGTACATGTCTGATATTCGCGCGTGCGCTCGGGCGCTTGCGCGCGCTTCAGATCGGGGTCCGGTTGGACCGCGGGGCTCTCGGGGACTTTTTTTTTCTTGGCTTGGAACTCTTTCAGGTTCCCCGCACTTTTCTTCGCGGTTTAACCTGTCCTTTCAGCGCCTCCCCAAACCCCTTTTGTTCACGCTTTGAATTTCTTTCCATCGGCTCGAGGGGGGGAATGCACAAGGAGCATGGAGGGGTATGCCCCTTTTCGACGCCTGTCGCTGCGAAGCGCAGGGCGCGCACGCCGCGCAGGGCGCGCACGCGCTCCGCATATGGGCTCCGTGCGCTGGTATGGTGGCGCCAGCAGCGACCACATCGCCAGCGCCGCCTCGTGGCACTCGCCGCGTTTACCGGACGCTCAGTCACGGCCGGTCTCTTGAATGGGGAGCGCGCGCGCCTCCTCGAGACTGGCCGTGGTGGCCCTGCGCCTTCCTCCATGCCCAATGCGTTAGCGCCAGTCCGGCCGCATAGCAGACGCGCACTGACCGCGATGCCATTCTAAGTCAACGCCTTCTTCTCTGCGGATTTCAACGCATTGAAAGCCTTGACGCCACTACTGCTGCATTTCGTTTTTGGGCTGATCACCGATTCCGAGCAACCATGATTGTGTTGCAGTCCCGACGGCACTGCAATATCTGGCAGCGCAGTTGAGCTCATTGAGATTAAGTACCTTTACAGTTTGAGAAACAAGGCTCTGACCCAAATAATGAAATCAGCTATGTAATTTACATCCACTGTGACATCGACTACGTGAATGGTCGGCTAGAAATGCGAAAAACGCAAACTTACTCCACATAAATATCAGATGATAGTGCTCTACATCCTGCACGATTGACCCTGCTTTACTTTATATATTTCCCTCAGAGGAGCATAGCTCTAAGCATACAAAAATACGATGGGTTTCTTGGTAAGTATCTTCCACAGTTAGAGCAGTTTCATTTCAGGAATTTCATGAAGGCACCAATTACATGAATTGTTTTGGTCGTATTTCTCTTTTGGTAAATACTTAACTATAGAAAGGCAGCCGCGGTGGCTCGGCGGTTATGGTGCTCAGCTGCTGACCCAAATGACTCGTGTTCGATCCTGGTTGCGGCGGTCGCATTTCGGTGAAGGCAAAATTCTAGAGGCCCGCGTACTGCGCGATGTCAGTGCACGTTAAAGAACTCCAAGTGGTTGCTATAATCTGGAACCTCCTACTATGGCGCCCCTTATAGTCTTCGTTGCATTGGGACGATAAACCTAATTAAAATCAAAAGATTAATTCCCGAAATTAAGGGTTTAGTGATGTTGTGAAATCCAAGAAATATATAGAGAAATTTGAACCACTCTCTATTTTTCTTTTTATTCGTCTAGAACAGGATTTGAGATCTCATAAATGCAACAAATAAAGATACAAAATTTTATACCACTGAAGGAAATAAAATGATGCAAATAAATACACAAAAGCTTAGGTGAAACAATGTGAAAAACGACATAAGCACTCTCAAAAGTACGACGTCGCTCCCACTGCATACACACAAGCACGAAAAAAAAACTAGAAACAAAATTGACACGCTGAACCACAGATGAGCATAACAAACGAAGACTTAAACGTCAGATGCTAGCTCCAAGAACTTCACCGTAGGCCATTTCCTGTGACTGACTGAACGCATTCCTTCACTCTACATAAAGACATAAAGCAGCTCCTACCAATGATGTCACGTTCGAAACACCCCAGTCAATGTAAACCATTTCCCAGTGCACTACCATGAATTTAATTCCACAGTGCACTCATTTCCAGCATACCCTCTGTGCATGAGCGAGCATGCACGATGTCCAAGTAAAGCGTTTAAATATATTCGGTACTTTGACTGCAGTGTTTTTATAGCTGTTATGACATTGAGTAAACACAGCAGTAAGTAGAGCACCCATAATTATCCAAATTTGTTCTCGCCTTCGGACGAAACACCTCACCGCTCGCCTCGCTCACTGCAAACTGAACCAGAGAGCTGCGTTGGCTGCGTCCGCCTTTCGCCACCGCTGTTAACCAGGTGGCGCCACTCGCGCGCGCCAAACTGCAGCGCACGGAGCCCATACGCGAGGAAGTGTCCATGGAGTTGCCGCTTCTCTTAACGCGTGGCCGAGCGTTAAGAGGTGCACTCTTGACGTTCAGCGCAAAACAACAAACGCGCACAAGCACAACACACCACGATAGAGGCACACGAAAGTAAACAAATACCGACGTCGACTCAACAAGGAAACGCCGACTGCGCTCGGAGCGAGCGGACGCATCTTATATGCGGTCTGCGATTTTCCGGCGATTTCACCAGTTTCCGGCTATTTACAGCCACCAATTTTTCACAGGACGGCCCGCCACCCATCCGGCGTCACCTGTGGGACTTTTAACTACTTTCAGGCGAGTGTCTTCAACTTTACGGCCGATTTGCGGCAACGCCCGACCGCGGGAGCTAGGCCTAACGGCTCAGCACGCCTAGTGCGTGCTCTGCTCCCACCTGCGGCGGCGACGCCCGCTTCGCCTCGACGGCGCTTCCCTGCATTTAAAGATGCAGTACACAGTCACCGGCACGGATGTTACCGCCGCGGAGCTGGCCGATGGCACTTGGACGGCGCTCGAAATGCAACGCCGCTACAGACGCCCGCCACCACCGGCAACGCCGCCGGCCAACACCCAAACGCCTGCAGCCACCACTGTCCTGTCAGACCAACGACCCCGCGGCCATCCACCACCGCCGACTAAAAAACGACCACTTCCTCGCCTGCCTACAGAGGACTACAAAATCGTCTTCCGACCGCAAGGTACCGTCGACCTCAACGCAGTCGGCCCGGCCAAATTGGCGATGGCCATCTACAACGCCGCCAAGATCGACGGCCGCCTTGCAATCACCGCCGACCAAGTCCGCATCCACCCCACAAACAACACTGTTACCATCAGCACACCGGAAAAAGAACGGGCGTTCCTGTATGCTAAAATACAAACGTTAACCATTGACTCCAATGCCATCCGGGTAGCCACGTACGCCCCAGCCCCCGATGACTCCGTTCGAGGAATCATATACAGAGCCTACAGTCACGAGACCGACTCTGAGATCCTCGCTGAGCTCCAAGCTCGAAACCCTGATCTCCCCGTAGTCGCCGCACGCCGCATGGGCCGCACACGACATTTCGTGGTGACTATCGCCAATGCCAAGCTACCCCGCTACGTGAGGTATCTCGGCTTCACTTTTGAGGTGTACCCCTACAAACGCCGTCCGGAGGCATGCTTCAACTGCCGGAAGCTAGGCCACAGGGCGGATGTGTGCCCCCACCCGCGACAACCGACCTGCCGACGCTGTGGCGCAGCCCATGACCCTCCTCCAGCTGGCCAACCGCCCACGTGCCAAGCCTCATGCATCGTCTGCAAAGGTGCCCACCCTACAGGCAGCAGAAGCTGCAAATACCGGTTCACGTCCTCCACTCGGCCCAAGTCTTCCCCGTCGGTCACTGACACCGATACCGGCTCCAACTTGGCAAACCCCGGGCGCCAGTCCCGGTCCCGAGACCGCAAACGCGGCGACGACAACCTACTGCGGGACGGCTCCTTCCCCCCGCTTGGCAGCGACGGCAGCGACAGCCCTTCCAGCCGCACTCGCAGCCGTTCCACATCCGCCTCACCCAGCTCTCGGGCCAGCTCTCAAGCCCGGCCGGGGACCAAAGCAGCCAAACAAGTTGGATGGAAGACTCCTGCACAAGTCCCCGCTTCTCCACCAGATTCACAGGTAAGGGAGCTGGCAGATATGGTCAAGGAACTACAGCTACAATTGGCCAAAGCAAACGCTAAAATTCATAGCCTAGAATCAGCACAGGCAAACCCCAAATTGCAACCACAGCAGGTGGCTCACGCTCCCACATCCGACCCTGTAGGTGATCCACGCATGGACACTGAGCAGCCTAAGCGCACGAAGCGTAAAGCACCTCTCCCCTCCTCACAAGCAGACATAGATGCCAAATTCGAGGCAGCTGATGCGCGAATGGCCCAATTCGAGGGCGCCCTCCTTCGACTCGCCCCCACCATTGACCGTCTAGTAGAAAGCTGCGCCACAATGGCAGCCAACATCCAAACCCTTCATGCCAGGCTCGATACCCTCACGAATCCCCCGACATCAGCAACCCCCTTGCAGTCGCCAACCCCTCCTAACTACCCAGCACCCATTATTGTCGCCACATCGGAGAGTGCAACCGCGCGCTCACGTGCAGGCGGCATTCTTAAATCACCCGTCGCGCTATCACAGCGCCCCGAACCCTACGGGAAACGCGATGGCTAGCTCCCCCTTCACAGTTTGGCAATGGAACTGCAGGGGCTTCAAGGCGAAGCGACGAGCCTTGGAGCACACCCTGCAGGCCCAGCCGCACACCCCCCACATCATCGCACTTCTGGAAACATACATGGACAAGAAACTTACCAGCTACGCCGCATATAACCAACAAACGACACCAGACCAACGGCCCAACACCGCCATCCTGGTCCACCGAAATTTAGCAGCTAATCATATAGACCTTAGTTACCCCGAGGTTCCGCACACTTTCGTACAGGTCCTACCGAACAGTCGCTCACAAGCCCCGCTCCACATCCTTAACGTCTACAGCCCCCCTAGCGACAAAAGCACACGAGTGGCAACCCTCGTTCGTAAGGCCTGCGCGACTGCACAAACAGGGATGCTACTCATCTTAGGTGACTTCAACGCGCCGCATACCGAGTGGGGCTACCCCCGCAAAGCATGCGGTCGTAAGGGAGCCAAAGTGTGGGAGACAGCCCAAATACTGGGCCTGACACTACTCCTAGACCCCGACAGGCCTACTCGCATTGGAAACAGTGTCACACAGGACAGCTGCCCCGATCTCACTTTCGCCCGCAACATCCCAGACGCACGCTGGGAAAACCTCGGCATGAACATAGGTAGCGACCATTATGTTCTCAGCACAACCTTCACGGCTACACACAGCAAAGCCCCCAACCGAACAATCAGGCACACTAACTGGGACGCCTTCCGATACGTGCGCGCCAAACGCACTTCGGCCCCCATAGACGACCTGGACGCATGGGCAAACGCACTTCTCGAAGACACCGCCAATGCCACCTCCACGACTACCCAGAACGAGGATGGCCCCTCTCCCGACGCCAAACTAATACACATGTGGGAGGCCCAGCGCAGTCTTAGGGCTCGCTGGCTCCGCCAAAAGCACAATCGACCCCTCAAGCTCCGTCTCGTTCGCCTCGAGCGAGAGATCGAAGCTTACTCCGTCAAACTGAGTCAGGAGCAATGGCATCAAACCTGCGACCGTCTTAACGGCCAGTTAGGATGCAAAAACTCGTGGTTCTTGCTCAGACATTTACTGGACCCAACTCACACCAAATCCACATCTCACAAGAACCTCACCCGTGTCATACACGCTTTTCAGGGAACAAATGAGGAACTCCTCGCTACCCTGAAAGACAAATACATCAATACTTCCACTGAAATTCCCATCCCTTCAGGATACACGGGCGCTCAGAACACCAACATGGACGCCGACATCACGGCAGGAGAAGTCCGCGCCGCCCTCAACCAGATTAAAACCACCGCGGCCGCTGGCGACGACCACATAACCAACAAGATGCTTCGTAACCTCGAAGATCAGTCCGTCGAAGCACTCACGGACCTCTTCAACCAACATTGGCATGAGGGTCGCCTTCCTTACACTTGGAAGCATGCCAAAGTGATTTTCATACCTAAGCCAGGCAAACGACTCGAGCTGGGCAACCTTCGGCCCATCTCGCTCACGTCCTGCCTGGGAAAGGTCATGGAACACGTCATACTCAATAGACTCCACACTCACGTAGACCAAGAGGACCTTTTCCCCCCCACTATGATCGGCTTCAGAACCGGCCTCTCCACTCAAGACATTATGTGGCAAATCCAACACGACATCCTCGATCCGAGACCCATCCGAGCTACACGAAGCCTAGATGTCAGCAAGGCTTTCGACAACGTGTCACATGCTTCCATCCTGGCAAACCTCTCACAAATGAATGTAGGCACTCGCACTTACAACTACATCGCCGACTTTCTTAATAACCGTACAGCAGAACTTCATATTGCAGACCTCCACAGTGAGAAGATCACACTAGGCACCCGAGGAACACCACAAGGAGCAGTCCTATCTCCGTTCCTTTTCAACACTACAATGAGAGGCCTCCCTCTGCTCCTGGAAAAGATACCTCACATTAAACACTCAATATATGCCGACGACATTACCCTGTGGACCAACTCTGGCTCTGACGGGGAAATCCAAAACTCCCTCCAAACAGCAATCGATAAAGTACACTCCTTTGTACAGGCGAACGGGCTCACATGCTCCTCCACGAAGTCCGAATTACTAGTCATCAGGGACAGACGAGCTCGCCTGCCTGTCCCCGACCCGCAAGAACCTATTGTGCTTCAAGTCGACACACATCCCATACCTCCGGTCCGCACTATTCGCGTTCTGGGTATGTTAATACAGAACAACACGCAAAACTCGGAGGCCATTCAGCGCCTCCGCACCACAGCCAACCAGATCAACGGCCTTATCCGCCGCATCAGCACCCGCCGCAGAGGTATGAAGGAGGATGACCTCTGTCGGCTCACGCAAGCTTTCCTCATTAGCAGGATAGTCTACTCCTACCCCTACTATCACCTCCGCCGGAAGGACGAGGAAGCTGTGAACAGCATTATACGTTCAGCTTACAAAGCGGCACTGGGGCTACCTCAGTACGCCAGCACACAGCACCTCCTCCAACTCGGCATCTACAGCACGCTCACAGAACTCATAGAGGCACACAAGACCGCCCAAATCCACCGCCTCTCCCGCACTAAACATGGGCGGCTCATACTTGACCGTCTCAACATCAACCCCATAGGCGACGTCCACCCCACGACGCCCATTCCGATAGGGGTCTATAGCCGCCTAGTTATAAAACCAATCTCCAAAAACATGCTACCTGGCCGCCATGATACGCGCCGTCAGCTGAAAGCCCAAGCACTAGATGCCACATACCTTGCCGACGAACACGCAATATACGTAGATGCTGCACGGCAAAGTGCAAACACATACGTGGCTTGTGCAGCCACGCCACAGTCTACTCTCGTCACCGCCGCCACAGTAGTAGCTCACTCTCCGACAGCGGCAGAAGAAACCGCCATCGCGCTGGCCATCGCTGACCCACGTACGCGCACAGTCCTCAGCGACTCCAAAAGAGCAATACAAAATTACTCGGCAGGTTTTATCTGTCACCCCGCTGCACGCATCCTTCGCGGCTGCACTCCCGACCATAAGATCAACCTGGTCTGGGTACCCGCCCACGCGGGAAACTGTGGAAACGAAGGGGTCGACCGACTAGCCCGAGGACTAACCAACCGGGCGGCCGGCCCCACGGACCCAGACGCTTTTGCCGAGGCTCCCCAGACCTTTGCCGAAATTACCAACCTCTACAGAGAGATGAGACGCCAGTTCCCGCCTCCACACCCCGACTGGAACCGAGCGCAAGCCACCTTGCTCCGCAGGTTGCAGACACACTCTATCCTTAGCCATTCTAGACTTTCACTCATCACAGACGGGGAATACGACCCCGTCTGCCAAAATTGTTACCAGGGAGAAATCGCCACCCAGGCTCACATCCTCTGGGGTTGCGCGGGAAATCCGCCCCCTCGAACCTTACTGCCAGCTCCCTCCGAAGATGGATGGAACGAACTCCTCAAAAGGCCAGACAAGAGCATCCAACTGGCACTCATTTCGTGGGCCCAGGACGTCGCCCCCACCTGGGGGCCACACCAAGCCCACCTGCCCGAAATCCCGCCAATCTATGGCAATAAAGTTGTTTCTCTCTCTCTCTCTCTCTCTCTCTCTCGACTCAACAAAGCCTCTTGTAGCGACGGCTGCCTATCACTGTGGCTAGACCAAGAGGAAAGATGCGTAAAAATTTGAGCCAGGCTAGTTAATTTCGTCTACTGAATGATTATGACAGCTCCAGTATAAGTTTAACTGCTTTCTATAGTATACAAAACAAGTTATCAGTACATCCACTGATGCGATAAACATTAATATTTCTTTAGCCTCGTTACCATACCTCTTCTGTGGGTAAGGGCGCTTTCCGTAAGGCTGCCGAAAGGTAGATTTCTGAAACACAGCTTGGCCTTTCCCTTACCTTTCACTTTCAGTGACCTTTCTGAAAGTCGCCCTTCGCGTTAATGTAAGGTAAATGTAAGGCCAGTTTGAGAATACGGGGGGGTTAGACTCGAATGAGCGTGGCTGTTCGGCGACCTCGATCGCCCGGCCAATAAACGGCTCTATTGTCCTGCATCTTGCTACGTTTGTCGGTGACATTTGGTGAAACCGTGCTGGGTACCATCCAACGTACGCTGACCACGACGATTTCCTTGACTCTGCTCCCCGACGAGCGGACGCCACCCCCTTTTCACAAAGCGAGCGGTCACATGCGAGGCCTGCAACCCGAGTTTGAGCCACTGACAACGTATGCACAGGCCATAACGTCCACCACGGGCAGCCATACAGGTACGCACTCTGGCAATGTCCCGCCGTTCGTCCTTCTCGCATCTAGGACACCGCCTTCCTTCCACGGCGACCGGTTCAAGGATGTCGAAGATTGGTTTGCCAGTTTTGACCATGTGGCCGCATTCAACCAATGGGACGACGAGCGGAAGTTGAACGCGTATTTCGTGCTGCAAGATTCGGCGAAGACATGGTTTGAGAACCATGAGGTGTCCGCCTCCAACAGGGCAGCTGTCAGCCGTTTGTTGCTCGCCACATTCAGCTCGAGCGAGGAAAGGGAACGCGCTGAAATTGCCCTTCGCTCCATGTTACAGTATTCCAACGAGAGCGAGGCCATTTTTATAGAGGACATGACACGACTCTTGAAACGGGCCGACCCTACCATGCCAGACAAAGAAGGCACGGCACGAGCTCATGCGTGAGATGAATTAAGGAGCAGCTGCTCTCTGGCCTCATTCGCGACCCTCCAAGAAATGTCGCCGCCTTCGCCAAAGAAGCCACAAGCATGGAACGTTCATTGCAGGAACTGCGAGTACAATACGGACGTCAGGCAAATGTAGCGGCCAGTCACTACTGCGCGTCCGTGCCAGCCCCAGGGGACGCGGCGCTGCGAGAGTTTGTGCGGAGCGTTGTCCGCGAAGAACTGCGAAACCTCCCCTTGGATGCTCCGGCTGTCGGCAAGCATTGCTTCTGCGGGGGACGTAGTCCGTGACGAAATCCGGCGAGCGGTGTAGCCACCACCAGCACCACAACCGGAGCTGTACGTCACGCCTTATAGCGATGCCCTACGCCTACCTGCCCCCGCGCCGCAAGCGTTCCGTCCGTCGCCGGGCCACCCCACCGTGGCCTGCACCCCGCCGAGCGGCAGCAGGACCTGCGCCCAGCTGTCAGCAAGTCGCACGTGTGGTGCACGTCCAATAAACGACCGCCCGTCTACCACTACGGGGAGCTCGGCCATATTCTTCAGAATTGTCCGTACCGGAGGATGAGTTTAAGAGGATTCCCATCGGACACGCCTAGACCCCGCTTTGGTGAAAGAGCGGTGCTGCCCCTATCCTTGCAGCAACGCCAATCCCGATCACGGTCCCCGAGGAGCTTTGCTTCGCCCAGTCGGTCCTCACCGGGGAAAACTGAAGACGGAGTCCTCCTGTGGTAGGACCACTACTGCAGAGCCAACAGCCTCCACCCGACGATTTGACGCGGCAGCCTGAGCGGCGACGACCCGATCCACCGACCTCACCGACGTGCTGCGAACGACGGGTCTCAGCTGAAATTTTAGTAACCGCCGACAGCTGTGACGTGAAGGCACTCGTTGATACCGGCGCTGAATTTTCTTTGATGAGCAGTCAGCTAGTCACGACTCTCCGTAAGGTTCTGACGCCTTGGTCTGGACCAACGTTTTTAGATTAGGACATTTGGAAAACTTACCCCCAGGAATCGGCCCCACTTCCGTTGCCGCTTTCATCTCAAAGAGTGAAAGCCACTCTTGGGCCTCTGCCACTGTACCACAGCAGTGGAAAAGAAGCCGCATTGTGGCCTTGCTCAAACCAGGGAAATCGCCACTCACATTAACATCCTACAGACCAGTAGCTCTGGCAAGTTGTATTGGCAAGACGATGGAGCTTATGGTGCTAACCCGTCTAGAATGGTTCCTTGAAAAACATGGGCTATACCCTTCCACAATGACGGGTTTCCGCAAAGGCCGGTCTGCCATCGACAGTGTAATTGATCTCGTGTCAACGGTAGAACATGAAAAACGCCGTCACAGGTTGACTGCTGCTCTTTTCCTCGACATAAAGGGCGCATTCGATAATGTTCAGCATGATGCAGTACTAAATGCACTCGAAGAATGTGGTATAGGCGGACGTCTACACAATTGGATTGCAAGCTATTTGACAAACCGGACAGTCTACATGGAGACTCTTGAAGGTGACACAGCAGATCATCATGTTGCTTGTGGTGTTCCTCAGGGAGGAGTGCTCAGTCCAACGTTTTTCAATCTCGTGCTCATTGGCCTTTTCAAACAACTACCGAAGACTGTTTGAATATCCGCCTACGCAGACGATATTTGCATCTGGACATCAAGTGTCACGCGTCCCCAAGTGCAAGCAAGATTGCAGCGTTCGGTGTCCATTACGTCTGCGTACTTGCGCCGTCAGGGGCTTGAACTTTCGCCAACTAAAAGCGTAACATTGGCTTTCACACGCAAGATAATGGCGTGGTATCCGGTCACAATCGACGGGCAAATTGTTCCATACGTAACACATCACAAATTCTTAGGTGTTACGATAGACCGTGACCTGTCCTGGACGAAGCACATTTCTGTGCTCAAGAAAAAGCTCGACAGCTTTGCAAGCATTGTGCGGTGTATGGCAGAAAAATGTTGGGGTCCCTCTGAGCGATCTTTACTACACGTGTACCAGGCGCTGGTAGTCGGCCTTCTCAGATACAGTGCACCCGTTCTCTCGGGGGTCAGACTATCAGGCCTGCGTGTGCTTGAAAGCGCGCAGGCTCGTGCTTTAAGAGTATGCTTGGGTTTGCCATGTAAAACTTCTACATGAGGCACATTTTATGAGGCCCGCGCCTGCCCAGCATGAATTTATTTTCAACAGGAGCCACTTCGTGTGCATTTGCGTCATCTGACCAGGCATCGTCATCACCCCCTGACTAACATTAGTGCAGTGCGTCCAGATGCAGCCTTTTCCAGAGCCCTTTGGATGCAGCGCAATGCGCTGCCTTCGAACTACGCGCCACACCAGATTGCGGAGGTGCCACTTTGGGCAGTACCAAAACCATCTATACGGACAACAATCCCAGGGATAACAAAGAAAACGCACATTCCAACAGTCGGACTGAAACAGCTGGCGCTGTCATACATTACATCTATGTATACTAACACCCAGCATGTTTTCGTGGACGGATCCGTTACGACCACTTCTTCAGCTGCAGCGGTGATAGTGCCAGGAAATGCCTTATGTCACCGTTTCAGGCTCATGCACAAAACGTCCTCTACGGCAACCGAATTGGCAGCCATACGAGAAGCCGTCCTTTATATTGGTCACCAGCCAGCGCAGCAATGGACTATATTCTGCGACTCGAGATCGGCATTACAGGTCGTACAAACTTATCTAAAACCAAGAGCATGCGAGCAGCTGGTTCAACAGATTGTGCTTTTGTTAGCCGAGGCTTTCCACCGCGGCCATATCATAAAGTTTCAATGGATACCGAGCCATTGCGGCATAGCGGGAAACGAGCGTGCTGACGCCGAGGCTCGGATGGCCCATAGTGATGGTGCTTTCATTGAGATAGCCTTTTTAAGATCAGACATTGGAGCCTTGTTGGCGCATTTAATGCAGGCGGCAATGCAGTCGCACTGGCATGATCCGAGTCATCAACAGGACCGCGTGTGTAAGCTTGACGCTGGCTCACGATTACATTTCCCATCTGTGGTGGTGCGACGTCATGGGACTTTACTCCACCGGCTACGGCTTGGCGTTGCCTACACCAAACACTATCTTCACAAGATCGGCATCGAAAGTAACCCAAATTGCGCACAGTGCAACACACCAGAGACTATTGGACACCTTCTTTGCGCGTGCCCGAAGTATACTTCTGAAAGAACAACATTGGAGGCGACCGTGAAAAACCTGGACTCTCGCCCTCTCTCTGAGCAAACTCTTCTGGGCGCAAGGACGAGACGTTCTGATTGGTGGCGTGTGACAAAAGCCCTGCTCAACTTTTTGTGTGAAACAGGCCTGGATACTCGTTTGTGACCGCCTGTGCACAACCTACGTGGTTAATGACATGTGTCGGTGTTGTGTTGCAGACACCAGTTTTGAGTTTTATGTGTGTCCAGTAACCGCGATGCGAGCGCCAGCCAGTGTTGTGTGTGTGTGTGTGCGTGTGCATAGACATCACCCGTGAAACTCATTGTATTATGCCATCATCAGCCTTCATTCACACTTTCCTTTTCCTCCTCTCCCCTTTCCCCTGTGTGGAGTAGCAGGCCAGGGCCCTGTTACCACCGGCCGACCTCTCCGCCTTTCTTTCATTAAAATTCCCTTTCTTTTTCATCTCAAAGAGACGCGAGCGCTTCTCTAGGGTTTTGACAGTACCACGTTAGTTTTCTTGGTTTTATCTTCGTCTGCGCTACGCCCATTGGCTGCGCTTTGCCACGTGGAGAGTTTACTGCATAACTGGTATACGCTAGCTCGCGCCTCGCATCGTCTGGGCCGGGCGCTGCCGCTTCAATCCGCGCTCGTCCACGTATTGCAAAGTTTCGCGTGCGCTCCACACTTGCGGTACGAGAGGCCAGGATGCTCGGGGTTGAGCTTTGTCTGTAGATCTCGGCCGAAACTTAAAGCCCTTCTTTCCGCGGTTCCACGCGGCAAAATCGAAGAAACACGACGTGACGCTTACCGCCTCGTAGTTTGGGTTCCTCGCGTGTGTAATATGCGGTTGTGCAAAGCAGACTGTAAACTTTCCTCTATACATTAGATCACTAAAAATTGAGTGTCTGTAAATTAAATCTGGCCAAAGCTTACAAAGACACTAAATGCTTTTTCTTTTTTTGCGGCATAGGCACTTTAATTATTTTCTTCAGCCACTTTGCTTTAATGCGTCGAGATGAAAATATAATCGTCATAGTGGTTGGGGCATTTTATAAAAGTGATTGATACTCGGAGCAGGGTAGCTTTACTTCTTGAATGGGTATATTATACGCATGCGATAAGCCGTTTTCCAACGCGTCTTCAACGTGCCCAGCTACGGTTTTGGTTTTAAATGCTGCTAAACCGTCTTGTTTCATTATTACAAAAGAGACGAAGGCACAACTTATGTTTGTATTCGTTATCAATACGTTTCTGTACGCACGCGAGTCACCGTTGCTGACGCTCTTCAAGCTGGAAGTAGCAGACGATGCGCCATCCCAAAGCGACCGCAGCGCCACCGCCTAGGCGGCAATCGTTCAGGGTCCGCTTTTTCCAACTGCCTTATCTAAAAACGTTGAGCAACGTCTTTAGATAACGTTGGATAAAACGAACAAAACTAATGTGAAACTGTCAAAACCCTAGAGATGGCGCTCGCGTCTTTTTGGGATGAAAGCCTTATTCATACAGCGATTAGGAGCATGTATAAGGGTAGAGGTAATATAAACGCTCTTCCTTGAATAAATCCCGTTGAAAGTGCAGCGCTCGTCCTGTTCTCTTACTCGTCCGTGTTGCCATTTAGCGCTCTCGTCTTTCACGAATACGCACCAACAAGCCCAGCTGCAAGTACTTCTTAATAAACATATCCTTTTTATGTAACACAGCTTGCTTCAATTTTATCAAATCGAAGGGCATCTGCTCAGTCGCTCAGTTCAGATGCCATGCATGGAGCTGTAAGCTGTTCTGAGAGCCATACCTTATGGCAATGTTTTTTTCCGTGTGTTTGTGGAGAGAGGGTGAGCGTTTGTTTGGAAGAAAAAAATTACAAATAGTAGTCAGATTCCTGGAAAACATTCGGCGCTAGGTGATATACCACACGGTTCAATTTTTGCCCGAAAATAATTTTCAAGTCCGCGTCATGAAACGAGCTATTAACACAAATAAAGATATATGTGAACGCACAGGGGAATATCAATGCCCCGCAGAAAAAAAATGTGCGGACTTTCAGGCAATATTAGGCGATAGTAAAAGACACTGAATAGCCAACATATACTCATAATCCGGAAACCGCTAACTTTCAGTTTTTAAACCTATTAACCGCGGACTGTGTACCGGAAATGACATCATACATCTATGCCAGCATTAAATCATGGGGCCAAAATCTTCAAAGGACGATTTCACGTAGCGCTGCAGTTACACAAGAACGAACGAGCGCACAGCACCGTCCCTTCATGAAGAACGCGGACTCCGGCGCCCGTCGTAGTGTGATGACGTCACGGAGGAGCAGAGGCAACAACTTGGCGCAGATTACAAGCAGGAAACTACATAAATCCGGTATGAGCATCACACGTCCTGAAAGACGAAGACAAAGACGATAAATGGAAGGAATGCGGGGAGAGGGGGACCCTCGACCACATAATCTGGCAATGCGCACACTCCCCAGGGGTCAATGAAGGAATAAATAATAGAGAAGCCTGGGAGACCCTTCTGCAAAGCGCGGACCCCGCCATGCAGAGGAAAGCCATCCATCTGGCGGTAGAGGCCGCGAGAAGCCAGCAACTCTTTGCCTGCATCTAGTTGCGGAGGCCCCGGCCCCTGCCCCTAGGCCTGTGCGCCAGGGGTAGGGAGTAGGGGGTCTCCATTTCTGATGGAGATAAAAGTTTTTGGAATGGAATGGAATGGAATGGAGAGGCATTGCCTAGTCTACAGGGTGCTGCCTCTGTGCACCGATGCCGCCAGGAGGAATGTGGCGCTCTAGTAGCGGCGCGGTAAGCTCAGGCGCTCAGCCGCGTCCCGTAGCAGTTCAATTCCCGTCAGTTCAGTTCGTTTCGTCCCTGTATTGGACAGTATGCAGCAGCGTTTTCTATTCCGAGGGCGAGATGCCTTCAACAGCAAAAAAAGAAGACGGAGCGTTGGTGCTTTGCGCCTGGGTGTGACACGGGATACAGAAAAACGTTAAAAAAATCGCTCTCTGTTCCGAGACCCTGCCTGCAAGGAAATATTTGCCAAGTGGTCTCGGGCGATCCCAAGTGCCGACAAGGCCTTCAGTATCAATTTACAATCTTGTCAACGTCCTTGAAAACGAACTCACACATGCGTTCAGCCGAACGCGCTTGCATGCCGAACCTGCGGCAGAGATATTCTACAGTCATGTGGTGATATGTGCCAAAAATTAGTTGTTTTGAGCATTCGATGTGTTGCGCTGACAGCATTTTAGCTTTTATTGCCTCAAAGTTTTTTTCCTTAAGGTTATAAATCAGGAGGATAGTGAGAAGAAACGGAAAACACTGAAACCTTGTGTGTTGCAGCTCAAATTCTGAAAACTTTTTCGCCTCACTTGTAATTAAACGGTTTGACGGCCAGATGTGCTGCATCACTGTCTATAGAATCGTCGGACGTTGCCTACATGAGCGTCAAGATGGCTTACATGCTACAGCTTCGCAAGCGGCAACAAAAACCGGTTTGTGCGTTGGGGCGCCTTCAGCCTACCCGCCGCGGTGGCTACTTGTGGTTAGAGCGCTCGGCTACTGATCCGGAGTAGCCGGGTTCGAACCCGACCGTGGCGGCCGCGTTTCGATGGATGCGGAACACTAAGGCGCCCGTTAAAAATCCCCAGGTGGTCAAAATTATTCCGGAGCCCTCCACTACGCACCTCTTTCTTCCTTTCTTCTCTTAGTCCCACCTTTATCCCTTCCCTTACGGCGTGGTGCAGGTGTCCGCCGATATGTGAGACAGATACTGCGATATTTCCTTTCCCCAGAAACCAGTTTTAAATTTCATTTTCGCCTTCAGCCAACGCGACTGCAATTTCGAGGTCCTACGGCACGCATTACAACCTGCTCTTCTCGCCTTAGTGGCTGCGTTTCGATGGCGGCGCAACGCAGAGAGTCAGTGCACGTTAGAGAAACCCAGGTGGTTTAAATCATTGCGAAACCTTCCACTGCGGCATTAACAGCGTTCCTCACATCCTGGGCAGCGTCTCGAAATGTGCACGCACAAAACGTGCTTCAGTCCAGCCATCCATTCCAAGCTCGGCTTGTGACGCAGCATATTTCACAGGAATAGTGATGCGAATTGACGAAAATTATTTTATGATAAAAATTCATTCTTTTTCACTCGCAACAAACGCGCCACAAGCAAAGCGGGCTGATTTTCGCTTCAGTGGTTAAAATTTAGCCTACGCGATGCGCTCATTTTGGCTGCGCGCCTTACCGCGCCTCTGCCGTAAGCGCCGCCACACGGCATCGGCGCGCTGAGGGGGCATGCTTCCCTGGCCGCTTTTCACAACTCCCCATTCAAGCCACCTTACCGTCGTATAGCCGAGAGGGCTAATGTCCTCCCCGAATCGGTTGGACAATCAAGTTATTCCATTTGTGCAATGCTCTTTCACGAGAGGTGAAGAAAGTGCCTTCGCGAAGAGTTAGAAACTGTACCAAAATAGCAATCTTATTCGATGCACAGCATAAAAGTAAAACACGTCTTTTGCGTTTACCTGATCACGTAATAAATGTCCTCAGTGCAGCAAGAGGTTAAATTGCTATCTGTCCTGAAGTCGATATTTGTTACGCTTCACCGATTTTACTAGGTCCGCGATTCAGTAAGATGATCAGTGTATGGACGGTGCAACAATTGGCATCGTCATCAAGAGCTCGCGAAGAAAATTTAGAATATCCGGGCGAGATCGAAAGCAGAGCCCGTACATCGTATTTGTCAAGAAAAAGGACAGCCTTCCTGCAAACGGAAGCCTGGGATGTGGACTGTGCGGCTCGAGGGCGGGCCGCGGCGCGTGAACCACGCCGCAAGGGTCATCGGCGGCAAACTGTACTCTTTCGGCGGCTACAGCACGGGAGAGGACTACGACTTCCGCTAGCCCATCGATGTGCACCTCCTCAACACGGTGACCTACGGTGGACGCTGCTGCCGCTGACCCAGCCGCAAACCGACGACGTGCCCTTCCAGAGGTACAGCCACACGGTAGTTACAGCGCCTACCTCTGGGGCGGTCGGGACAACCTTGGGGCCTGCAACGTCGTCTACCGCTTTGACACCAACTCCGCGTGGTGGAGCAGCCCGAGAGTGCACGGACTCTTTCCGGGCGCACACTGCGGTCACTCGGCGTGCGTCTTCGGGCAGCGGATGTAGGTCTTCGGCGGCTTCCAGGTGTACAGGTTCTCGCAGACCGTGCACTCTCTTGACCTCGAGACAATGCAGTGCCAGCAATTCTCCACCACGGGCCAACCTCCGCAGTGGCGCTTCCTTCACTCGGCGTCAGCCATTGGGGACCGGATGTACGTGTGGGGTGGCCAGGGCGACAATGACGGGCCCTACGGCACGCAAGGCAACGTTTTTAGCAACCGCATCGCATTCCTGGACACAGCCACGTCTTGCTGGGAGCATTCGTCAGCCGACGGCACGCACCCTTTGGGTCGCCGAAGTCATTCAGCCTTCGAGTACAAGGGACAACTGTACATCTTCGGAGGTTACAACGAGCTTCTCGCGCGCATTTTTAGAGAAGTCCATAAATATGATCCCATGACCTCGTGCTGGAGCCAGGTGAAGATCCAGAAGGAAGGCCCTTGCTCCAGGGGACGCCAGTTTTGCTGCATTGTAGGGGACCGGTTGTTTGTCTTTGGCGGCAGATGCCCGGAACCAGTTCACAGGAATGGGCAGCATGTCGATGAGCCACATACTGCCGAGGAGGCGTTTATCGATCACTCCTTTCTGCATTTTCTCGACTTTGCACCAACGTTGAAGACCCTCTGCCTTGTGGCCATCGTTGATGCCCGCCTGGACTTCAACAGCTTACCGTAAGATATCAGGCGTGAGATCAGCGCCATGACGATCAACAACATCTCACGCCCATCGCTCACGACGGGATGAAGCACCCCTCCATGAAAAAAGTGAAAAGCGTGCCTTCTATGCAATTGCTGGCAGACGGGGCTTTGTGCACGTATTTACCCGCATACTACCCTTCCAGAAAGCGCATAACATGTCTCTCTGCGCAAAGTTCTCGTGGGTGAGCAACCTATGACGAATGGCTCGCACTGTTCACAAATCTCAATTTAAAATTGATAAGTTCCAGCCTTTGCCACAGCGGGTACAGGCCTAAATTAAAGGGACACTGAGGAGAACTCTATCATTTTTTGTTAGCAAAATCTGATAGTTCGGCATTTCATGGCTTTGTTGCCGCTTGTCCGGGCACGAAAGATGCATTTATTTCAAAGAAATTTAGATTCGAAGATGAAAAAGTTTTTCCGCCGCCCTGATTCAAACTCAGGAACTCTTATGACGCCACGGCAACTCTTATGACGTCTCAGAACGGAGTGACGTGTTACGTGACGTAAACGCGGACTCCGTGATTTCTGACGGCTAGCGGTGCGGTGCGCAACCTTCCTTTGCCAGCCTCAGAGATTCGTGTATTCCATGAAGTAAGGAAAATTCCTCCAAGGTGGCGCCTCTTGTCCTAGGAAGTTATCACGCTTCTACTTGCGAGATTGGCCTGTGGCGGCGACACCTGTATTTTGGTTCTTGCTATTTTTTACATTGCAAGAGCTTTGTTTTCAGTAAGAGTGGCGTTTTCGTGATCAGGAGCTGCTATTCTATCGATACAAGCCAACTTCAATTTCTCCTCAGTGTCCCTTTAAAGGATTTCAGTCGGACAATGTCTGCTTCGTTCTCAATAAAAAGCAAAACAAGATTAATATGAACCGATATCGAAAACGAAAATTTCACAAGACGATCACCCTGAGCGTGCTTTTATTAAAGACTGCGGCAGCTGTGCCTGACATGGTTCCGAGAGATGCTGCTAATAATAAGAATAATAATATTTGGCTTTAGAGAAAAGGGAATGGCGCAGTATCTGTTTCATATATCGTTGGACACCTGAACCGCGCCGTAAGGGAAGGGATAAAGGAGGGAGTTAAAGAGGTGCCGTAGTGGAGGGCTCCGGAATACCTCGACCACCGGGGGATCTTTGACGTGCTCTGTCGTCACAAGCACACGGGCGCCTTAGCGTTTTGCCTCCATAAAAACGCAGCCGCCGCGGTTGGGTTCGAACCCGGGAACTCCGGATCAGTAGCCGAGCGCCCTAACTACTGAGCCACCGCGGCGGCTGATAGTGCCCAGAGATGATTTTGGAAGAGGCCGTTTAGAGATGTGCGTTTAAGAAAGGGTTTCTGTGGAATATCACATGAATGATGCTGAGTCGTGGTTGTGAGAAATTCTCCAATTAATGGGATGTCTTGAGGAATGGCTGATGCTCTCTTTTGAAATATTCGTCTGCGTTGTGTGCCGCCAGGTCATCTGTCGCCTATTATGTGCGGCGCGTATTTCTCGTTGTTGGCGAATCTCGGATGGCTTGCAATCCTTCCGTGGCCTCGGGAAAACTTAGCAGCTAGAGTTAGCGTGTAGATACTCAGAGTTGCGCGCAGGCCGTCCGAGCAGCCGCAGAAAGCTCCCAAGATATGCGGCAATGCCGCACTTCCCGTTTGCAGATGTTTTACGGCGCAACTCGAACGGGGAATTGACCGCGCCATTGCCTTCGGCAATCCTATTCCGTTAGACTACTTATCCGGAGTTGCCGGGTTCGAACCCGACCACGGCTGCGTTTCGATGGCTGCCGCTGCTGTTGCTGATAGGAAGAAAGAAAAGGAAAGTGCACGGGTCTGCCTACTGGCTCAAACCGAACCATGCTCGCTGCCCCGTGCTGAAAGTAGGAGAGTTAAATGATAGGAGAGCAAAAATAGAAAGAAAAGGCGCACGCTAATATGCCCTGGGCCGATCCCGGAGGCAGCGCAATACCGGTCCGACCCGTGCCAGAGTGCTTCATGCCAAGCACTAGGCGAAACGCTAAGGCGCCCGTGTGCTGGCACGGATCTTCGACAGCAACCCCGTCAACACAGCCGCGTTTGGCTTCCAGAAGTCGACAGCTACCTGTGCATACCTCTCGCACACAGGTGGGGCAAAATTTAGGCCTTTTAGGGCCGATCTTCACTTGGGTATCGTGGCGGCGGCGCTAGGCTTAACGCCTACGCCGGCGCCTGGCCGGGAGTGAGTCGCCCACCCGCGGCAAGATGGCTTCGCCAAACCTACAACGTGGCTATGACCCGGACGCCATGGCCTGGTCCGAGGTTCCAGCAAATCCAGCGCCTGATAGCCCGGACTCTGCGCCCATCAAGAACTTGAAGTTATTCAAGCTAGTGGAACGCCGCTGCCGCAAGCGGAACGCTAACTCCAAGAAAGCGGACGCCACGTCGCCAGGCCGCTCAACACGGCACAACGCTGCTGCGCGCGCTGCAGCGCTTCACGATGGGCCCTAGGGACCTGCTTGGAAACCAAAGCCGCTTCGGCGGCTTCATCCCGAAGACATCGTTATCATCCTGAAGCCCCGGGTAACCGTCGCTCTGAAGGATGTCTTTCAACATGGTGAGCTGGGAGCAGCATTCGCGGCCTACCTGGGCACCAAGGCCGCAGCATCGCTCAGCCTGCTCCCCACATGGGAGCAAAACCTGATCGTGGCAGGTACCCGAGAGCCGCACGTCGCCGACAAGCTACTGCGGGACTTCGAACTAACAACACCGAAAGGCCAGCTCTCTATATACGGCCACTTGAAGCTCACTGGTGACGTGTGCCGCGGCGTCATCACCGTGGCCAAGCACGAGACCAGCGAGTCCCTGCAAAACAAGATCCAATGGCGTGCTGGAGAGCTTGCCGATATCCGCAAGCTTGGAACATCAGACGTCGCGGCGCTCACCTTCGTGGGCAAGGTGGTGCCGCGATACGTTCATTACAACTCAGAAGTCGCCCTTGTACGTGCATATAAGAAAACGATCCCGGCCTGCGTGCGGTGCGGTACTGTGGGACACCGAGCGGACACATGCCCCTGCCCGGATCAAAATTGTGGCCTTTGTGGCCGTGCGCTGTCGACCGTCGACGGGGTGAAGACACCGCATGAGTGCACTCCGTCCTGTGCAGTCTGTGGGCAAGCCCACGCCACCAACTCCCGGGACTGCACGGGGAAATTCAGGCAGCTGAAGGTGCCCGGCCGCAAGGCTAGGCGCCCAGAGCTCCCTGAAAAACAGCGACCTGGCCGGCAGCCAAGTCATCCCAATTCAGGTGCCGGTGGCGGAACGCCGCGTGGGGCTGACGCCATCGACAACAAAACGTCATCATCATCATCCTCGGTGAAGTCACCGCCCGGGAACAAGACTACGCCACCACCGCCACTGCCCAGCGGCAGGAACGCTGGCCACTTCCCGGCGCTCAAGACAAATGGCGCTGCCGGCGCCCGGGCATCAGCGTCTCAACACGGCAAACAGGTGAGCAGCTGGGCTGAGATCGCCTCCTCCTCCTCCCATTCCCCCTCCTCCCCAGTTACCGTCTCCGCACTCGACGCGGAATACAAAAACAGATCGACGTGCTCCGGGCACAGAATGAGCTTTTGCTCAACAAACTTCAAAATTTAGAATCAAAATTGGCGTCCGCCGCTCCGAGCCCGCAGAACTCGGACGCAATGGAGAGCGACGTGGAGATCTCGCCTGCCCTCGTGACAGCCATCTCCGCGATGGAGGAGCGCTTAACCTCTAAATTACGATCTAAGACCGTCATGGACCAAATCTTGACCAAGGTCAAATCTGCCGTCCCCGCGGTAGTATCAAAACACATCTTGGACAACCCCCGCCTCCTTCGTCGGACTGGGCCCATTAGGGACGTATCCCGTCCTTCAAAATTCAACCGTCTGATTATTGATTCGGATAATGAGGACAGCTGCCCCGCTCCTTCCATCATCACCCCCTTGATGGCGCAAGTAGCTGGCTCTGGGGCAGCCAATCCCTCCTCCACCCCCTCAAGAATTTTAAATCATGGCGAGACACCTTAATCAAAGGAGTTCCGCGATCTCCAATTCGGCCATATCAAATTCCATAACACAATGGAACTGTAGAGGCTTTAAAAACCGCACTAAGCGGGTCAATTTCCGCCACTACCTTGAAACCTTCGAGTCCCTACCAGCCGTGGTTGCCCTCCAGGAGCCAGGCCTGGGTGCCGCACTTTCAAATTACACGACGTTCCAACAGGATCCCGCGTCATGTCTTCTCGTTCACAAAGCCTACACAGCCAACTTAGTGGATCTCGACCTCAAGCTCGAGTATTCCTATGTAATGGTGACTATCCTACCACTCCGCCGCAGGGACCCGCCGTTGCATATACTCAACGTGTACTGCGCTCCCAAACTCAAGCGAGTTACTTTTGCGGACCTCTTTAGCCGCGCGCTAAGAGTAGCGGGCCGCGATCCCCTGTTGATTGTGGGTGACTTTAACGCTCCCAGTCAGCTGTGGGGGGTATCGCAAGGAGGAGTCGTGCGGACGTAGGCTGGCGGAGCTTGCGTCCACGTTGGGCCTCACCCCCCACACGGACCTCGTCCACCCAACACGGCTAGGAAACTCCGTGACACGGGATACGTGCCCGGACTTAACCTTCACTCGCAACATACGACACGCAGACTGGCTCAACACCGAGGAGACCCTCGGTAGCGACCACTGCATCGTTAACACTACACTACGCACGCGCCCCGTCAAGTGTCCCAGAACACAAGCCCGTATCCCAGATTGGACGAAATTCAGGAAAAATTTTAACTCACTTGATAATATATCCATTTCCGCGCAAGGCTACACAGCATGGTCCCAACAGCTGCTGGCACACCTTTCCTCGCATGAAACACACATCCAGCTCTCAGAGGCGGTCACGGACGTGGATAACCAACTTCTACACTTCTGGGCAGCCCGTCGCAGCCTCGTCCACCGTTGGCGACGCCAAAAACACAATATAAAGCTTAAAGCTCAAATTGCCGAGCTTACCCAGAAAGCGGCAGAGTACGCGGCTCAACTTGCCGACTCCAACTGGGTAGATAGATGCAACACGGCCGCGCGATAAATGTCCAGCCGAAACACGTGGCGTCTCTTTCGAGCCCTAATCGACCCAACCCAAACACGAACCGATACACAAAAACATTTGCAGCGAGCCATGCACGCTTTTCCCAGCAACACGACTCAACTGGCACAGAAACTTCGGGACCAGTATCTGTGTACAGCCCAAGACCCCCTTGGATCTGCGTACTCTTATGCAGACAGAGAAAACACGGAGCTGGATCAACCTTTCCAGCTCCATGATCTGCGGGCGGCTCTCGCCAAAATGAAACGGAGCACTGCGCCAGGACGGGATAAGGTCACCGTCAAGCTTTTTACGAACCTGCCCGACTTGGCATACCAGTCCCTCCTGGAATACGTCAATGCGATTCGGCGCGGGGACACCCCCCTGCCAATCGAATGGAAAACGGCTTTGGTTACTTTTATTCCTAAAGCCGGCAAACCAATTGATACAGATAACCTCCACCCCATCTCTCTCACCTCATGTGTGGGCAAACTACTGGAGACGATGGTGCGGGATTGGTTATCTACATATCTTGAATACAAACATGTCTTTGCGAGCACCATGTTCGGATTCCGCCCACACAGATCCGCACAGGATGTCCTCCTGCAACTCAATCAGGAAGTCCTTGACCTTCTCGAATTCCCCCATAATGACCGGGTAGTACTCGCCTTGGATCTTAAAGGGC
Source organism: Amblyomma americanum (assembly GCA_030143305.2). Taxonomy (NCBI): domain Eukaryota; kingdom Metazoa; phylum Arthropoda; class Arachnida; order Ixodida; family Ixodidae; genus Amblyomma; species Amblyomma americanum. The sequence continues at coordinate 149,467 of JARKHS020002101.1, forward strand.
ATTTGACAATGTAACACATGAGATCATACTCACTAACCTAAGTCCTCAACTGTGGCCTCAACACATTCCGATACATAAGCCAATTTTTAATGGATCGTCATTCCTACATTCGAATTCAAGATAGAGAGCATGGTCCTTACCTACTCGGCACGCGGGGAACCCCTCAAGGCGCGGTACTTTCCCCGCTGCTCTTCAATCTGGCCATGATGCACCTGCCGGCCCAGCTGGGTGGTGTCGCCGGCGTGCAGCACGCCCTGTACGCCGATGACATCACTCTGTGGGCCGCACAGGGCAGCACAAGGGACATAGAAACCAGCCTGCAAACAGCGGCGACGATAGTAGACCGCTACGTCCGCCGCTGCGGTCTTCAATGTTCCCCTCAAAAATCGGAATTTGTGCACCTCTGCCCCTCACAGAAGTGCACAACTAAAATATCTCTTTCTCTCGAGAGTGGTCCCATACGCGAAAGTGATGAGATACGGGTACTCGGACTACATCCACAAACACAAGCGGCCAGACACTACATTGGCCAAACTCCGTAAGGTGGGTGACCAGGTGGGCCGCATGGTCCGCCGGGTTTCCAACAAACGCGGAGGGTTACGAAGTAAGGATGCCTTGCGGCTGGCAAACGCCTTCGTAACTAGTCGAATTCTCTATTCGACTCCTTATCTCCACCTACAGAAACAAGAGGAGGACGCCCTTGAGGTCATCCTTCGCAAAATTGTTAAACGTGCCCTTGACCTCCCCGTCACTACTTCAAACAGCCGGCTTATGGCCCTTGGGGTGGTGAATACTTTCCGGGAGCTCCGGGAGGCACACCTTACAAACCAGTACACGCGCTTGTCGCTAACGGAGTCGGGTCGCCGCCTTCTTGCTCGACTCCATATCCAACACACCCCTCCAATGGAAGACAGGTTTCACATTCCGGAACTGTGGAGACGTGCACTCAACGTGCGGCCTCTTCCAGCAATCATGTCACATGAAGACCATAATGGTCGGCGCCTGGCACGAGCGGAAGCGCTAGCCCGATATTATGGCAACAAAACAGGTGTATACTACGTGGACGCCTCCGGCCCTTACCACGGGGGATGGTACACGGCCGCGGTAATTCACAGCAGCAACACAGTTAACGGCCTCACTTTCAGAGCCCGCAGTGCAACACAAGCAGAAGAGGTCGCGATTGCTCTCGCGGCCTCACATCCAATTCAAAATACATAATCACCGACTCGCGAGGGGCCTGTCGGAACGTCGAACAAGGCTGCACTCCCTTCCTAGCCTATCGAATATACCAAAATTGCATACGGGATACGGACCCCGCACACCGTCACCTCATATGAGCCCCTGCTCATCAGGGATTGGCAGGAAACGAGGCAGCAGACGCAGCCGCCCGCGCGCTCTCTCACCGGGCTGTTTTCTCCTCCCCACCTGATCAGGAACCCGATTTTAATCCGGTCTATACGTTCAAAAATATCGCAACCTACTATCAAGATAGCCATCGCCTTTACCCTAGCCCATGTAAAGGCCTCAAGAAGGCGGATGAACGGCTCCTTCTCCGCCTCTTCACCAATACATTGCTGTGCCCGGCAGCCCTAAAACATTTAGACCCCTCCTTTAGCGGCAACTGCCCGCACTGCAGCGCGGTGTCTTCGGACACCTATCACATGGTGTGGGCCTGCCCCTCCAACCCGGCCATTCCCCCATCCCCAACCCAACCCGGGAGGACTGGGAGGCGACCCTGCTCGGCTGACACGACTTACAGGCCCAACAAGCCTTAGTCGGGCGCGCCCGGGCGGCGGCTACCGCCACTGGGGTCCCAAACTAGGGACCTCCACCTTGTGTTTGTAAGGATCGGTCTCTTACGGGCTGATCCAAACACCTCCTGTCCGTTCTGAATAAATGTTTTCACCACCACCCCGTGTGCTGTGCGATGTGAGCGTACGTTAAAGATCCCCAGGTGGTCTAATTTATTTCGAGCCTTCTACTAAGGCACCTCTTTCATCCTTTCTTCTTTCAATTCCTCCTTTGCCCCTTCCTTTACGGCGCGGTTCAGGTATCCGCCGATATGTGAGAGATACTGCGCAATTTCCTTTCCACAAGAACCAATATTCATTTTTTTTTTCGAATGACGCGGTTGTTGCGACGCGCGTCTTTTTCAGTCTCTCCCCTCACATCTCTCTTAACTATCGTATTGTCTGCACATGGCAGCAATTGCAGCTCAGCGTTCGGCTACTGATCTAGAGTACCCGGGTTCGAACCTGACCGTGGCGGCCGCGTTTCGATGGAAGCGAAACGCAAAGGCGCACGTGTGATGTGTGACGTGAGTACACGTTAATGATGAAAAATGAAAATTGGTTTTTGGGGAAAGGAACCCGACCGCGGCGGCTGCGTTTTTATGGAAGAAAAACGCTAAGGCGCCCGTGTGCTGTGCGATGTCAGTGCACGTTAAAGATCCCCAGGTGGTCGAAATTATTCCGGAGCATTCCACTACGGCACCACTTCCTTTCTTATTTCCCTCCCTCCTTTATCCCTTCTCTTACGGCGTGGTTCAGGTGTCCAACGATACACGAGACATACTGCGCCATTTCCTTTCCCCCAAAAGCCAATTATTATTATTATTATTATTATTATCATTGTGGAAAAGAAATGGAACAGTATCAGTCTCGCATATCGGCCGACACCTGAACCGTGCCGTAAGGGAAGAGATAAAGGAGGAACTAAAAGAAGAAAGAAAGAAATAGGTGCCGTAGTGGAGGGCTCCGGAATAATTTCGATCGCCTGGGGATCTTTAATATGCACACACATCACACGGTACACGGGCACGTTAGCGTTTCGGCCCCATAGAAACGCAGTCATCGCTATCGGGTCGGAAACCGGGTACTCCGGGAGGAAAAATTAAAAGGAAAATGCCCTTGCCGGCCTACTGCCTCAAGTTGAGCCACAATCGCTGCCGCGTGCAGACAGTAGGAGTGTTAGGAGGAGGAGGTAAACTTTATTAAAGAAGAGGTCTTAGGCGCGGGTTTGGGTGACGTTCCCCTCCCCGCGGTGGGCTCCTCGTCTAGGCCGGACGCCAGGTGGCCGACCGACAATGTCGTTTGGTGACCTCTTCGGCCCGCTCTCTTACTCGGAGTTGAACCTCTGGGTCCGAGCTGAGCAGCGCGGCCTCCCACTGCGATTGGGTAGATACCTGCAGACTGTTCAACGGCTTGTCTTGATTGCATGGGCATAGGATGTGTGGTTTGTGTGCCTTATGGTGTCCACAGAGAGAACAGACGGGGCTAAACTGCTCTGGGAACCATATGGAGTACATTTACGGATTAAAGAAAGTGTCTGTTTGGAGCTGCCGCCAACTTACTTGTGCTTTACTTAGAGATCCATGTGGTTCTGGGAAGATTTGTCTTTCTCTCTTGAAGTGGGTAGCAATTTCATTGTAGGTCTTCACTCGTTCCTTGGCCGACCTGAGCTCGGGGTAGCGCACGTCCCAGTTAACTACGAATCCTCGGGCAAATTGGTGCGCCGCCTCGTTTCCAGGATGGCCCGAATGGGCGGGGACCAAGATCAATGTGATCTGGCGGGTATTGGAGACTATATTTTGATGGCTGCGAAGTGTGCCCTTCCTTTGGCAAAATTTCAAATTGCAGTTTTAGAGTCGCTGATGATGCATTTGGCAGTGATGGAGGTAATGGCTAAAGCTATGGCAGCTTCTTCGACCTCCTCCGGAAATTTTGTTTTATCGATTGTCTGGGTGTAGAAGTCGTCCGGTTACAACCGGACCTACACCCAGGCCTGAGACGGGGGTTACGCAGAGCACCTGGGCCTATACAGGGGCATGAGATATAGGTACCCACCGCCACACAGGGCGCTAACAAAGGAGGAGGCGACCGGGTGGCGCAGGCTGCAGACGGGTGTTTTTCCCAACCTACACATACTGAACAAGATGTTTCCAACACAGTACAGAGCCACATGCCCTTGGTGCGGGGCGGTGCCGACACTACCACATGACGTGGGAGTGTGAGCGAAACATAACATTCCACCAACACGAACACCCGAGTGCGGAGCAATGGGAGAGCCGGCTCGTGAGCAGCAAGCTCACAGTCCAAAGGACCCTGGTGCAGCACGCTTGCGAGGCAGCGCGGCTCAGCGGAGCCCTGGAATAGGGGCCCAACCTTGCGAGGACAGGACCCGGGACAGCCTGAGATGAGGACGACGCGGGTCCTGCAGCCGCGAATTCCTTGAAAGATCCAATAAAGTTTGCTTACCTTACCTTTATCGACTGTCGTCGATGCGAGGGGAGATCCTCGATGATCGACAACTGCCAGGGAAAAGGCGTGTCTGTCCGCATGTTCTGCCGCGTCCACATGCGCCGTGTCTTTCTGAACTGAGAATCATCGTGAAGTTTTTCTGCCCTAGCCTTTCTGCTGTTCGTATCGCAGCGTGGATGCATGTTTTGGGGCAGAGGATGGACTATTAGGTGTTCGTGCACGTGTCTTGGAATTGCAAGGTGTGTGCACAGATTCCTTCATATTTTATTCTTACCTTCTTTTGAAGAAACGTCCAGTTTCAGTGCCTGATAGTGTTCCGTATTGTGCGATGAAATGTGCTTCCATCATTTCCGCTAAGGTGTTCTGAATTCATAACTGGAGTAGTTTTTCATTTGGGTATGACGGGGGAGGTTGAGCGTAATTTTCTAGAATTGCCTAATTAGATCATCCAGGTCATTTCTTTCTCTGACTGTGAGGGTGACGTATGGTGCAGAGTAGATGACTATGCTAAGAACGGAGTAATAATAATAATAATTGGTTTTTGGGGAAAGGAAATGGCGCAGTATCTGTCTCATATATCGTTGGACACCTGAACCGCACCGTAAGGGGAGGGATAAGAGAGGGAGTGAAAGAAGAAAGGAAGAATTAGGTGCCGTAGTGGAGGGAGGGCTCCGGAATAATTTCGACCACCTGGGGATCTTTAACGTGCACTGATATCGCACAGCACACGGGCGCCTTAGCGTTTTTCCTCCATAAAAACGCCGCCGCCGCGGTCGGGTTCGAACCCGGGAACTCCGGATCAGTAGTCGAGCGCCCTAACCACTGAGCCACCGCGGCGGGTTGGATTAGTTTCCTGTTCTCGGCTTCTTTAACTCCTACTTGCCTATTCGCGATGCGTCTGATGAGGAGAGAGATTTGTTTGACTGCGATTATCAGTTTCTTAATTAGTGTGTCATTTTTTTTGTTTGACCGTAACAGCATTCCTAATATTCTTAGCGTTTCCACTTCTGGAATGGCTGCCCCTTCCACGCAGATCTTGATCTCAGGCGCTTTATTCTTTTTTGACGCTTCGGGTGTAGGATGAGGACTTCAGATTTTTAGGGGCACGATTTGGGGGGGGGGGACACGAAAGTTCCTCGGCTTGTGCATCCTCTACTACTACATCTGCCGCTTTTTGTAGCGTATCTTGTATCGTGCCGATACTCCCCTTGGTGGGCCAGAGGGTGATGTCGTCCGCTCACAGTGTTCTAGGTCTGGGATAATGGCGAGTTCGTGTGCCTTTTTGATGAGGGTTATTTTGAATAAGAAGGGGGACAGGACAGATCCTTGCGGCGTGCCTCTGTCTCCTAAACTGAAGGTGTCGGAGTTTATTGTGCCGATTTGAATTTTAGCTGTTCTATCAGAGAGAAAGTTCTTGATGTAGTTAAACGTTCTTTCGCCGACATTCAATGGTGAAAGAGAATCTAGGATTGCTTTGTGTTTCACGTTACCAAATGCTTTGGTTAAATTCTAGAGCTAGAATTGCCCTTGTGCTCCTTTCTTGGTCCTGAGATAGGACTTCGTTTGCTAGTCTGAGCATTGTATCTTGTGCTGATAAATGTGATGTAAAGCCGACCACAGTGTTTGGTTATAAATTTTCTCTGTGCATGTGGGACTGCAGTCTGTCTAGTATGACGTGCTTTATCGGTTTTCCTATGCAAGAAGTAAGGGAAATAGGTCTGAGGTTTTCGAGCGCGAGCTTCTTGCCCGGTTTTGGGATGAATTTAACGATGGTATGTTTCCAAGACGCTGGGAGTTTTCCCTCCCTCCAACCCTCGTTCGCAAAGTCCATGAGGGCTGTGCTAGAAGCGTCATCTGGGTTTCTGAGTGCCTTATTGTTAATGCCGTCCTCGCCTGGAGCGGATGTCGTGCATATCTTAAGGAGGGCTACTCTGATTTCCGCCATTGTTATGTCAGCGTCCAAGATGGGGTCAGGTTGTCCATTATAATCGGGTAGGGACTTCGTGTCTCGTGTTGCGCAGAAGTACTTCCTCTTTAGCGTGTTTATAATATCTTGATCCGTGCCTGGGTCTATGTTTAAAATTTTGGTGATTCCCTTTTGAGTCGTAGCTTGGTCCGATTCCGGATCAAGGAGATGTCGAAGAAGATTCCACGTCTCTCTCGTGCCTAAGTTGTCATTTACATTTTCGCAGATATGGTTTCACCGCTGTCTCGCGAGTTCTGCGGAGTGGTGGTCAATTTCTTCCGTGAGTGTGACTATCCTGTTTCTGAGCTTTTTGTTGTATTTTTGCTTAAGCCATCTTTTTTCTAGGCTTGGTCTTGCCTCCCACATGTGTGTAAGTCGGCTGTCAATCGTATTTACGCCTAGTTCATGTACTAATTCTTTAGTGGCCTTTCCCACATCCGATATGAGGGTTTGTGTCCACTGTTCTAGGTCACTAATCGGTTCCTTATTTTGGTAGCGGATCGTCCCAAGTTTGTACCAGTCCGTGATTCTGTTTTTTGGGGTGGCTTGGGTTTGAGATTGCCAATGGCGATTCTAGACGTTATGATGCAATGGTCACTTCCAAGATTTTGTCTGGTGTTGCTCCAGCTTAAGTCTGGGAGATTTCTGCCTATCGCGAGGTCTGGGCTGTTCACGCTGTTTCCTATTCTGGTAGGTTGAATTGGGTTAGCCCTCTTGGCTGGATAATAACCATAAGGGCCGTGCCTTTCCTGGATGTTGTTGCTTGTCCCCATTGCACGTGTTGAGCGTTAACAGTCGCCCACAATTAGGTTTGGGTTTTGGCCTGCTATTTTTAGGGCTTTGAATATAGCAGCTTTCGCTGGTCCAGCCTGTGCCTTGGGGTGGCTCTATGCGTTCAGTATGAACAGAGAAGAGGAGTTTCTTTTGCTAGGTAGAATTTCGATTAATATACAATCGAGCTCTACGTTTTCGATCTCGTGATTAACCACGGTAAGGTTTCTATGTACCATCGTAGTAGTTAAAGGTCGTTCTGCGATGTGACCTGGCAGAACTGCCCGGTACCCTGGCATTCTTAGTCGAGACATTCTGTGTTCTTGGATCGCTATTACGTCAGGTTTCTCGGATTGCGATTGAAGGTTTAACTGCAGATCTGCTTTTTTGTTGTGCGTAGACCGGCAGTTCCACTCAGTAGGAGTGTTAAAAGGGATATGATAGGAAAGATTGAAAGACGCGCGTCGCAACAACCGCGTTATTTGTAGGAACATCGGCTTAGCAAGATACACAGGGGGGCAAGCAGCCCTCGCATAAGTGGTGTGAGCTCCTAGATCCCAGCACCGTAGGGCCAGGAAGCCACCTGCCAAAGCATGCAGCGCAGATCTGCCGCTACCACCACGTAGCTTAAAGCGGGACTGAGGTGTCCACTGTCCCACGGGGCCAGTTTTGGCTTTTCCTTTGCTTTCGAATCTCCCGCTCTTCATCGGTTTCCGCGCAGCTTGACGCGCCACGCGCTAAAGTCGCTGAATGAAAAACTTTATTGAATTCTTTTGGTCAGTTCCGGAGAGTCTCCTTGCAGCTGCGTCTTGGCGCTTGCCGCAGCCGCCGCCGCCGTCGGGGGCTCCTTAGCAAGGGTGGTCCCTCATTCCAGGGCTCCACTGGTCCTGGCCACCTCGCACGCGTGCTGCACCAATGCCCTTTGGGCGGTGAGCTCGCTGCTGGTGAGCAGGCCCTCCCATTGCTCCGCACTCGGGTTAGTCTGTTTGTGGAAGGTGTAATTGTGTTTACACTCCCATGTGACGTGGTAAAGTGTCGGGACGTCCCCGCACCAGGGGCAGCTGTCGCTGTACTGGGTGGGGAACATTTTGCTTAGGACGTGTAAGTTAAAGAAGGTGCCAGTCTGCAGCCTCCTCCAGCTGACCGCTTCTTGCTGTGTGAGGAGTTTGTGGGGCGGGGGATACTTGAACCTGCAGCCTCTGTAGTGATTTAGGATGTCTGCGTACGTCGGGTCCACCATCGAGGGGTTCTCGAGGTCCTCCGTCAGCAAGGCTCGGTGCGTGATCTCGCGAACCTGGCTGTCAGCCCTCGAGTTGCCCTCGACTCCGGTGTGTGCCGGTACCCAGAAGACCTTTTGCTTCGCTTTGAATCCCGAGGCTCTCGCGCCGAGGAGGATGCGTAGGGCCTCCCTGCAGATCCTTCCTTGCTGATATCGTCTGCAGGCCGTTTTGGAGTCCGTTATTATAATCTGTGGCTTGTTTCTGCGGTAGCCTTCGACCGCTGCAAGCGCCACAGCGATCTCCTCCCCTTCTGCCACCGTACGTCCTCTCGCGGATGCGCAGCTGATCGTGTCGCCCGTGTGGTCTACGACCGCCACCGCCACTCTCGTGATGTTGTTGCGTCTATCCCTCGGATATAGTCCTGCGTCCGTGTACACCGTGTTTTCCTGCGTGGCTAGGTGTCTCTCCACGTATTCTGCTCTTGCTTGTCTTCTGGCCGCGTGTAGGTTGGGGTCCATGTTGCGCGGCAGTGGGCAGATTCTGAGGGTTTGCCGGATTTCGTCCGGAATGTTCTCGTCCGGATCTGCTGTGGTTTCCACTCTGTGGCCAAGTCTTCTCAGGAGTTGCCTGCCTGTTTCTGTAAGTTCTAGTCTTTCTAGCTGTGCGTTCAGCTGGGCCGCCGCCAACTCCTCGAAGGTGTTGTGGACTCCCAGCTGTAGTAGCTTGTCGTTCGGGGTGTTTCTCGGTAGGTTTAGTGCGGTCTTGTAGGCTTTCCTTATTAATGCCTCGATCTGTTCTTTTTCCCTCTTGATCGCCGGGTGGTAGGGGAGGGAGTACGTCACCCTACTGACTACCAGGCTCCTGACTAGTTTGAGGGTGTCCTCTTCCTTCATGCCGTGTCTTCTGCTGGAGACTCTATCATTCTGCCGACTTGTTCGGTCGATTTCTGTAGCAGGCTGATCGTGTGGCTGCATTTGCCGCTGCTCTGCAGCCACATGCCCAGAATCCTTATGGTGCTTCTTTCTGGTATGTTTTGGCCTTCGAGCTTGATCTCTAGGCTCGCCTCCGTGGGTTTCCTCGCTACTCTGAGTAGCTCTGACTTGTCTGTCGAGCACGCTAGACCCCTTGCCTTCACGTATTCTTCTATGCAGGTCGCGGCTCTCTGTAGTCTCTCTTGTTTTTCTCCTAGCGATCCACGGTTGGTCCACACCGTGATGTCGTCCGCATACATGGCATGTTGTGTGCCTTCGATTTCCCCCAATCTTTTGGCCAGGCCGATCATGGCTAGGTTGAAGAGCACGGGCGAAATCACCGACCCCTGTGGGGTTCCTTTGTGGGGGGTGTTAAAGGGTTGGCTTCTCACGTCTCCCAGCCCCACGGTGGCAGTTCTGCCTGCGAGAAAGGCCCTCACGTAGTTGTGAGTTCTTTCTCCGCAATTTATGTTCTGGAGGCCCTCCATTATTGCCGGGTGGCTGACGTTGTCAAAGGCCCCCTTGATGTCTAGGGCCATGACAACATTCTCTCCAGCCTTCGGGATGTTGGCGAGAACGTCCTCCTTGAGTTGTAGGAGAACGTCTTGCGTAGACAGCTTTGACCTGAATCCAAACATGCTGTGTGGATAGAGTTGTTCTCGCTCCATCCATAGCTGGATTCTTTTCGTAATTATTCTTTCGTACAGCTTTCCCAGGCACGAGGTGAGGGAGATCGGTCGTAGGTTTTCGATCTGCAGCTTTTTGCCCGGTTTGGGGATCATCACTACCTCCGCGTGTTTCCATTCGGCCGGAATCGAGCCCTCGGCCCAGAGTTGGTTGAGGTAGTCTGTCAGCTGGTTTACCGCTTCCTCACTGAGGTTGCGTATGAGGGAATTGCGTATCCTGTCTCCCCCAGCTGCCGTGTTCTTAGTGAGGGCCCCCATCGCCTCGTGCACTTCTGCCAGCGTGATCGGCCTGTCCATCTCGGGGTTTTCTTTGCCTTGATAGGTTCCTCTATATTCTTCGGGGCGTTCCTTCCCGTAACACTTGGTTTTGAGGTCCTCTATCATTTGGTCCTCCGTTCCTTCGTACTGGTGGATCAGTCTTTGTATCGTTTTACTGCTTTCGGTCTTCGTCTTTCCCGGATCCATCATCGCTTTCAGAATTCGCCACGTTTTGGCCGTGTTCAGGGTGCCGTTTAGCGAGCTGCTGAACTGCTGCCACCCTTGCCTTGCCAGTTGTGTAGCGTATTCTTCTGCCTTGGCCGTGATTTCCGCTATCTTCTTCTTTAGCTTCCTGTTTAGCTTTTGTTTCCTCCATCGTTTGGTGAGCCCGCGCCTTGCCTCCCATAGCCTGAGCAGGCGCTTGTCCACCTCCGGTATTTGCTCGGTTCTGTCTACCTCTTGCGTGTAGGTCTCCTGTATCTGTTTGAGCTGTTGGCACCACTCTTGGATGTTTGTGATCTGCCCGGTCAGATCCCTGCTTCCTTGCCGAAAGGCGTCCCAGTCGGTGAGGCGGGCTTTCCCAAGTTTTCGTTTGGTGGACTCCGCTGCCATCGTGAGTTGGATTATGCAGTGGTCGCTCCCCAGGTTTTCTAGGGTGTTTTCCCACTCTACTTGGCTCGTGCCCTTCACGAAGGTGAGGTCCGGGTACATGTCTGCGCTGACGCTGTTGCCTATCCTTGTAGGTTGGTCTTCGTCCGTTACTAGTTCGTACCCCAGGTTCTCCGCGGCGTCCCATATGCCTTGGCCTTTGCGGTCGGACGATGAGTATCCCCAGTTCGGACTCTTGGCGTTAAAGTCTCGCGCCGCTACCACGAGGGCGTTCGTTTTGGCCATCTTGCTTACTTCCGTGAACAGCTTTCCAAAATCGCCGTCCTTTTGTTTCGGGGAGCTGTATAGGTTCACTGTGTACGTGCTCTTCGCGCTGAACTTCTTTGGGATTATTTCGGTGATTACGTGTTCTATCCCTGTGCCCTCGATCTCTTTGTGTGCTATGGTGGCTATTTTGTTGTTTACCAGGGTTGCGGCTCTTTTCCCGCCTTCCTGACATGTGTATTCCTTTAGCGTGGGTGTGCTGTTGGTTTCTTGTAGCAGAATTACATCTGGCTGCTTCCCCTGGGAGTTTATGTACTGCTGCAGGAGGGTCTGCTTCCTCTTGTACCCCCCTGCAGTTCCACTGCCAAATGCTTAGTTGCTGATATCCTGCCATGATGAGTTACCGTTGTTGTTTGCCCCTTGGTTTTCTGATCCGCCGAAGCGTCTCTCGCAGAATAGTCTGTCTCTGGCCTAGTTAATGGATCTGCTGTTTTGATTCTTGACGTAGCTGCGGAAGCTTTGGTCCTGCATAGCTTGTTTCTGCTGGAGTTCGTGCATTTGCTTCCGTACGGTCAGCATAAAACTTTTTATTTCGTTCCACCTTTGTTCTTCCGATTGTTTCTGTGCCTCCTCGGGCGGTGGCGAAGGGGGGGTCGGCCTGCTGTTGCCTTCCTCACTTCTGCCCTGTCGTTGCCATTGCAGTTCTCTGATGAGTTCGTCTAGCCTCTGCTTAATCTGTCTAGTCTCCTCTAGGCTCTTTTCTAGCTCCTGCCTCAGAGCCCTGTTTTCTTCTTCTAGCTTTTTCTCTTTGTGTGAGGGTGTGTTTGTGTTTGAGTGTGTGTTTGAGTGCGGAAAAAGCGACTTGGGGGGGCCCGCTCCCCAGCTCACCTTGACTCCGCCGCTCTTCTGCTGTTGTTGTTGCTGCTTCGGTCCGGGTCCCCCGGGCTTCACCAGCGGCGGGTAGGACTCGTCCCGCCGTCCGTCCCGGCTCTTGCTTCTCCCCCGGCTCCGGCTCCTCGACTTGCTTCCTCCGCTCCGTGGCTGGAAGGAGGAGTCCTCCTCCTCCCCAAACCACCTTGGCACTCGGCCTCTGCTGCGGCTCCTGCTTCGTCCCCGTCTCAGCAGCTGCTGTTGCTGCGGTCGGTTCCTGAAGGCAGGTCGCCCCCGCAGTTCCTCCGCTGACTTCAGTCTTTGTTTGCATTCCTTGGTGCCTGTTTTGTGGCCCTCGCCGCAGACCAGGCACTTCGGGGTGCATTGGTGTTCTTTGGGTGGGTCCTGCTCCCCACACTGCTTGCAGGCCTTGCTGTCCGGGGTCGGGCAGACGTCGGATCTGTGGCCCTGCTTGCAGCACACGTAGCAGACCTGGCGGGTGGGGAGGTATGGGTCGCACCACATCTCCCCTCCGTAGTACAGGACTTGTCTGGGCTTCGTGTGGCCGTCAAAGGTGATTACTGCCGTGCTCGACTTGCCCAGCATACGAGCGCTGTGGATCTTGACTCCCTGGGTGCGCACCCTCAGGTTGGCTTTCAGTTCTTCGGGCGTCGTTCCGGGCGCGATGCCGTGGACCACCCCTCGTATCGTGTCTTCCGGTACCGCCACGTGTGCGTTCACCGCGTAGGACGTCTCTCCGAACGTGAGGTGGGAGATGCGCCTCACGTGTTGGGTCGCCTCTTCGTTGTCGGTGCTCACGATGATTATGTTGGAGCCGTTTCGTAGTCTGATGATCAGGTCCTCGCCCTTGCACCTCGAGCCGGTCGCCGCGACCACCGCCCGAGCCACTTGGTGGGTCTGCAGGTTTCTCACGATGAGGCCTCTGGGTCTCAGAACCATTTTCAGGTCGTACTTGGGTAGGGGAGGAAGTCGTTTCCTCGCCGCTTCCCTGCGCTTCTCCTCGGCAGTGGCTTCCGTGTCGGGCCCGCTGACCGCGGGTCTGTGCGGTCCCGCTCGGCTTGCCGCTGCGCAGGCCGACGCGCTGCCGCCGCCGTTTCCTTGTTGTTTCTCTCGCAGGCGTCTCGCTTGCCTTCTCGACATTGCAATCTCACAGTTTTGGTTGTCTTCCTCTTGTGTGCTTGGGTCGGATGAGGGGCTGCTTCTTCTCGGGACTTCGTTGCCGACCGAGCTGGTTAGGCCTAGGCCCTCGGCCTCGGTCGCCACGTGGTAGTCCATTTCCTGTGCGTCTGCCAGGTCCCTGGGTAGTCCCTCCATCTTCTTTCTCGGTTCAGGGTGTTCGCGTGTCCGGGGGGAGGTCTCTTCGGGCCTCGGGTGCCCTCTCTGCCGCGGCCGGGCCGCCCGCAGTCCCCGGCACTCGTTAAGCCTAGGTTAGGCTTAGGTCTCGGCGGCCACGTGGAAGCACCAATAGTCCGATGAAATCCAAAAAAGTGGACCCACCGGCTTGATTTTGGTGTCCTTGTGCTCCGCTTCGGTTCTTCTTCCTTTCCGCTCGAAAATTTCGGCGATCCGGTCGGAATTGTGGGTCAGAGACTTCGAAAATTGCGGAGCGCATGTGCCGCACGTCCGCTCTCCTCGACAGCTCGCAGCGCCCCCAAAGTCGCTGAAGTTCAATGCGACGGTGTCGGCGGAACTCGCGGAACATGTAGTAAAGCTTTCGCTTTAAAAATGCTCCGGAGTTGACTTCTGTCGTATCCATGTAAATGATGCCGGAGGTAAGGGGTTCGATCACTAGTGCTGCCGGGTACGCACCGGTGATACAACGGGTACAAGCTTTCCCCTGCCTGGTGCTCACCTCCTTTGGGGTGAAATGCTTGAAAATGGGTATTTGACCTCACCTTGTGGGCCCCGCCGCGGTGGCTCAGTGGTTAGGGCGCTCGACTACTGATCCGGAGTTCCCGGGATCGAACCCGACCGCGGCGGCTGCGTCTTTATGGAGGAAAAACGCTAAGGCGCTCGTGTGCTGTGCGATGTCAGTGCACGTTAAAGATCCCCAGGTGGTCGAAATTATTCCGGAGCCCTCCACTACGGGACCTCATTCTTCCTTTCTTCTTTCACTCCCTCCTTTATCCCTTCCCTTACGGCGTGGTTCAGGTGTCCAACGATATATGAGACAGATACTGCGCCATTTCCTTTCCCCCCCAAAAAACCAATTATTATTATTACTCACCTTGTGGAATGAAAATCACCTTGTGCCATGGCAAAAAGCTCTTTGGCCAAAGCTGTCCTTGCGCCATAAAAATTAATCGCCTTCTATGTAAATGTGGATATATTGCGGGAAGGTTGGATAAAACTTTTATTGATACAAGATTGACAGGGCGGGGCGTAATGCCACACTACGCTATGTGACATCCCTAGTCCGAGGACATCATTGCGCGAAGCTTCTAGTCGCGCACCTCCCTGCTTAGAAGTGTCGACACACCGCGCTTTTTCGAGCGCGTTCATCTTTGGACAATGGAAAACTGCTTCCCCAAGGGCAGGAGTAACGCACGTTAATAACACGAAGAAAAACGAACGTAGCCGTAGATGAGGGGCGGCCTTTACATTGTACCCGCGGCGGTGGCTCAGTGGTTAGGGCTCTTGGCTACTGATCCGGAGTTGCCTGGTTCGAACCCGACCACGACAGCTGCGTTTCGATGGAGGCGAAACGCTAAGGCGCCCGTGTGCTGTGCGATGTGAGTGCACTTTAAAGACCCAAGGTGGTCAAAATTATTCCGGAGCCCCCCACAACGGCACCTCTTTCTTCCTTTCTTGCTTCACTCGCTCCTTTACCCCTTCCCTTACGGCGTGTTTCAGGTGACTGCCGACATGCGAGACAGATATTGTGTCATTTCCTTCGCCTCCCCCCCCCCCCCCAAAAAAAAAAAGAGTTTTCCTTTACAATAATTTTTTTGGGGGAAAGGAAATGACACTTATAACTGCTGCACGAACAGAAAAAAAAATTGATAAAAAACTCAAAACATGAAGTGCACAGAAGAAAATTAGATGTTTCTTCTTTTTTTTGAATAAAGCGAGCTTTCGATGCTCGCAAAACTTGAGCCTACCTTCGCGGCTTTGTGACGAGCGCCACGGCGAAAGTCGCTGGCGCTGCGGAGGCCGAGGAAATTGCCGTCGCGCTGGCGGCAGCAGAAGGCTATAGACCTCCTGCATGTTTGTAAACAAACGAGGTGGCGCTGCAGTCGCTAGCGAGCTCGTGGTAGGCAAAAGGTCGGGGAGTGGCGTCGCGGATAGGTGTTGAGCGCGGGTTTTCAAGGCTTGTAGGCGCGTTTCCAGTTTCTGCGAATCATAGCAATGGTCGATGCTTCCAACTTAGTAATTTGTTGAAGTACACGAGCTCGCGTTGGCCACGTGCGGCCTGTAAAGAGAAATAGTTTTCCACTGTATTGTATATATGGTTAGTAGTAAACATGTAGAAAGCGTTCCTGCCGTTTATTTATGCGCTAGGCATTGAATAAAACGAGTTTTGACACTCTGCACTAGCCGGAATGATTTTACTTCGGGACAATAGTGAGGGGAAGTGCTGGCGTCGTTCCGTCAGAGCAGACATGCGCTCATCGTCTGCTGACATACGTACGTGTCGCGCTGTGCGAAAAGTGGGGACAGCGTCGTGTCCCTAGTCTCCTGTCTCGCTTAGCGCTGTTTTTAGCCGCATGACCACGCACCAGCCAGGCCGACTTGTCCTCTTGTTAAGCTGGTCGATTTGGTGAAAATTTTTGATTTCTAGAATTATTTTCTTTCCTAGCCCTGAAGTCTAATTTCGTGACGAAAAATTATAGCAAAATATTGAGTACAAATTTATAAATTACGCTTTTTAGAAGTGTGGTCATCAAAAATTGTGAGGTAATTTCTTTGATTTCAGTGCCGCATTTCTTTGACCAAAGCGAAAGCGAAGATGCCATAAACGGGGGAATAAACTTTAAGATTCGTTTTGTGACCTCTCACATTTTCTGCGACTGGATCACTCACCTTCGTAATTCGCATGAAAATCAAATGATTCCATTTGTCGCAAACTATTCGTGAGACGTTGAGGAGCGTAATAAATCTCTCGATTTTTTTCCCTACACTTGCAGTTCTGTGTTAGTTATTTCTTGTAAGAAACGTTTTCATGTAACTATGCATGCATGAGTACTGATCATACAGAAAAAGAACTAATCGCGTCATCGTACAGAACAGGGCTTTATGTACATGCTGGCATAAAAAAACTGCGCACTATCTACTCAAATATTTGAGACCTTGGGGGGACTTGACGACGGTGTTAATTATAATTACCCAGAACTGCACCAGGTATAGCTATAAATAAAAGGAATTACTGAAACTAGCGTAGGAATTTCATATTTGCACCAAGTTTAGTTACATATCGCATGCATGAATAACGAAAACACTTTTCATTGCCGCGTCCCCTCTCAATCTTGCCACGTGTCTGTTAGTAGCACGGCTGCAGCTGCTTCTTTCCAAACAAGCTTCGCGACCGCGGCGGCTGCGTTTTTATGGAGGAAAAACGCTAAGGCGCCCGTGTGCTGTGCGATGTCAGTGCACGTTAAAGATCCCCAGGTGGTCGAAACTATTCCGGAGCCCTCCACTACGGCACCTCTTCTTCCTTTCTTCTTTCACTCCCTCCTTTATCCCTTCCCTTACGGCGCGGTTCAGGTGTCCAACGATATATGAGACAGATACTGCGCCATTTCCTTTCCCCAAAAAACCAATTATTATTATTATTATCACGTACTACCTCATGAAACATAATGCGTTTTTTTTTTGGGAAAGGAAATGGCGCAGTATCTGTCCCGTATATCGGCGGACACCTGAACCGCGCCGTAAGGGAAGGGATAAACGAGGGAGTAAAAGAAGAAAGGAAGAGAGAGGTGCCCGTAGTGGAGGGCTCCGGAATAATTTCGACCACCTGGGGATCTTTCACGTGCACTGACATCGCACAGCACACGGGCGCCTTAGCATTTTTCCTCCATAAAAACGCAGCCGCCTTGGTCGGGTTCGAACCCGGGAACTCATGAAACTTGACACATGCATGATGCAATGAAAAAGCATATGGCGTTTAGCACACTTAAGGTACGCTATTCTAAGCACACCAACGCGACCGCGCAAGATTGACACAACTTACCAGACTTCTTTCTACTCGAATGAAATAATTACGTCGTCATATCAAGAAACAGTTTCAAGTAAATATTAAATGTCATAAAACGCGCCATTAAAACATGGTGTGCTATTAACAAAAAAACGCATTCCTTGGGGGCGAGTGAACCTGTCGGCGCCCCGTGCACTTCGGCTCAAGATGATAAGTACGTGTGCAGCTGCATATATCTTCTTTTTCCTTGAGCAATTATCAGCCTACTATCTTGAACTTCAGGTGAATTAACGCAGTAACTTGCATGCTATTAAGTGCATTGAGTGGTAGTGCCTATCGACTCCCAGACTTCGCGCTTTACTACCGTGGCCCAATGCCTGTTAGCCAGTTTCCGAATGCGGCATTTATGCGCGAGAAACCTATCGAGGCTAATTTAATATTTTTTATGCTACTACGCGGATCCAGCCGTGACGCAGCTGGTCAATACATGCTGCTTCTGCAATGCACAGGCTTGAAGCAGCCGCCGGTAGCTGCGGCAGCTGCGGTCGGCACGGGCAAGCGGAACCTGTTTTGCCTACCATGCGAAAGTCGCTGCTAACATCAGCGCCACCGCATCTTCGTGACGTCGCGGGGTGAAGGAAGCCCATAGGACCGGCCGCCCCCTAAATATTCTAACAGATTCTAAAGAAACGTGCAAAAACTACATGAAGGGCAGAATTAGCAAAACGGCCCTCAGGATACTCAGCGGGGTAGCCCCTACCGAGTTAAACAAACCCAGACACTATCTGATTTGGATCCCAGGCCACGCGAGGGTAGAGGGAAACGAAAGGGCAGACAGCCTAGCTCGAGGCGCAGCAATCCGAGCAGGACAGTCTAACGCCCCGGAGTTCCATCTGCAAGCCTGCGAGGGGGGGATACACAGAACTTTTAAACTTACACAGGGGGATCAGAATCAAATATCCACCTCCACACAAAGCTCTGACAAAGGAGGAGGACACCATCTGGCGTAGACTACAGACAAACACCTTCTCCAACCTACACATACTCAACAAAATGTTCCCATCACAATACAGGGCCACATGCCCGTGGTGCGGAGCCACACCCACACTTTATCACATTACTTGGGAGTGCGAACGCAACAAAGCATTCCACAAACACGAACACCCGACTGCGGAGCAATGGGAGAGCCGTCTCACCAGCAGTGAGCTCACGGCCCAACGGGCCTTAGTGAGGCACGCGGGCGATGCAGCACGGCTTCAGCACGGGGCCCACCCATGCTGAAGAGAAGACTCCGATCGCCAGCGCCAAGAACGAAGACGACGGAGCTTTCGAATCCGCGAATATCTTGACTGTATCAATAAAAGTTTTCACTCACTCACTAGCGGCTTTGTGTTTACGGTCAAATAGAATGTCACTTTTGGCATGTTCTGGTACACTGACGGCATCAGAAATATGGCATTGGCATAATACGTAGTAAAATTTTTCTAAATTAAACAAATTGTGATTTCTTAGGAGCAGAGTTTTGGATGCAAGTAAACCAACAGAAACTGTCATAGATAGCCGTAAGGGTATTTCTCGAGATATATATGTGCAAAATCAATTAATGATACCTAATAAATTGTCCCTTCACTGATTAAGGTGTCTCACTGTTCCAAAAGCACCGTTTTGCAACATTTGAACACCACTAAAATGGGCAGATAAGTATGCCTTCTAAGAACATTGTGAAGGCCATTTTTTTACACCGGATGCCACTACAAACTTTGGACTCCAGCAATTTTCAGTACCTTCAGTTTTGCGGCCCTTCAGGAATGCAGCTTCACATATAACTGTCAACAACATAAGCTCTGTTGTTATATTCACCAAATATGATATAAACAGGTAGAGCACGCAAATACCCAAAAGTCACTGTAGAAAACATAGCCGACGTACCCTAAGTGTAAGCCCACCACGTTGACATAATGTAAAACCGACCCTTAAGCCCCAGACCTAAGACCTACGACTTGAGCCGTGTGCATAAGTTTTACCCTTAATAAACCGCAAATAGGTCACACAAACATGTTGACATTTGCAGGATATGAACATGCACATACTGCTGTTACATTAGATGTAAAGTTATTGGGGTTGCTTGACTAACCAAGACATCTTGCGATGCTGACAAGTCACCTAACACGTCCCCAATAATAAAAACAAACACATCTGAAACGTCCATATCTTCTGACGCCACCTGAAGAGCTGCCTGTACGGGTGCACACGAGAAGTGAATCTTGTCCACTGGAGGTGAGAGTTTTTTTTTTTAACAGCACTTTCATGTGAGAGAGATTGAACAAATTCAACATACTGTATTATCCTGAGGCGTTTGCTTCTCTCGATGAAAGGTGCTCACGGCTTCTGCTGTCAATGGCTCAGTGATTTCTCGCAGAGAACGCTGGCAAAAAATAAAACCCAGTATCAAATATCTTTTCTTCTAGCCTAAAGGAGAATGTATTTTGTTGCTCAGTTTCAATGCGAGGAGTAAGGAAGCGGTTCTAATTTTCAGCGCCTGCCTAAGAATAGATGTACAACGCGTACGTTTGTCATCAAGAAAAGCCAATGGAAACGGTCACTTAATATTATATATTAAGGCCGCCTTTTTCCTTCGTATTAAAAAAAATGCCGCTACAAATCAGCAGCTTTCTCTCAGCGTTACCATTGCAAAGAAAAGGACATAAACTCTTTTGCATCAGGTCGTTGTTGAATGTAATTAATAAAATTACATCAAGTGCACAGCAAAGTATATTTCCAGTCGTAGAACAGAGAGGATGGCCTTTTTGTTTTATCTCGCGCATGAATAAGCCCGGTGTGTATATTCCAGCACAGATGCTCAAGCGCTAGTAAAGAACGGCATTTTTTGAAAAAGATAAGATACAAATGCCTTAAAGGAATCATATTCTTAGCGGTAAGAAACAGACACAACACCAAGCTACACACACACAGGACACCCGCTGGTGGTGTCCTGTGTGTGTGTAGCTTGGTGTTGTGTCTGTTTCTTACCGCTAAGAATATGATTCCTTTAAGCCGTTACCAACTAGCCGAACTTAATGTTTTATACAAATGCCCTTCTTGTCGCTTTGCAAGAGCAATGGTTCCCGCTTTGAACCTTACTATATTACTCAGCTAGCTTGGTAATTTCGTTTCCGATGGCTGTTTGAGGCGTTATTTTCATATTTCACAGACTGGTTCATCTCTCCCTGAATAGAGGATAGATAGATAGATAAAGAGGAGGAGGGAAAGGTAGGGATGTTAACCAGAAAGGGGTTCCGGTTGGCTGCCCTGCACTGGGGAAGATGATTTAGGTGACTAAAAGGAGGAAGAGAGAAGGGGAAAAAGGCATAACACACACACAACGCTGTCCCAATTTGTCACTCAATCCAGTCGCACTCAAGTAGGCAAAGAGTGCCTTGTATGCCTTGAGGGCAGTCGACTGCTGTGGCCACGGACCGAGGATCTTTTGCTCTGTTAATGGGCGAGGATCGAGGCGGTCCAGGACACAACACAGTGTATGCCTTGCACTCGCAAATGCAGGGCACTCAAAGAGAAGATGAGCGATGGTCTCCTCACGACCACAGCTTTCACAGGCAGGACTGTTGGCCATCCCCACCCGGAAAGCATAGTGGTTGGTAAAAGCAACACCGATCCATAGACGGCATAACAATGTTGCTTCGCGATGTGATAAGTTACGTGGAATACGAAGGCGCAGTCTAGGGTCCAGCGCCTTGAGGAGGAGGTTGCAAAACTCTCCCGTGTTCCACGCTTAAAGTGTGAGCTCCAGCGCCAAAGGGCGGAGTCCACATGCAGCGTCAGGTCTTAATATTGGGATCTTCACTGGAAGTCCGTCATTGTGAGCAGAACGCGCAGCCGCATCGGCCTGGTGATTACTGTTAATACCACAGTGTCCCTGGCAGCCATTGAAAAATGATGTCATGACCTTTGGAAACGGTGCCCTGGTACAGTAGACGGATCTTAGCAATAAGTTACTCCTGCGACCCGCGGCGTAGCGCAGCTGGCAGGGCTTGAAGGGCTGCTTTAGAGTCCGTGAAAACCGTCCAGTCATGTGGAGGTTCTTGACTGATGAACTCTACCGCAGCCCGTAAGGCTGCGAGTTCCGCACCAGTTGAAGATGTTGGATAGGTCGTCTTCACTTTGAATAGAGGATCTCCAGAGGCCAAGGCAAACAGCTAGTCCAGCAAAAAGCAGAGGACCGGAGTGTACATTCGCGCTCAGCCGAGGCGTGGAAACCTGAGACTGCGCGCACTTTAGCTCTCTCGAAAAGCACCGCCATAAGAGCCAAACGTGACCTCGCACCGGAGCGGTGGTGCCGCTGAAGATACTCATACGTAAAGCAACAAACATGCGCCGTACGTGTCCCCAGCTTTGACGTTGCCTAGCAAAGCACTAGTTGCCGCAAATTTATGTCTGTGCATTTTGCTTATTGAAAGAATAACTATTTCACTATTTGCTCGAAATATTCGTGGCCAACAGTGAAGAGGGAAACGATAACGTAGATTCCCCAAACCTGTGAAATTGACGGCACGTCTCTTTGTTCGAGCCGACCTGAACCCATAAAATCTTCAGATTTGAAATGGATAGAGTAGACACAGCTTCATTTCGAGGGCGTTCAAGATTCGTCGCGTTCTAGAGCTTCTATCCAAAGAGTTTTCAGTTTAGGATCTTTTGGAAACCTGTTGTGAAAGGTGCAAGCACATATCAAGATATGTGAAATTGACTCGCCATTCAAATTAAGTAATGTCATTATTGTCCTAAGTCACACTAAAAAAATTTTCGCACTACACATTACATAGGGATGCCCTAGTCGGAAAGTTTCGTTTCTCATGGAATGAGCAGAGCTTGCTTACTCGGCTATGGAACGAAACCCCAGGACGGCGTTCTTCCGCGCGGCTCCTGCATGCCGGCACGCAGCATTTCATTGCGCAGCTCAGACGACTCAGTCGCACTTCGCGAAACACACGGGTGCACTGAGACGCTGGCTTCTTGGCACATACAAAGCTCCGAGATCCATGGCCTGTGTGCGCTTCTCAAGTTTCGAGTGCAGCCGTGTCGGTCGCCTGACGCAACACAGCGAGAGAGCGAAACCGAAACCGAAATCCGGCTAAGAGCTACTGCTGCCTTATCACGTGAGAGCCTATTTCCCTTGATGCTTTCCATTATATTTTTTATGACTAGGCTTCAATATTATGACGTCACGCTCCCTCCTAGTGGTGTACAGCATGTGAGAAACGGCGACTCCCTAGGAGGAGGATATGCCCAACGTTACTAGATAGGGTTGAATATGCCCTAGTTTCCTGTACTGCGCACAGCGTGGAGCGAGAAACGAAACGTGTTATGCGCATGCGCAATGAAGTGACGCATTCAGGCGCGGGATGGCGCGATCACGAGCGCTCCCGTCATTCATTTCGCCGTAGTGTTCGAGGCGGTAACTGGCGGTAACACTGGACGCGAAGCGCGAAGCCATGTCCGATACTGACGGAAGTCTTCTGTATCTAACGCGTGACTTTGCTGCAGGCCTCAACTGGAGACCTACGCGATTCGCCGAGAACGTGCCGGCTTGGAGTGTGTGCGCGTTATGCCGAGTGGTCGCCAAGAGTTCGGTGCTGCTGCCTTGCTCGCACGTCCTTTGCTAGCCGTGCAGAAGGGGCAGCGTCCAAGATGGCGAACCCGTTTGTCCCTTGGACGAAAAAGCCTTCCGGGAGGAGGAATGCCAGCAGGCTAAGCTGCCTGCCAGGAAAGCGGACGGCATGAAGGTTAGCGTCTGCTGCCTTTCTCTTGTTCCCCAAGTGCTAGGGAAGGCTGTGCATTACACCGCATCGAAGATGCAGGAATTTTCATCCAGCTCCTATTGACTCGCAGGTGTTTCTCGGCGGAGCACAAGCTTCGATCACAATGCGACGGCTGCTTGACTTCTGCACATAGCTGCCGATCCCCTTGCTGAAGCGCAGTCTAAGTCGCCTTCGCTTGGTGGACCTCGTTCCACTCCGCAGCGAGCAAATTTTACATAGCTTTTGGCCATCTATGCATTGCAGGCCGAAATTTTTCCAGTTGCGTCGCCTTTTAACAACTTCTTAGCGTATCTCTGCGGCTCTTGAACGCGACATCTTCAAAGGGCCCGCTCCAAGAAAATCTGATGTCGGAGTCGTCGGCGTTGTGAGCGAGGAAACTTAGAGGGGTTCAGCACTGCTTTTCTAACGGCAGCTTTTCTAAGTAATTCTATGACTCTTTTCTAGCTTTTGCCATTGAAAATAATTTTGTTCTAATTGCTGGTGGAGACTTCAATATTGATATGGGCTCTAATACCCAACATGCAAGAGATTTTAGTACAGTTATCACTTCAAATGGTTTCGTAAATGTAATCACTGAACCGACTAGAGTCACTACTGAATCAAGTTCTGTTTTGGATCTTTTTATTACAAACGCGCAAGTACACGCTGCAAAAGCTGGTGTAATATCGTATGACATCAGCGACCACCTGCCTGTTTTCCTCTGTCTCAACGGTAGTCGACTAGAGAGGAAAAAAAATGAGGAAATATACCACCAGATAATAACAGACGCTACGCTTGAGGGGTTCCGCGAGGAGGTGCAATAATTTGACTGGACAAATGAATGCCAATTAAGTGATGCAAATGAAGCGTACAATTTATTTCTTGATCAATTTAAGAACTTGTATTCAGCTCATTTTCCGTTGAAGTCTCGTCGAAGAAGTCGTAAAATACGGAAGCCATGGATAACACAAGAATTAAAACATGAAATGAAAATTAGGGACCAACTGTATCAACGGTTTCTAAGTACACGAGCCCAAGTTGACTTGGTCACTTTTAAACAACACAGAAATAAATTGACCAAAAAACTGAGGTTCGCAAGAAAGGAATACCTCCTTTCTTATCTGAACGTTGATCGTGACAGACATGATTTACTTTGGTCTCGGCTAAACACGCTTCTACACCGTCGCAAGATTCATGCCGCACCCTCGGAACTACAAGTCAATGGTCAAGAGTTATCTGGAAACGATTTAGCCGATGCATTTAATACTTTTTTTTGTAGGACTGCCACGAGCAGCGGCTCGTCCGACGCTTTAGAGTACATGAGTACTCCGAACAGTGACTCTATATTTATGCAACCTGCAACTGACCAGGAAATAATATCTGTAATCCAGAACCTAAAAAATAGTACATCCCGAGATATCGATGACCTTCAGATGCGGCCTGTGAAACACGTAGCCGACACGTAGCCGTAATACATGTTTAACAACAACAGTCTTTCCGGCCAAAATGCAGATAGGGAAAGTAACTGTAATATATAAAAAGGTGACCGAAATGATCTGAGCAACTATAGACCGGTGTCCATATTACCTGTGTTTTCGAAGGTCTTTGAAAAACTTTTGCACATACGCTTATCCAAATTCATTGACAAATACAATCTTCTTACTTCACATCAGTATGGCTTTACTAAAAACAAATCAACCGAACTGGCACTTCTTGCACAAAAAGAATTTATTCTTGAACAGTTTGAACAAAACTTTCTGGCACTTGGTGTATTTGTCGATTTTTCAAAGGCCTTCGATTTGGTGGATTACAATATTCTGTTGCTAAAACTAGAGCGATATGGCATCCACGGAACTGCCTTACAACTAATAAGGTCATATTTATCTCAGAGAAAGCAAGTGGTTCAGCTAAATAATGCCCGTTCTGCAATTAAATTTATCCACGCTGGTGTACCACAAGGTAGTATACTAGGACCACTGCTGTTTAATCTATACCTTAATGATATTATAAACATAAACCCTGAAGTAACATTTATTATGTACGCGGATGATGCGAGCATCTTTTTCTCCGGAAAAAATATCTCAGAAATAATATCCGCATGTAACGACACAATCATAGCGTTGGGAAAATGGGCAACAAATAATTCCATGCGTATAAATGAACAGAAAACCAAAGCAATCTTTTTTCGGCCAATAAACAAAATCATCCCGCCACATCATGCCATAGTACTAAACTTCCGTAACGTAGAAATTGTAGAGAGTTTCAAGTGTCTTGGAGTAATTTTCTCCTCCCATATGTCTTGGAATGATCACATAAACTATCTCATAACAAAGTTAGCTCAAATCACCGGCTTGGTAGGCAGTTTAAAATATCAGCTATCAACTAGAACCAAATTGCTTTTATATAACTCACTTTTTTACTCGCACCTTAACTATTGTCAATTTCGTATGGGGAACCGCAGCACCGTCTATTTTACAGCGCATACATCTTTTACAGAAAAAATACATACGTCATATTTATAATACATCACACCGATCCCACACTGCAGACCTTTTTCACAATGCCAAGGTAATTAGTATATACAACTTATATAAATACCGACTCAGCGCAAAGATCAAAACAGAATTAAGACACAATCTGAATGGCTTACAGGGTCTTGCAAACTTGCAAACGAATTTGCCACGATACCCCACTAGATATGCAGAACGGTGGTTAGTTCCTACTCCTCGTCTGAACACCGGGAAACAGCGCCTATCCTACACGTTACCCTCTCTTTTGAACACCTACAAATTAGATGGGTTTGATTTATTTTCATGTCCTTACAGAAATCTCCGCCTTATGTATAGTTCATGATTTCGGATACTTTCATTTTCTGTGATTTCATGTTATTCTGTTGTTTGTACTGTGACTACTGTGCCAAATTGTGTACAGATTTGATGTATTGTTGTGCTTCTTCTGCCAAAAAAAACAAGAAAAAAAAACAGGGGCTGTGGGCTGGTCAAGCTGCCTGCGAGCAGCTTTTTTCCCGCCGTCCTCCCATCCAAATGTAAGATGGCAAAATAAAGATTATTATTATTAACTGAATTTCGAGCTCCGGAGGTATGTCACAAAACTGTTTCAATGTTTTATTATTGCCTTGCCCGGCCGGGAGCTTTGGCTGTGGGCGACAGGGCGTTGCATCGAGCAAAGCCAGCTTTGCGTTGAAAGCATGAAATTGCACTGGCGTTCTATGCAGAACCCTCATCTCATGCGCATGCGATGCCGGCAGACGCTTTCCCGCTCCACTCAGTCAAGGTGTGTGACGTCACGGAGGGAATACGCAACACACCTGGGATACCTCCTTTCCTCTTCTCCGCAATGCGGCGACGGCGATTAAGCGCACTTCTACTTGGTTGCATGGTTGGTTGGTGTTAGGGTGTGGTATTTGGCCTCCGTCTAAATGAAAGCAGTGAGGGGACAGAAGAGAGGATAGGAGAAGAGGTAATGTACACAAACTATTTATTGCGTAAATAGTTTGTACATATTACTTCTCCCCCTATCCTCTCTTCCCGTCCCCTCACCCCTTTCATTTCATTTCTCCATTCTTCCTGCTATCCTTTATTTCCGCTGCCCCAGCTCAGGTGCCTCAGTATCGATGGCAGATGCCGGGGCTAGCAAAAATCTTTTCCTTCCTTTTTATTATCTTTTCTTAAAAACACTTACTACTACTACTACTACTACCACTACTACTACTACTACTACTACTACTACTATTAGAGCACCGCACAGCACCCGGGAGAAGGTGTTGGCAATTGGCCAATAGCACCTGGGATAAGAGTGAAGGCTGTGCATAGCGTAAAGCACTGTGGACAGGCCCTTGATGTTGAGGAAATGAATAACGCCCTGCAGGTACTGATGTGGACGCTTGTTAGCGTATAGTATTTGTGTCACCGTGTCAGTAGGGAATCCTAAATTGCGGTATCCGTTGAGGAGACCGAGTCTCTCTCTGTGTGGTAGGTGGCTGCGGTGCAGGAGTCCGCCGATATGTGAGACAGATACTGTGCCATTTTCTTCCCCAAAAACCAATTTTTCAATTTATTTCCATGGAAACTCGGCCGCCTCGGCTGGGATCGAACCCGGGTATACCGGCTCAGTAGCCGAGCGCGCTAACCACTGAGACACCACGGCTAGTAGTACACGTTAAAGATCTCCCAGGTGGTCTGCATTACTGCAACCCCTCCATTACAGCCCTCTTTCTCCATTTCTGCAACTCCTACCTTCCGCCCTTCCTTCCCGGCAGGGTTGGGGAGCTCTCCGTGACGAGAGAGTGTTATCGCCATTTCCTTTCCTCAAAAGCCACTAATGTCCCCCGAGTACTCGGACAGCTACTGCACCATCTCCTTCCCTCAAAAACCACTAATCTCAATTGACAAGTCAGACTGTTACTGGGCAATTTTCTCTCCTCAAAAACCACTACTGTTCACCGAGAAGGGAGGGGGGGGGGGGCTTCCTGGTCTTACGGCGCTGGGATCTTAGAGCTCTCACCAATGCGAACAGGGCTCCTTGTCACCGGAGGTATCTGTTGCTAAACCATCATCGTCGCTTTCTCTGTCTGTCTGAAAAATTTTATTCTAAAAGTACAAGGTGGAAGTTTGTGGTGGCCTGGAAGGGGCCACCTCTCAGTCATTAGGTGGGCTCATCATTACAGGAGTCCATAGGCGATCGCCGCGGCTCGGGCTCGGTCGACCAGGGCCTTCTGGCTCGCCAGGTTGGAGCAGCCGAGCAAGATTGCCTCCCCGTCCGGCCGGGTGGGGTTAGGTTTTCGGGCAAGGTTCGGAGCTGATTGGCATGCCCACACCATGTGTAAGATGTCCGAAGACATCTCCGCACAGTGCGGGCACTTGGCTGTGCATGCAGGATAACAGTGCTTTAAAACTCCTGGACAAAGCAGTGTTTTGCTGTAAAGACGGAGGAGTGTGCGTTCCACAACCTTCTTAAAGGGATACTGAGGAGAACCCTATCAAATTTTTTTCGTTAGCAAAATTTGATAGTTCGGCATTTCATGGCTTTGTTGCCGCTTGTCCGGCAGCGAAAGATGCGTTTATTTCAAAGAAGTTTGGATTCGAAGTTGAAAAAGTTTTTCCCGCCGCTCCGATTCAAACTCGAGAACTCTTATGACGTCACAGGACGGAGTGACGTCGTGATTTCTGGCAGCTAGCGGTGCGGTCTAGCAGCTGCCAAAATGAAAGCTACCGCCGCCGCACGTTGAAGGCATCTATCGGGGGTCGCTACCGTCGCTCTGTTTACGTTTGCACCGGCGTCTTGCCAGCGTTGCGATGGATCCCGTTCCCGAACCCGACGACGTAGTTCTCGCAAAATCTCCGGCCTGCATTTCAGCGACCTCAGCCCCACAGAGCGTGCGATGGTTTTGAGGGAGCACGGTTAGGTTAGGCGCCGGCGGGTCGTTTCCTCCCTTCCTCAGTGAGGAGCCGTTGCAAACTAAATATCATAATCCCAGTGCGGGGAGTCGCGAGGCGCCAGGACAAGGTCGGCGCGTTGCGCCCATCGGAGGCTGGCCGGGGCTTTGGGGCCAACGGATTGGGATTCCTTGAACGGCACGGTTGCACGGGGCAGCAGGCGGCGTCGAGGTCTCCCACGGTTGCAAGGGCCAAGTTATTTATTTTATTGCCACAAAAAAACGGATAGGTGCTCAAGGGTGGTCGCGTTTAAAGTGGGCGCCTTGAAACTAAAGCCGACGCACGACGCTTCAACGGCTTCCGCTAGATCCAACGGGTCCACTGGATCGGGATCTCTCGCCCACTTGCATGTACCTTCAGATGTGTAGCGTGAATGGATCAAATTAGCCGAGAGCTCGAAGAGAACAGCTCCGCCCAACTGCCGAAGTTATTGAACTACGTCACAACGCGCACCTCGCCGCGGAGCCGAATCAGTCTGGCCGGGCCGGCGGCGGCTGGCGCACTCAGCGCGAAATAGATACACGCTCCAATCTCCCCGCCAGTGCGGTCAGAGTGCGCCGAAGCCGCCGAACGCGTCGGCGGTCGAGCGCAGTATAGAGGGTCTCAGTTTGGCGAACGTGATGTCGCCGTGCAGCGCGCGCGCGCGTGTTACGCCGGAGCATAAACGCGTCTTAACAGAGCCTGCGCTTAACCGCTAATCGAAGTATTCGGTGGCGGCATCTATGGGAGCCACTGAAATGTACCCCCCGCCCACTCACTGAGTAAAAAAAAAAATCCGTGGCTCGGAATCCAACCAGGGCTCTTTGGCCTTTGAGGCGGAGATGCTACCACTCCGCCACGACGGCTAAAGTAGCAGTTATCAATAAAGGAGGCACATCTAGTGAATGCACTCTTCCGATGCAGAATTCTCCGTGCTTTAGCTACTTATATCCTGGCCTAACAGAGCTAGGCCATCAGCAATTTTTCTGAACTGCCTTGTACCTTGTCTCCCGTCCCTAATAAACGATTTCCGTTATGTAGTTTGAAGTTGACCAGCACAGCCGGGAATGTTTCGCTGGGCGAGCGTGCGAAGACACAAGTGCTGCTAAGTAGAACGTTCATTTTGGGTGGGTTGGTATAAATGCATCTTTAGTAAAACAGCGCGAACAACGTAGGACGAGATGAAGGAGGACACAGGACGATGCATTTATGCCAACTCGCCCAAATGAACGTTCTACTTAGCCATATTTCTTGTGCAACGGGCTCTGTTATTTGTGGGAACTTACCTTTCACAGCGCTCGTCCTGTGTCCTCCTTCATCTCGTCCTACGTTGTTTGCGCTGTTTTACTAAAGATACAAGTGCTGCCTTGTACGATTACCGACCATCGTGCCATTATAGTTTTTCATCGACCGTGGCGATCATCTAACAAGCCTTCACAGGCTCCTTCAAAGGTCAACTAGCACTTGAAGCGGCACTTGGAGTTCCTCTGCTGTTCGGCGCTTGTAAATCGAGGTGCGTCAAAAACAAAACCACTGGGCACGCAAAGCTCATAGGCGCGATGCGCCTTAAATCGAAACTCTCCTGGCCGCCTGTAGTGCCGCCAAGCATCGGTTTTCTTTGCTTCCAGCATTCATGTTGCCTTTTGTCTGCCTTCTTTGTGTGATAAAAGGGCACTATCTGTTTTAAAACAAAACTTACTTCGATATTGAACCGCGCAATCTTCCTTTGTCAGCCTCAGAGATTCGCGCCCCACGTAGGAAGGAAAATTCCTCCAAGGTGGCATCTCTTGTCCTACGACGTCACCACGCTTGTACTTGCGAGTTTGGCCTTTGGCGGCGATACCTGTATTTTGGTTCTTGTTATTTTTTACCTTACAAGAGCTTTGTTATCAGTAAGAGCGGCGTTTTTGTGATCAGGTCCTGGTATTCTATCGATACAAGACAACTTCAATTTCTCCTCAGTGTCCCTTTAAGGCCTAACAGGGCTCAGGATATATTGCGTGGCCGGATTGGTATAATTCTGTAAATTGTCGAAAAGTGAGTGCCCAATTGGGTTCGGGATCGGTTTCGGAAAGATCTGGAGGCGTTGCCCGCAGAGCGAGCACGTGGGCGGCGGCGTCTGTCGATTCATTGCCTTCGATGCCCATGTGGGCAGGAGCCCACACAATCGTTCGAGACGCGGGGGCCCCGAGGTAGTCGCCATTTTGAAGGATGCGGTACGCTAAGAGAGAATGTGCCCCTGTCCAATATTTCGCATGCCTCTCTCGAGTCGGTGATGATGACTCGCAACTCCTGGTTTGTGGCGGGTAGTGCAAGGGCGACCTCCTACGCGTTTTATGTTTTGAGCTTGGAACGTTAGGCTGTTCACCCCGACGTTTTGGTGGACAACTGCGGCCGTGTACCACCCACCCCCCATGATGCCCAGGCCAGAGGCGTCTACGCAGAACTTTTCCGCGTTTGTTCCCGTAGTGGCGAGTCAATGCCTCCGTCCGTGCAACGCGCCTACCACTGTGGTCGTCACGTGCCATGTTGGCCGGAAGAGGGCGCAAGTGCAGGGCGTATTTCCAGCCTTCAGACATGCGTACGTGCTCTTCCGTCAGTGTTGGGTGGTGGATGTGCAGTCGGGCTGATAGGGGACACAACCTGGGCCAGAGGGCGCTGCGGACGCCAGTGAACAGCGCCCTCTCCGAGCGATTCCTCCTATTTGATCGGGCAGGACGACGAGCTTCGCCACTGACTTGTGTGCGTTGCCTGGCCCGCACGTGAATTGAACGAGTTTCGCGCGCGCGCACTCGTTCTTTCTGGCTCGCGCTTCGGCGCCGATGTGAGAGAGGAGCTTGCTTCGCGCGCGCTATGCTCTCTGCGCTCGTGCATGGACGCCGTTGTGAAAGAGCGCGCCCGCTCGAGGGTTTTCCGCACGCTTTGACACTGCTACGAAAATTTCGCGCGCGCTTTCGTGGTTTAGGGAGGGAGCAGCTCGTGTGCGCGGCGTCAAGCAAACAGTCCAAAACGGCTCTGCTTTCGTCACACCCTAGTTTTGTGCCCAGAGCGCATAACCACGTGGTGTACGAAGTGAAAACTGAAATTTAGCCTACCTTCCAACGAAGCTGCGGCACGAATGCGTTTCGCGTTTTTTTTTTCCTTCGTGTCTTCAAATAGTGCTAGCTCGGCTCGATCTGCTTACTTCCGCCGTGCGTGCTGGTGACATGTTTCTGCTACCTTTTTTTTCCCTTTGCGCGGTGTTTCAATGGGTTTGGCGCTATGCTGCCCACCCCAGTGTCACAGATCAAATCGCGCCGCGTTTAGATTTGTGCGAAATACGAAATCGTATTTCGCAATATAGGTGCGCATTAATGACTCCCATTCGGTTGAGCTTTGAGAGTGTTAGCATGGGCGTGCGGCTGATGCGACCAATATGGTAACGCATTGCCGTTCCTACCGGTGTCGCGCTTGCTTAGCCGCTTCTGCCATATGGTCGTATTTACAGCATAGGGCGTATTTACCATGCGGATATCTAAAAATAATACCTCTTATTACGGAGCCCTTCAGAAACGGCTTTGTGCACAATCTACGTACAGAATTAGGACGTTAAACTCACAAACCGCTGGCACAACTCAGTTTTGATGCGCATCGACGGGGCACGTAACACTATTGCGCGGCCGCCCGAGGTCAAGCTCAGTGTTGTTGGCGTTACCGAAAAAAAGTAACTAAATACGTTACTGGTTACGTTAAAAAAACGAGCGCGTTAGCGCCCTACGTTACCTACAAAAAAAGGTAGCGCGTAATCGTTACCGTTACCGAAAAAAAGTACCGTACGTTACTTTGCCGTTACTTCATGGCCATAAATGTTAAGTTTTCGTCACCTTAAGAACTTACGATAACAATTTTAAAAAGCTCACATTTCCCAAATAACAATTAGCCGAAACAATGGTTTTACGCGATATCCTGATTTAACGAGAATACTTAGCACAAATGTTCAGGAACTTAGCAATGTTACAGTAGCCTAAAGATGCCTGTAGAGTTACATGTGTTCGATTCTAACTGTGTATTACATGATGAAGCCATCTTATGAATGTGGCATTAAACACAAAATGACACTCCATCATCATTTCTAACCTCACAAAGAAAACATCGCTGAACTCTCAACAAATTTAGAGTAATTCTGAAAAATGTGATGTTCCAAAATGATCGGCATGCTTCCACTGTGTAGAAAGTTGTGTGTGTGTGATCGGTTTGAGAAGGGGAGGTCGGTGAAGGCAAGTGTGTGAATGCGTGTTCGTGCAGGTGTTTTGTGCTTTATGGCTATTCCGTCTATTTTTAGTATGGTGCGTTGTCAAGGGCAGCTGTTTTCTGGCATGCATGCGAACCCCAACACGGGTTGTCGGGAGCACCTGTGCATTTTGTTTATTTACATCACTTTAGGTGCTCTGCGCTTTTTTTTTTCTAAAAAATGAGCGGAGTGGGTCACAACTGGAACAAAAAGTAACTAGTAACGTGGCACCTCCCGTTACCGAAAAATGTTAACTTAAGTACGTTACCCGTTACAGTTCCGAATTTGTAACGACTACGTTACTAATTTACCGAAAAAAGTAGTGCGTTACCGGTAACGCCGTTACTTGTAACGCGTTACGGACAACAATGGTCTAGCTACAGTGTAATTTGCAGAGCCACACTGCTACTCGTGTGTACGATAGAGACACAAGGTTAGTTCACATGTGGAAGTGGAATCGTGTCTGCCATCTTCGCCTTCGCAGTTGTATGCGCTGCCACTTTAGATGGTGTCGGCCGAGTAAGTGCACATATACTAAGTGCCCGCCAGCGCTCTCTCCTGTTGCCGCCGGTGATGGATAAGTAGTACTATTTTTATCAATACTGCAACGCGCGATAATGCACCAGTACTTCGCATTGAACGATTCCTGCCACCTGGGTAATTTTTGTTGACAGCACACACGTCAGTAAGCAAATGCGTCATTCCATAGAAGCCCACAAATCAAGCAACACGCTTCCCCACCTTTATGCAACCACGGTGCCACTTCGATCACCGCGTAAAAACTGCCCAACGATGGACATAAACGGCGCACTGTGCAGTCGTCAGGCTGTGCTCGCATCCGCCGCGCCCGCGAGGAGACGGGCACGAGGAGCACGCGGAGGGAGAAAGCGCGCGCAGCACGCGAACACGGCCAGTCAGAGCGCCCCGGCGCCGTCGTGCCCGATCGACGCTTCAGAATTCCGCCGCTACGGGAGGAACACGGCGCTGTCGTCGCGCGGCAAACTTTAGGTTGGGGTCCCTATAGGCGACGTCCCGACGGCGTCTTTGAAAGCCTTGTGTCAGATGACGCGGTTGTTGCAATGCCTGTCCTTTCTTTTAATCTTTCTTCTCACATCTTCGGCATAGCAATGTCAGTGGTGTAGTGAATTAGAATACAGCTAAGACGTGCTTATAAGCAGGTTGGGTAACCAGTGTTGAATACTAAACTTTGCAACTATTACTGTTACGTTCCTTGAATATTGGGAGGCGTGTACCTGATTGCAAGTAATATCCATGCCAGTGTTTGAAATTTTAAAGACGCTGCTACCCTCGGCGCAGTGGCCCATCATGTTTTGCCGACACCGCACCAAAAAAAAAATACATGACCGTTCAAGGAGGTTGCAAGACAACGCAACTTCTCCAGTGCACGTAACTTGAATTTCTAAAAAACTGCCATGGATTAGGATCTGCTACACGCCTCTCAATAATTCAGGAGCCGAACAGCAACACTTAAAAAGTTTGCTACTAAATATTGAAGCGAAAAGCTTCCCTACGCTATAGGTAAAGCAGTGTTCGGGTAGGCAGCACAACGACCTTGAACGACCTTCAGCCCAACCAAGGATAGTCGTGTATGACCATATGTGGTACAGTTATGATGTCCGACCCTTGACCCCTGACCATTAGTTCACCATTGACTTTGGATGACATTTGGGTGGACCTTTGACCTTAGGAACATAAGACGGGGTGATGTGAAGCCACGTGATGAGTAACCATGTGTGCAGAAGATGTTCGCTGAATTCCAGGGTTAGCCAATTTAAGCCAATTGACAATTTTTTTAGTTAACCATCTTGCTAGTTATCACGTCTTAGCTGTATTGTGATGTACTACACTGCTGACAATGCTATGCTGAACACAGCACTCTTATAACTCAAAAAGCCTGTTTCTAAAAATTGTGTAAATTCTTAGGTGAAACAGGCTGCACATACAGGATGAACATAGCTTAGTGTTGGTGTATAGTGCTCGCGCATCACGCTGCCGCCGGTGATTATTTCAATCAGTTATGTAACCACCTCGGTTACCGTGGCAACCTCTTGGGGACCGGCATGTTGGATTCTGTCCGTGGACTCAGCATAACTCGAAGGCTTCAAACGCGAGCAGCAGAGCTGACGCGCTAAGTGTTTCCCAACGTGGGTCGTTATGCACGCAGTACGCGAGGCATATGCTCGCAAGGACTCAATTTCGCGCCTTTCATTCGAGTGCTGCTTCGTAGTGGGCCCTCTCTTTGGAGCCGTCGTCGAAAACACTACGGCGTGCACTGTTCGAACTTTGGCACAAAGCCCGAAGACTTGAGAACGAATTTCATTCATCTTGAATAGTTTTGACTGTCACTACTTGACTCTTCGATCGAATCGAGTGCAAGAATACTCGATTTGATATTCAAAAAATCTTAGGGGTTACTTAAGTTCACCTTAAGAGCGTTACATTATAGCGGAAGAAACATTAATTGGTGCCACTAATTTGCAACACTAATCAACTACACGCTGCTGCCCTTTAATATACACAATGTTTGAGGCGAAGTGCTGGTACAAGGCCTCCGTTTATTCTCACTGAACTAACGTTCCTTGGTGATTTAGGGACAGCGTGCACACATGGGATCGAGGTTCGATTCCAGTGAGTGCCCAACCAATTTTCTCTTAAGTTGAGGTGGCTCTCACGTCCCGACCCTCTCGACCGGTAATGGTTCTCGAGTCGCAGACCCACGACGGGTTGTTTTTCGGCTGAACGGGACCCTTACTTCTATTGCGATAAATTATGGACATTTGCAAACCCCTAAGAAAAAGGGGAAATTCGCTGATTGCAACATCAATGCATAAAAGACGGAAGGAAATTAGCGCTGGGCCTTGACGGGGTTAGGCTGCATATATTTTTTTTCCCAGTGACATCTGGCACCTGAACTCTTGTTATTTTCTTAACAAAACTGTTTTTCCTGGCATTTCCTGTTTTTTGTTATCCTCACTTGGCTCTAAGGCCGACAGAGGGCTTCCTCTCTCTTTGCTTAATGTTTTATTTTCTTTTTTCAAATGATATGAGGGGACCACTAAAAGGTTTCTAATCGTAGACCGAGAGTAAATTGTTCCGCAGCATGTCGCTCCTTTTGCTCCCCGCAAACCGGAACCTAGATCCTGGTCGTGTCCAGGATCGCGGAGCCACGACTGCGGGCGCGATAAAGGCGAGCTGCATTAGGCGAAGGCGATTATTGATTGTAAATATAACGCGTATTCTTGCATCGCTGCACGACTGTGCGCAGTTTCTTCAATTCACCTTGGAGAAAATCATGCAACACATGAGCTGGAGACATAGCCGAAATTGCTGCTCCGGTCTGAAATGTCGTCAGCCATAGGTTAGGCTTTGAGTGGTGACCGACATGCTACCATCCCTTGTTTCTAGAAATGAAGTCTGGCTAAAGCCAAACAAGATGTAACCAATGCTCTGTCAGGGAAGCTTAATGGATTCCAAGTAAATGAAAGCCTAGGATTGGAGAGAGAAAGAGAATGATAAACGGAAAGACAGGAAAGTTAACTGGACTACGCCCCGTATGCTAACTTACACGTGGGAAGGGGAACGAAGGAGAGAGAGAAAAGGGATAGAAGGAGGGCAGATGACCTTTTCATGTGTGCGTAGTCCGTAACTAACAGGGTACTCTGGACATACTCTGAAAGTTTACAATCTTGAACTCAATCCTAAGTCTTGCAAGAATTTTAAAAGCGCCTTCACAGCTGTCCTCTGCGATGAAGATTTACTCGAAGGACCTATAATCTTGGCTTCTGTAAGGGGATGAGAACCTGAGTGGCGGAGCATTGCAGCGAGGAGGTCACACTCACGTTCAAACCGAGGTCAGTCACAAAGTAGGTGCTTCAGTTTCTCATCTCATCAGCAGTTTTCCAACGCAGGAAAATCTGCCATTACGACTAAGTGGGACTTCGTAAACGCTACTCCCAGCCGCAGGCCACAAAGCAGCGTCGCAGCAGAAGGGACGGGACTGTGGGTTCAGTTGAACTAAAGGATCGAGGAGGGGTAAACGGCATGCCGAGTTTCCATGGGTAGACCATGGCGCTAAAGCCTTGTTTCGTGCAAGCATTCGCAGGTGTCTCGCTGCGTCATCTCTTTCTTGTCAGTGGTATCCGGACAATGTTGGGACTGCCGTGCGCCGATCTAGCAGCAGCATCAGCTTCGTCGTTTCGAACAATGCCACTGTCCTGGTAGCCGCTTGAAGAGGATGTCGATACCCTCCCCAACATAGCAATGGAGGTAGACAGTATGATAATGATGATGGTGAATATTATGAACAGTTGCTCTAAGGAAATGATACGGTGTGTACAGATCATATGAAGGTTGTTGCATGCTTTTTGAGCTATCAAGATAACTTCTGAGGACTGCAGTGCTAGTGTTGGTGGACATCGAAAACAGGTGAAGAATGTTGCTAGTAAATTAGTTAAATATTTTTAATACATAACTTTCAGACACAGTGTTGCAATTTGAGATACTGATAGTCATATAAATTTTTAGAATCTCGAATTATTGGTTACCTTCTGCGCTGTGGCTCAACAAATTTCGGAAAATGCGCTTCCTTGGCGAGCACGAACAATGCCCTCCGCTTCTTACGGCGCCTTTTCACGGCGTCAGCTGGTTTGAAGACCTTAAGTTTTCCCAGAAAAGTATTACGTAGTATCAATGCATTTTGAATTCCGTTGCCTTCATTGCCAGCCTGTATTTAACCGAAGTAATCGTAATCACCGTGAATGATTTTGTGTTCTTCCTAAGTCATTTCCTCTTGCAAATAATATTCATTCTACTGTGTCGCCAGCTATCCGAAATTTTCTTAATTTATAAGACTATTTCCTGTGTTTTTAACAACGCTTCATTGCTCTTGGACAAAGCTGGCGCAATGCCAGATGGTGGGAGAGCCGTCGCGCTGCCTGAGCGCGGCCTATTGTACAAAGAAAGAAAGAAAAAGAAAAGGAAAAGAACGAAAGAAAGGAAGAAAGAAATAAACTTTCAGCGGAACAGAACTCTACAGGCCGCTACGCTTAGTAGTACTGCCTGGGCGCTGTCTCGAATTCCTGGTAAAATAGCACACAGTTTCGCTACCAAAAGGTCGTCGTAGGCGTGCGCTGTGGCAAGGAGTAAAGAAAGAAGCTGCCAAATAACGCCTGTCTTTTACAGCTTACACACTTAGCACAGCATATAACGCGGTAAATAACTCTGGACGAAAATTTACGCAATTAGAATCGAAGCAAGGAACTGGTTGGGTTTTCGAATTTCTAAAGAGTGGTATTTCGTTTATCAACCGCCTGCTACAAATCTAGCGATTGCTACGGGGCGCCTCAAAAATGGTTAAAAAAGGTAACCATTTGTAATTGCTTGAGGCGTTTTATGGCGAACAAGTCTCAGCTGTTTCCCCGATATCCGCCAATGCTGGTATGAAAACAGCGCAGATCACGTATCTGTATCTCAAAAAGCCCATTAAAACATTCACTTAATAATCGCGTTCACTTAATAACCGTTTCCTGATAGCCGCCGTGGTGCATCAGTGGTTATGGCGCTCGGCTGCTGGCCCGAAAGACGCGGGTTCGATCCCGGCCGCGGCGGCAGAGTTTCGATGGAGGCGAAATTCTAGAGGCCCGTGTACTGTGCGATGTCAGTGCACGTTAAAGAACCCCAGGTGGTCGAAATTTCCGGAGCCCTTCACTACGGCGTCCCTCATAGCCTGAGTTGCTTTGGGACGTTAAACCCCACTAAAACCAAACGTTTCTTTTCTACTTTATTTTCAGGCGCACTGCTGGAACGAAGCCCACGGCTGTCACTTCGTGGGCACCCTGCCAGCCGTTCTCCGTCACTACGAGGACGAATGCAGCTTCCACGCAGTGCCGTGCCCACGGTGCGGCCAGAAGGTGCTGAGTACTTGCCTACCGACACACTGCTTGGGTGGATGTCTTGATGCTCCGCCTTCCTCAGCAGCGCAGAGAGAACCACAGCGAGATGGCGCTCGTGGCTTCAGTGAGGAGCTGAGCGAAATCAAGGCGATCTTGAGGGACCAGGAGCAACTGCCTGCTCTTCAGACTCAGGTCAACGAGCTCACGGAACGTACCAGAGGACATGAAGCGAGGCTGCAGGAGATCACCGCCGCGCTCTCGGGGAATCTGGAGACACTGAACGCCGAGCTGACGCGCGTTCTTGGCAAGTTCTCGGCGGCCTTCGACGAAGTGCTGTGTACGGAGCAACGGGTGCGCGCCTCCTCAGTGCCAGAGGCTTCCGGGGAGGGAGAAAGGGGAGCTTCTGGCGAGGCGGGGCCCAGCGAAACGGTGGCGTGGCGACAAGAGAAGAAGCACATCCTTCGGAAGTTGGATATCACGGTCAGCGGCGCACTGCGCTGTCTGGAGGACATACGTCAGTGCGCAGTGGTGCGCATGGCTCACCCAACCGAGTCGATGCGCATTCCTTCAGCGAGGATGGAACAGATGATTGAACGTCGTGCCGATCCGTACCCGCTAGACAAGACGGAGAACAAGGGATTGCACTATCTTTTGACTGTGATGAATGCCGACGCTTTAACGGAGCACTGGGCGTTCGAGGGTAGCGGCAGCAGTCCGTTTACGGTTGTCACGGCCTGGCATGGTCTACACACGTACTTTGCAGTGCGCGTCGGCGTTTCCAAGGAGAGGGCTGACCGTTTGGAGGTGACTTTCACCTGGAACCGGCCGTGCGAAACCCACTGTTCTCTGCCAAAAGTCGTCCGAGTCAAGATGGGGTCGCCTAAATCACCTGAATCACATATCTTGAAGGAGAACCAACCTGGATTAACTCAAGTTGCTTGCGAACACCGGCAGATGTTTTACGTCGACCCCGAATGGACCTCATGGTGGTACTACGCAAGCGACGGCAACCTGCTGTTCGAGATCGAAGTAGACCGTTAATGTCTGGCTCTTAACCCACGCAGCATCCAACCCACCGGTTCTGGAAACTTACCTAAACATTTTCGCATGTTTGTACCTTTGCTTCCTCGTTATCTTTTTCCATTAACTGAAATTATGTTCAGATATATTCGTCCGTTCAGGTGAAAAGCTACTTCCACTGACAAATGTTGAACGAAAAATTCCCGGAGAAAATAAATCACGGGCCTTCACTTCGGGTCTACCCGTTGATTGAAACCAATTTCCTTTTTGTGTTATCATGGTATCAGGTTTCAAGCCTGCGTGCCGGAACTTCCAGTACGGTACTGATATTTCCCATGTGAGCAGAATGCTGATTCGTTTAGGATTATAGACGTCTGCACCTAGGGGCACAGTTATTTGACAAGCGCGGGAGCAGTTGGGCTAGCATGGTTTAGGCGTGTATTTTGCCTCGAAGCACTCTTACACTAATATGGTGGTGGAAATATTTGTTGCCAATATTGCAGAAAAGGGGGGTGGAGCCCCCTACGTTGCACTTAGGAGCCTTACCCGTTCAGGGAGGGGTGCAAAGCATAGAGAAAGCGCTAGTGACTTAGCTGTTTCAAGATCATTATAATGATCTTGCGCGGGTATCGCGTGCTTGCTAGAAAGTAGCTGTACATTCATACTTTATGAATCGACCTCTCTCAGTCGAGCAGTGATTAACTTGATCGATGCACCTCGCTGCTCACCGTTTGCGCGCTGCAGGCGGCGCCGCCATAACTCACAATGCAGCAGCGAGTGCTCCCGCAGCAGTTCGAGGCTCCTTTCGAGCAAGGCTGCCTATTTTGCTCTTATGAAATGTTTCACGTGTTCTATTACCCTGTTCCTTGTCATTATCTTTGCACGCCGTCGTGCACTTCTAAGTGGCTAGGGCGCCTGACTGCTCTGACGGTGGACTCAGGCTCAGTCTCCTGCAGTGGTTCCGACTTTTCGATCGAAGCGCAACGCACAGGGTTCCTTTGTGCAGCGCGATGTCAGCGCACTTCAGACTTAAACACCAGGAGGTTTAAAATAATCTGGAGCCCTCCATTGCGGCGTCCCTCCAGCACGTGTGTCGCTGCGGGACGTTAAACACCACAATTTCCCATGTGTTCTTCCTTTATTTCAAGTTCTTGGCTCCGTGCGGTATGTTATCACGATTATGACATTTCATTAATGCAGCGCTCCAAGCAGATTCCGTGCTTCTCTTTATTTGATATTTTGGTTTTTCTATTTTGAATAAAGGCTGCATGACGTCACAAAAGCACCGAAAGGGGCTAGTTGGCTTTCATACCTAAATTCCTCAATTCGCCGCCACAGGGGCGAATATATGCGAATATATATATATATATATATATATATATATATATATATATATATATATATATATATATATATATATATATATATATATATATTGGGGGGTCAAGACCTCGGGTATGTTTCGGCTTCACCCAGTATCGTAAGTCATGATTCGGTGTTTTTGTGTGTGTTTGTGTGCCTGGGGAATGAGGGTGTTTTTTAAAGCCTCTGAGAGCCAAGGTAGGTTCACATTCTGCTTTGTGATAAAACTGGGATGAAGGACGCACCCCTGTAACCATATTTAATTGTCACCTTCAACATTACTCCACGTAGGAGCAGTCCGTTGTGGTGCCGGGTAGTAACCGGTAGCCAGAGATGGGTTATCTTCGTTACGGTTTTACCAGTTTGACTGTAACCAATCTTGTACGGTAGCGCGGTGTAACATTGAGACCGGAAGCGGGCAGGGTGAGTGAGCGAACAAACGCGGGTTAATGACATGCTAGTCGAAATCAAAAATATGGGCTCGGGCAGCGCATGTAATGTGAAGGCAACATAACTGACGCTCCTTATCAGTAACGGAGTGGATTCCAAAAGAAGGCAAGCGTAGCAGGGGGCAGCAGAAAGTTAGGTGGGCGGATGATAAGAAGTTTGCGGGGAAACGGTAGCCACATCTGGCAAAGGACAGGTTTAATTGGAGGGAAATGGGAGAGGCTTTTGCCATACAGGGGGTGTACTCTGGCTGATGATAATGACGGGTTCGACACTTTGGAGCATAATAACCGTTGTCGTATTTTGCGTCATAAAACTCAATAAAAACAAACAACAGGTGGTTTCGATTCCTACACCAATAGCTGCATTTCGATGAGGGCGAAGCAGGAAAGCACCCGCGGTCTGATTTTTCCCTTATGCCTTGTAAAATAAAAACGCCTTGCTGCTGCGATTATGAAATCGGAAGCATTACTACGCCAGCCAGCGATCCATTTCGGCTAATCGTGCCGTATACCACGTGTCGTGTGCCGTATGTCGGCTGCGGTGTCGCCTAGCAACGCCGCAGCTGCGCTCCAACAGATGGCGCCGCCGTCGACGCCGTCGCCGCTCGCTGCACCAGATGTGCTCCGCTGGGGTAGAGGGAGGGAGGTGTCACCTCGCGGGGTTTTTATATATATGCGCTTCGCCTCAGTGTATTGTAGTCGTTATGGGGAGCGCGAAAGAGACACAACAACGCGCTCAAAAGACGCCAGAAGAATGCGCCGCACGGCTCGAGAAGTGTCGTAACGAAGATGCGGCTAGAAGTCGTGCCACGTCGCGGAGTGACTCTTCAACTGCGTAAGAGACCGGTTTGAGTTCTCGAGAGCGTCGGAATGAGACGCTGCGTAGACGACGTGTCGAGGAAACGACGCTTTCGTAATTCAACTAGGGTTAACAGAGCTAAACCCCAGCCAATTTTTATATCGATAGTAGCGTAATAACAGTTAAAAGCCGAACATTCAAGAAAACGTGTAATGAGAGGAGACGATTGAGAATTTATACTTTAAATTTGGCATTGATATTCGCACAACGAGCCACTTTGCGTTGATACTCGCATTAATCGGTCTAGCCCACCGCATGACCACATTGCGGTAAAATATCACTTATTTTTTAAAGATATTTTTTCAGGATGTTCGTCATGATTTAATTTAGTTCCCACTCTCTTGAGTGGGCCCTTAGATGGAAAGCAATGCCATTTTAGCTTTTGTCAATAGATGGCGCCACACTGGAATTTCTTGGATGGAGCGGCAGCCTCGGCCTACTAAACTTTCGTTGACGATGCATAAATGACTGTGCTATAACAACTTTGGGTGCCGAACCTAAAATTGACGCTGGTCTATATTAAAATTATCTTATTACTGTCTTGCGGGTGAGAGTTAAAGTACTTTTTTGTACAGCACTCCTGCCGAAGTGCATTCATCGCGCTCTCTTACGATTTCCAGCATTGGGATAAAACTGGGGAAAAATGGGTGCTTTGACTGATTTAAAAATTTGTGGCCAAAATTTCTGTACAGTGTTTCAATAATATGTCTCCGGAATCCAGCTCCTCATACAGAAAGCCTTGTTTTGAAAAAATAATTCATTGTTGTGTACCCTTAACTGAAAGCAGCCCACCCTCTTCCCTTCAACCGGAGCTCCTGAAGACGCGATTAGTTACAATTAAAAGCTCCTCCTACAGACCCTCCAGTGGTGTTTACATCGAGCGCCCCTTTTGTCACTTTCGGGCCCCTCATTGGTTGCACAACAGAGAAGCAGGGGTGTCATGCAAGTTTATGCAACAGGTGCTGCTGCGGACTCGTCTAATGACGCAGAAAGCTCCCATGTGTGCGATGTCAGTGCAAGTTAAAGATTCCCTATATTCATGACTTCATACTCGGCCATTTCCTCTACACTGTACCATACCTCCGACTCCGACAAAAAGAAATCGCAACCCTTGATGCTATGCTCCATAAAACT
This sequence comes from Amblyomma americanum, assembly GCA_030143305.2. Classification (NCBI taxonomy): domain Eukaryota; kingdom Metazoa; phylum Arthropoda; class Arachnida; order Ixodida; family Ixodidae; genus Amblyomma; species Amblyomma americanum. The sequence continues at coordinate 192,753 of JARKHS020002101.1, forward strand.
TACAAGGTGGCCCTAACACCCAGACAACTGAACGTTTATACGTTCGCCTCCACAGCACTGCACACCAACTCATAGATCCCCACAGACAAGCACAATACAATCGCCTAGCTCAGTCTTTTACAGGACGTCGCATACTTTACAGCCTGCATATTGGAATACCAGCAGCTGACCCAACATTAATACCAGCCCCCGCCCCATAAACGCACAGCTTGTAGTAAAATCTCTCCTTCGGAACGCCCACGGCACTCATCATTCGGCCCGCCGCATAGCCGGTGAAAAATTGCCTGTGGTTTAGATCTGGTTAACCCTAGTTGAATTGCGAAAGTTTCGTTCCCTCGGCATGTCGTCTACGCAGCGTCTCATTCCAATGCTCTGAAGAACTCAAACGGGTCTCTACCGCAGTGGAAGAGACACTCCCGCACGTGGAACGACTTCTAGCCGCATCTTCGTTATGACGCTTCTCGAGTCGTGCGGCGCGTTCTTCTGGCGTCTCTTGGGCGCGTTGTCTCTTCCTCGATTTGTTGTGTCGTTATTTCGTCTCTTTCCCGCTCTCCAACTACAATACACTGAGGCTGAGTGCATATATATATATATAGGGAAGGGATAAAGGAGGGAGTGAAAGAAGAAAGAAAGAAGTGCCGTAGTGGAGGGCTCCGGAATAATTTCGCTTCCTTAATATATTTGTCAGACGAGCCCCTCATTTAATTTGCATATATATATATATATATATATATATATATATATATATATATATATATATATATATATATATATATATATATATATATATATATATATATATATATATATATATATATACCCCTCGAGGCGACACTTCCTCTCCTTTAACCCAACGGAGCACATGTGCTGGAGCGAGCGGCGACGGCAGCGGCGTCGACGGCGGCGCTATCTGTTGGAGCTCGGCTGCGGTGTTGCCTAGCAACGCCGCAGCCGACCTGCGGCATACGACGCGACGGGCCGAAACGGCTCGCTGGCTGGCGTAGTAAAGCTTTCGCTTTAACAGCTCTCCACAAATACTACGGTTCGGAAGCCCACTCGGTATGAGTGGAAGCAGTCTGCACGGGCTAAGACGCGGCAATTGCAGTCGTTAACCACACACTTCAACCCTTCGCCACTCTGCACCATCCGGCCACATCCGCCCCAGAATCCTCTGAAGAGGCGACAATCGCGCTTGCCCTTACACACACACACTAATGCCCGGTATGTACACACACACACACACTAATGCCCGGTATGTCCTTATGGACTCAAAAACTGCACTCAACTTTTGTGCCAAGGCGAGTCTACAATAATTATAATGGGTTTTTTGGGGAAAGAAAAAGGCGCAGTATCTGTGTCGTATATCGTTTTACACCTTAACCGCGCCCTAAGGGAAGGGATAAAGGAGGAAGTGAAAGAAGAAAGAAAGAAGTGCCGTAGTGGAGGGCTCCGGAATAATTTCGACCACCTGGTGACCTTTTAAGTCCATGAGACCACTTTCCGCATCCTCAGCTCGCCACTCATAAACCCACCCTGCCATGTGGAGATGATGTGGGTGCCTGCGCACTCTGGGAACCCCGGCAACGAAGCCGCTAATGCCCACGGCCGAGGTCTTATCAATCGAGTGGCGGCGGAGTGGAAGTCGAGCTGTTCCCTGGAGGGCATGCACTCTTTCAGCGAGCTGAGCCAGGCTTATTGCGCCGAGCGCCAGCCATACCTCCCACCCTACAAATTCCTTGACAGTTACCACCAAATATGACATTACTTTTCTACCCGAACCCTTCCCTCCCGCCATTTGCTCACCCGCATCAACCCTGCATCAGCCCCTCTTGTACCCAGTGCACCGATCCTCACGCTACTGTGACCTACATTCTCATTGAATGGCGTGCAGACCGTCCCCCGTGGGGCCCGGAGCTCCTGAACACTTGGGAGGAATGGGAAACCACACTGCCCTCGACGAACTAGGCCAGGCAGAAGATTGCACTGACCGGGCAGCCCTTGTCATGGAACTTCATAAACTAATGAACGTATAGCGCTGTGGGCTCGTGCAGGGACTCGGGGACCTATATGTCCCAAATCCTTAATCACTTGATCATTGAAGTTATTTCTCTCACCCCAGGCGGTCAAAATTATTCCCGAAGGCCCTCAACTACGACCCCTCTCTTTCTTGTTTCACTCCCACTTTTGTCCCTTCTCTCACGAAGGGGTTAAGGTGTCGACCGAGTAGCGAGACAGCTACTCCCCCTTTCGTTTCCTAAAAACACAAATAAAAAAATGACGCATGTCATATAAGATCGAAATCGTGACGCGCATGGCGGACAATGATAAAATTTTGGCATAGCTTGATGGCAGTAGGAAGAAAATGTACGGGGGAGCATGCTCACGTTGGACCTAATGGTAATAAGTTATGTTGGATTCAGGGAGGAAAGACTAGGAATTAAATTTTGTCAACGGAGCCGATGAAATTGCGTCGTGAAATTGAAGAGCTACGGCGTTTTCTTCACCTCCCCCATGTCTTGTTCTTCCAGGCAAAATAAGGCAAACTTTTTTACCTAAGCTCCACACGTATCTAAAACGTAGGGGCAGCGGCACACAGAAATTTAGTTTAATAATTAATAATAATTGGTTTTTTGGGGAAAGGAAATGGCGCAGTATCTGTCTCATATATCTTTGGACACCTGAACCGCGCAGTAAGGGAAGGGATAAAGGAGGGAGTGAAAGAAGAAAGGAAGAATAGGTGCCGTAGTGGAGGGCTCCGGAATAATTTCGACCACCTGGGGATCTTTAACGTGCACTGACATCGCACAGCACACGGGCGCCTTAGCGTTTTTCCTCCATAAAAACGCGGCCGCCGCGGTCGGGTTCGAACCCGGGAACTCCGGATCAGTAGTCGAGCGCCCTAACCACTGAGCCACCGCGGCGCGGCAGAAATTTTGTTTAAGAAATCGAAATTTGTTTTCGAGAAAAGGAAATGACGCAGTAACTATTTCACATATCTCGGTGGACACCATAATCGCGCCGTTAGGGAAGGGATAGAGGGGGGAGTGAAAGAGGAAAGGAAGAGGTGCCCTACTTGAGGTCTATGGAATAACTTCGACTTGGGCATCTTTAACGTGCACTAGATGACGACACACAGCCCAGGGGTGCCCTTTGCGTTTCGCCCCGATCGAAAAGTAGCGGTTGCAGTCGGGTTCCAACCCGGGTACTCCGGCTCAGTAGACGAGCGCCTTTACCACTGGGCCACCGTGGAGGGTGAAAGAAGTTTAGTTTACCGAGAAATTTTGCCTAGCTTGTAATACGCGCTTCACCCACTGTTTCCAAACAGTGGTCCTGCAAAGACTGCTTAGAAATGTGCTCTATAAGTTAACGTCATTGCAGTTATTTCAGTTCCGAAAGCAACTGTCAGTGCTTTGCATGAAGCTTTTTTAAATGTATATTTTAGGCGTAAAGTAAGAATAGTTAAATGATACTTTCTTTAATTATGCCCAGAATGTGCAGTTGTCCATGGGTTCAGCCTTTTTGAGAGAGACGATTTTTCTGGCACACCAGACATCTCTGCAAAGCTTCCCGAGGACTACCCGAATCCCTGATGTAACCACCTCCCAACAAGCAAATTCTTATGGCACTTAGAATAACGCACCTAATTACCCTTTGAATGCGAAGCCATCAACAACTTCTTACAGGTCTGCAGACAGAAACCTGCTTAACTCTGCTATGTGGTTCTCGTGGCATGCACGTCCATTGAACTGTCTTTGACCAGAAAATGGTACACAGTGGAATTGTGGGATATAAGAATTTCCGCATTCTTTCTCAGATCACTAAGCTCATCAGAGAACTCGGCTCTACAGAGTTCACTCTAAAAAGGAGCCTCTATACAACTGTCATTAGTACCTGGAATCCTGAGAGTAACAGACAGACTGTGCCCCTAGCCGTATTTCGCACCACATGGGTTTCGAAATCCCCACTGGCTCTCAAATGATGCTGGAGAACCCTGTGTGTTTTTGCTTCAATGTCTTCCTGCCTGACATGCTTGCAGGTTAGACATGACCCCTAAAATAATAGCCAAGTTCAATTTCCAGTGACTGGTTGCACAGTGAAAAAGTTGCCTATGTGCAATTAATGTACGGCTAATCCCAAGGTAGTCTGGATGAAAGGAAAGGTTGGGGTTGAGGCATGCTCAGCTTTAGGTGCTCGGGAAACACAGAAAGCACCCCAACAAAGCCAAGGGTGCTGTAGAACCAACCCCATTTGAGAAACTCTGCCCTACAATCCTTATCGTAGAAAGAAAAACAGCTTGAAAGAAAAGACCCGCAAGAGCCAGGTTCGGTGCAGAAATGTACAGAGACTGCAGCAGGAAACAAAGCCAAACTCCGCAATATGCAATAAAAACAAAACATCAGCTGCTGAAGAGGCAGAAAATATTCATCATTTTGCCCTTTTCTTCAAACCTTTTACGGTGGTAAACATTGCATTGCATATTCACTCAACACCTAAAGCATATTCAAACGTTCACCTACTGCCCATTAAAGAGGGCTGGACAATCATATTTCTGTGCACCTCGGGGGACTCTCTTGACTGGTCCATTCATGTGAAGCAACCGCTGAAAGTCGAGACGGATGTTCTTGGCTCGACAGAGTTCCATGTGACGAACACGTCCTAGCAGTGATGCTCCCTGGAGCGGTGGGGAGATATGCAATAAGCAATGCTGCTTGCCGAACTGTAGTAATTCATTTTTTTGGGGATGAATTTGTATTGGGGGGCCGAGGCCCCGTCAGGCGTTGTTACGCCTTTAGCTTCGCCCCCCCCCCCCTAGACATGTTCTAAGTAACAAATAAAGGAAAAAAAAACAAAAAACGAAAGATTTGCTCGCTTGTCTCGCTGCCAAGGCAAGGTGCAACCATGAAGTGCATGGAAGTGAAACCTACCAGAATGCAAAGAGAGACTTGTACGTATTACACCTGACACACCAGTAACATGTTCCCTTCACACTGTATCAAGCTCAACCGCAACAAATTGCCTGCTTCGGAAACACCACGTGCTCAACCTGTGGTGTTTATGAAAATCTTAAACGCATAACTGACGTCTTCACATAACAATTACTGATTTTTTCGGACCCTGCAGCACCCGGAAAATGATCTTAATGATTAAACAGTCCATAAAGTTTGTGAGAAAAAGTCTACATGAAAAAAAAATATGCGGTGGTTTAGCTTTGGTTAAACCTGGAGTGACCTAATAGCTACAGCTTGCCGTGTGGAACTTGGTCACGTGACGATCCACGCGATTAGCCACGGCGCCGCGCCGCCAGCAGCTGCTCCACGCCACGTGACCAACCACGTGACAGCGTTGCGGCGCCACCACGCTGAAGGCTCAAAATGCTACCGTAATGTAGCTATCGCTACAAAAAAAAAAGAATAATTTTGACCAGCGTCATGTTCTCTCTGGAAGTGATAATATTAGCATTTATTTGAGCCAGAGTAACACTTTCACCATGCCCACACAACATGGCAGGGTGCTAACGACATCAATATTCTGGATGAGCACAACGTGGTGGCGGTTACTCTCGACTAATTAAGTCTGAATGTCCAAAATTACGGGTTCTACAGCTTCAGAAATATCGGTCTCACATAAGTACACATTCCCATAAGAAGCGTGATGGTTCCTCAACAGAACCGAAAATGTCAATCAAGTCAAAATGTCAATCAGCCACTGCAGAACACTGAAGACTAAGCCAGGTCTATGGAATGGTCTAGCTGAACACCATTCCGCAAACACTTAGAATGCCAAAACTGAATAAACACTAGAGTCGGTTCATGGAGCTTGTCAAGGACATCTAGTCTCACTGCCCAAGATAAAACCTAAACGAAGCCCAAATTTACCAAGAAATACAAGCATTTCCCCAAGGAAATAAATGAAAAGTGGCAGTTGGCATGTCATTCTGCTATGATGTAATTTATTTGGGGACGTCCACAATAAACAGAATGTTTACATGTCATCTCCGATGTCTGGAGCTGCCTGGCCTCTGCCAGAGTGTGTTTCAGCCGCTAGGCACCCCCAAGATGTTCTGTATTACGTTAGCACTTCAGAAGTTCACTGCTGCATACGAGTTTTGTTTACAGGTTATACTGCACAAAATTAAGAGAACACAAAATTAGCGCGGCGGCTGTGTTTTTATGGAGGAAAAACGCTAAGGCGCCCGTGTGCTGTGCGATGTCAGTGCACGTTAAAGATCCCCAGGTGGTCGAAATTATTCCGGAGCCCTCCACTACGGCACCTCTTTCTTCATTTCTTATTTCACTCCCTCCCTTATCCCTTCCCTTACGGCGCAGTTCAGGTGTCCAACGATATATGAGACAGATACTGCGCCATTTCCTTTACCTCAAAATCAATTATTATTATTTTATTATTATTATTATTATTATTATTATTATTATTATTATTATTATTATTATTATTATTATTATTATTATAATTATTATTATTAATATTAATATTAATATTGTAGTGTGGTAATCTTCATCGATATAACCACTGACATGCGTCGCGTGCTGCCGCTCTCAAGGACGAAGAAGTTGTTCGCTGCCTTGCTCTTTCGCCACGCCTGACGCTTCGCTGCGAGTCTCCCCTGAGCGGCTGGAATCATCTGGGTTCACCGAATAAACACACCCCTACAATTGGTGCAGGTGCTGCTGGGTACGTTCCCGTCCACCCTGGAACTAAGAAGCCGCACGTTACCCTCTGCTTCCAGCATGCCGGATGACACTGCCACGACATCGTCGCCCCTCCCAACCACCGTGCTGTGTTCTGGAGCTCTACGGCAGCGTGATCCGTGCTTCTTCAGTGGCACAGCCGACCAGGACGTCGACGATTGGTTGGCGGCATATGAGCGCGTCAGTAGCTACAACAGATGGGACGACGCTATCAAGCTAAGCAATGTAATCTTTTATCTGACTGACGTGGCGAACCTCTGGTTTCGCAACCATGAGGCAGACCTGCCATCTTGGTCTGCATTTAAAAAGAATTTTGCAGAAGTGTTCGGCCGCCCTGCAGTTCGCAAGCTCCGGGCAGAACAACGCTTGCGTGAGCGCACTCAGCAAGTCGATGAGTCGTTCACTAGTTATATAGAGGACATCGTGGACCTATGCAAGCGTGTCGATCCGCTAATGACTGAAGCGGATAAGATCGAGAACATCATGAAAGGCATCTCTGACGACGCGTGCCAAATGCTCTGGGTAAAAAATCCTGCCACGGTGAGTGACGTGATCAAGCTTTGCCAGAGCTACGACGTGCTTCGTAAGAAGCGCGCTTCTACCCGGCGGTCCGGTGTTAGAGACGACGCCATCTCTACACTTGCGCTGGGCGGTTCTACCCCATCAGAGGACAGCCCTTTACTTCAGCAAATCAAAGCCTTCGTTCGAGAAGAGGTCGCCCGCCAGCTATCGCTGGTCCCTCAGTTACAGGATAGTGGCCGCCTTGTTCCTGACATGGCTCCGTCTTTGGCCCCTACCATACGGCGTGCCGTTCAAGATCACATCGCTGACGTTCTTCCTCCCAGCTCCATGCTCCCGCCCAGCCCTGTGCTGCCGCCCAGCCCCGTGCCAGCGCAAGTAACGGCACCACTGACTTACGCCCAAGTTGCGGCCAGGCCGCTCATGCCATCAGCATCTCTTTCCTACCAGGCCGCTCCTTCCAACCTTTCTTCGCCTTTGCCTGGGTCTGCATTCCATGTCCCTATTCCAAGGGTACGCCAACGCCCTACGAACCCTTGGCGTACCGCGGACAACCGACCAATCTGCTACTCTTGCGGGCTGCCGGGCCATGTCGCACGCCTTTGCCGCCAACGCCTTCCACCTTCTCGACCTGAACTATGGAACTACTCCTACAATACAGACCAGCCCTCGCCGAGAAATCCGCCCAGTTCCGAATTTGTATCTCGTGACAATCAAACGTACACAGCTCGCCGATCACCTTCCCCTCGTCGCCGTTCCCCGTCCCCACTTCGACGTTCTACCGGCACCGTTGAGGGAAACTAACAGTCGCAGTTCCCGGGGCAAGAACTGCGCTTGGTTCGAACTCTTCAAGTCCTCGGTGTTCTCCCACTAACGTAATTCAAGTGTTTGTCGACGGCGTCGCAGTACTCGCTCTAGTCGACACGGGCGCTGCCGTATCAGTCATCAGTGAAGCTCTTTGCCGTCGTCTTCGTAAGGTGACCACCGCACTTTCCGACTTTTCGCTTCGCACCGCCTCATCACAGCGCATTCATCCCTCAGCGGCGTGCACGGCCCGTGTTCTCATCGAAGACGTCTTATACACCATCGAGTTTATTGTACTGTCTCGCTGCTCACACGACATCATCCTGGGCTACGATTTCCTTTCCACTCATCATGCCGTTATTGACTGCGCCCGCGCGGAAGTTTCCTTTTTACCTCTTTGTGATACCGTCTTGTGTGACGTCCCTACCCGGCCTGCAAAACTCCTCGTCGCCAGTGACACAGACATTCCTCCATTTTCTGCTGCCCTCGTTCCACTCTCCTGTGAAAGCGTTATTAGTTCGACTGTCTTCTTCACACCTTCCGACGCCGCTTCACGCCATCCCTGCCTCCTGCTTCCATTTGCGGTCCTCAAGATCGAAGATGGCCTTAGTGCAATGTACGTCTCAAATCCATTTTCGTGCCCGTCCGTCCTGCTACGCGGCGAGTGTCTCGGTCGTATTGAAGAACTTGATCCCGCGCTTGTAAATACTCTTCCTGCAACGCCTACTTCATTAGACGTTAATGTGCTCAGCTCTTGCGATACAGCGACCGCTTCGACACCACCCGATGTTCTTCAACAAGCTATTGACGCAGATCTCCCACCCGCACAACGCGATCAACTCGCTGCTCTTCTACAGAACTTCACTTCTGCCTTCGACCTTCCTCACACTGCTCTGGGTCGCACGTCTGTCGTTACGCACGCAATCGACACTGGTACAAACGCACCTTTACGACAGCGTCCTTATCGCGTGTCGGCCTCTGAGCGCCAAGTCATTGCTGACAACGTGGACGACATGCTTCGCCGGGGCGTCATACAGCCATCTAACAGTCCATGGGCTTCTCCGGTTGTTTTGGTCACCAAGAAAGATGGTTCCATCCGGTTTTGCGTCGATTACCGTAGGCTTAACAAAATCACGCGCAAAGATGTCTATCCTTTGCCGCGAATCGACGACGCCTTGGACTGTTTACAGGGAGCCGAGTATTTCTCCTCTTTGGATTTGCGCTCCGGCTACTGGCAGGTACCGATGGCTGATAATGACCGCTCGAAAACTGCCTTTATAACACCGGATGGATTATACGAGTTCAACGTTATGCCCTTTGGCCTCTGCAATGCCCCGGCTACTTTCGAGCGCCTGATGGACACTGTTCTTCGTGGACTCAAGTGGCAGACCTGTCTTTGTTATCTGGACGACATCGTAGTTTTTTCTGCCGACTTTTCTTCTCACCTTCTCCGCCTAAAGGATGTCCTCACGTGTCTCGCCGGCGCTGGGCTTCAGTTGAATTTGAAGAAGTGCCACTTTGCCGCTCGAAAACTCACAATTTTAGGCCACGTAGTTTCTAAGGACGGCATTCTTCCCGACCCCACCAAACTTCGCGCAGTTGCAGAGTTCCCGAAGCCAACCTCCCTGAAGCAGCTTCGGAGCTTTATCGGCCTCTGCTCCTACTTTCGACGTTTCATCTTGAACTTCGCCTCTATCATCGCTCCTCTGACCCAGCTCCTTGCCGGCAGCTCCGACCTTTCCGCCTGGACTCCAGCCTGCGATAAAGCCTTTGACACTTTACGCCGCCTTTTGGTTTCGCCGCCCATTCTACGCCACTTTGATCCGGCTGCGCCTACGGAGATCCACACTGATGCCAGCGGTATTGGGCTTGGTGCCGTCCTTACCCAACGTAAGCCTGGTTACAGCGAGTATGTTGTGGCATACGCCAGCCGAACATTGACAAAGGCAGAATCTAATTATTCAGTCACAGAAAGGGAATGTTTGGCCATTATTTGGGCTATCGGAAAATTTCGTCCTTATGTGTATGGTCGACCGTTTTACGTTGTGACCGATCACCACGCTTTGTGCTGGCTTGCCTCTCTGAAAGACCCATCCGGTCGCCTTGCTCGCTGGGCTCTTCGTCTCCAGGAGTTTGACATTCATGTCATTTATCGATCAGGGCTGAAGCATACGGACGCGGATGCTCTTTCCCGCTCGCCATTGCCTAGAGATAATTCGTCTGACCACGTCTGTGCCTACGATATGTCGACTCTTACAACTATCGACATGGCTACCGAGCAGCGGAATGACCCCTGGATCAATGCACTTTTGAATTTTCTCTCAAGTCCTACTCCCGGTCATTCCTCCAAAGCGCTCGTCCGCCAAGCACACCACTTCTCCATTCGTGACGGTCTTCTCTATCGCCGCAATTATTTGCTTGATGGACGGAAGTGGCTTCTAGTCATCCCGCGTCATCTCCGCGCCGACATTTGTGCTGCGTACCATGGTGACCCACAATGTGCTCACGGTGGCGTATTGAAAACCTACACACGCCTACGTCTGCGATTTTACTGGCGTGGAATGTACCGCTTCGTCAGACATTTCGTGCGCGCTTGCGAATCTTGTCAACGCCGAAAAACTCCTCAGAAGTCCTCTGTTTCGTTGCAGCCGTTACCCTGCCCTGCTCGTCCGTTTGACCGCGTTGGCATAGATCTCTATGGCCCTCTTCCGACTACTCCTGCTGGAAACCGGTGGATTATTGTGGCAGTAGACCATCTGACTCGCTACACTGAAACATCACCGTTACCCTCTGCCTCTGCAAGAGACGTTGCTTTGTTCATTCTCAACAACTTGATTCTTCGCCACGGGACTCCGAAGGAACTGCTCAGTGACCGCGGACGCGTTTTCTTGAGCGACGCTCTCGAGGCCCTACTGAAAGAATGTCGCATCATTCATCGCACCGCTACTTCTTACCACCCTCAGACGAATGGCCTGACAGAACGCTTCAACCGTACTCTGAGTGACATGCTGGCCATGTACGTCAACGACGCTCATTCCAACTGGGATCACGTTCTTCCCTTCGTAACCTACGCGTACAACACTGCGATACAGACCACCACTGGATTCTCTCCCTTTTTTCTTCTTTACGGGCGCGAGCCAACCTGCACAATGGACGCGCTTTTTCCCTACCGCCCTGATGTTTCTGAATCGACGCCACTCTCGGACGCCGCCCAGTATGCAGAAGAATGCCGTCAGCTCGCTCGTTCGCTCACAAAGGAAAATCAATGGCAACAAAAACACCATCGTGACACTGGTGAGGCGCCTTCATATGCGCCCAACTCCCTGGTGTGGCTCTGGGTTCCTGCCCCAACCGCCGGCCTGTCAAAGAAGCTTCTTGCTCGGTATCACGGTCCATACCGAGTGCTTCAAAAAACATCTCCTGTGAACTACGTAGTTGAGCCCGTTACGCCATCTGCGGACTTGCGTCGCCGTGGACGCGAAATAGTTCATGTGGCCCGAATCAAGCCCTACTACGATCCGTCTGTCCTTTCGGCACCATGAGTCGCCAGGATGGCTCCTTCTCTGCCCGGGGGGGAAACTGTAGTGTGGTAATCTTCATCGATATAACCACTGACATGCGTCGCGTGCTGCCGCTCTCAAGGACGAAGAAGTTGTTCGCTGCCTTGCTCTTTCGCCACGCCTGACGCTTCGCTGCGAGTCTCCCCTGAGCGGCTGGAATCATCTGGGTTCACCGAATAAACACACCCCTACAATATTAATATTATTAAAACAAGCGGCGAGCGAGTAGTACCTTTTCCAAACTGAATAGAATACGAGTAGTGTAACCTTGCTACCAAATCGAGTATGAACAGTTTAGCTGAGAACCAAATCGAGTACAGATCAATTAGTGAGATAACCAAATTGAATACAGATTGAATATTTCGACAAATATTCACTACTTGTGCAACTACTGAATGACCAAAGTGAGGAACCGCGAAGCGCTATTTTCGCAGTTGTAGCTATATCTGTTAAAAGACACAATACTGATCTCCACTTGGCGGGTAGCAACATGAAGTCAGGGTATTAACTTTATCATTGTCATGTTATGAGCATAGGAAAAGTACCTGTTGCTGCTGATAACGGAAGATAATAAACTAGCACCACATCTCAGTGCATGAGACGGGCGAGAACTTACATACCAGGTATGGCCTCCGAAGGCAGGCTAAAAGAGCAAGTTTACTGAGCCTGCTTGGGACCTGCCATGTTACCCAATCTCTGAGGCCATATGTGAGGATTACGAATGCCGCCACACAAATGGACCGCACCATGGTGCTGAACCCTCCATTCCGTGCATACCGATACTGGAAGCATGGTAATGTGGCATGTACGGTTCCTGTTTATGGAATAGTGATAAAAGAAAAATACGGCACGCCTTGTTCGAATTTCGTGCCAATTATTCGAAAAGTATTCGATAAATTGAGGGCCCATTAAATTTGTTTCGAATAATTTTGGGCACATGCTATTTGATTCGTTTGAGTAGTCAAATACGGGGATATTCGATTCAGTTTTCGAAGTTTAAGAATATTCACACACCGCTATACAAAACATGACACTTATTAAGGCCACATGCTGATATCACCACGAGAAGAAACAAACCTAGATCAGAACTTCTAATTTTACCGGACTGCTAGAGTCTTCCTCAATGTAATTGACTTAGCGACGCAATTAATCACTATGGATGAAATGCTCATTGCAACAGCAAAATAAAAGTAACATTAAATGGCTTCTTAATCTTTCCACATAGGTTTCGCCTCTGCAGATGCCTCCACTTATTAAGGTATCTCATACTTTCAATGAAGTGTGTCCAAGGGAGACGCAGCCTCTCACCGGAACGTGCGGTCGGCACAGAATGCTGAGGGTCTTCTTGCGCTCACGAATGAAGCCGAAGTCGCCCTGGTTTAAGAACAGGTCCTCCTGCTGTTGCTTGTTTGAAGACCTGAGAGAGAAAGACAATAAGGTCGCTGTTGGAACTGCTGCATGCTTTTGCTCCACTGACCCACAGAGAAGAAACATTACGAAATCATTTCAAACCGCATCGCTTTTTTTTATATAGGCGTAATCAGCTGCATCAGTGAAGCAGGGCTTCAAAAAAAAAACTGTACATGCACAAATATCTCAACAATGTCAGAATGGAGTCTTGGATTCACAGTGTGCACCAAGTGAGATCAAACTGCACCATAATGTGGCTTTTCTTCTGAAGTGACAACACTGTATGAACCAAAAAAACGAGTTGCATTGGCTAAGTGACAGAAATAATGCTTTTAGTGCTATATTGTGGCTCGTTGAACAATTGAAATGGACTATTAAAATGTAACTTAAGAAGTGCAACAATATTGTGTTAAACGTTTGTCGGAGTCCGGTACTTAGCAGTCCCATAACATCACCTTGGCACAAGCTGGCATACAAACATGCTCGCTCCAAATTCAAGCAATCAAACCCTATTGTAGATGCTCAAAGCTAGAAGCATCCTTCGTCACGAGCAAAGGGCTTTTGTACCAGAACATAAGAATATGTAGTATATTTCAGGCAACTTCTGCTTTTCTCTTTTCCCCAGCACACTGCACGGTAACGGCGGGGAGGGGAATGGCCAAGGGTGACACAGTGTTGGTTCGGTCAAGGTACCATTGGTGGTGACATTCGAAAACAATTTTATTTTGGTTCAGTGCACTTACTTATGGCGTGCAAATCAGAATAAGCTCAAAGACATCAAAGGAGGTGGCATGCAGAGACAGAACTTGTGGTGTATTTTCTGGGACAACACCAATGTTTTGTAGAGTGGACTTCTCAATATTAGTGAGAAAAGCGAACATAGTTTGCCCTGATGATCCATAGAAAAAAAATTGAGCCTGAATGAGGAATTGACAACAAGCCACTATTATCTTCAGATGCATAGTGCAGCACTCATCTGGAATTTCTTGCAATTTAGCAGCTGACTTGAGTGCGTTAGACAAAAAAAAAGGAAACACCACAGGGAGAGAATGAAAACATGCAAGCAGTAGCATGCTAGTTCAACAAAAGACAAACGTTCGCAGTGCGTCAGTGCGGCACTGCGCAGGCGGTTTTGTGGCGCTTGACTGTGCCGTGCACGTTTCTTAGCTATTGCATCTGTGCAATTGTTGAGAATAAGCAAATGCAGTACCTCCACAAGATGTAAACAAAATCTAAAACGTGATAAGATAAAATGTGACAACTGAAAATAAATATCATATAAAGGGTCGATAAGTGCAGGATGGAAGGTATTTCCGAGTGTTTTTTTCCATAAGCCAACACTTTGTATTTAGTCAGTAGCCAGAGAGCACCCTCACAGCCATGCCATCACCAACAACTGATATAGTAAAGACCCTATATAGTAAAGATTTCTGCTGGTCCTAGTGACTTGACTACAGAGGGGTTCTAATGTAATGAGGTTCAACTGCATGCGGAATTGGTCATTCTCGGATTTACATTCATAGATCCCTGAGAGTCCGCATATCACTCCTGGTGCAGTGGTGTTGTCGTTAAGCAATACACCACTGACCTGTGATAGCAGGTGCTGCCACTAGTGGGGCTTGTGTGACCCAGGATGCTCTTCCCGAGCAATCTCTTGCGACCAGTCAGTTTGCTCACAATGCAGCGAGCAAGTTGTGATGAGACCACAAGGTCGAGTGACCTAATTGGCCCGCTTAGGTTGCTTCTCCGTGGATTTTTCGCTGACAACTCTGAAGACTCTGACGGCAATGACAATTGATTTTCTGCACAACGCACGCTTAACGTTAAAAGAGACGAAAAAAACTTAAGGGGACACCTAAGTTCTGCCTTGAGGGTACGACATAATAACGTTAGTGGCTCCCTTCAGCGCCCTGAGGTCCTCTTTTCCGTAATATTTCACAGACACGATCATTCCCTACTTAACATTCATAGATTGCGGGGAGTCCTCATAGCACTACTGGTGCAATGGCGCAGCTGTTGAGCGATGCGCAACTGCCCCGGCCGGTGGAGCTTGTGAGGTCCAGGTTGCTCTTCCTGAGCAATCTCTTGCGACTAATCAGTAGCCACCTGCCACGGTGGGCAGTTTGCTCACCATCTGCGGGGCAGGTTGTGGTGCTGTCACAAGGTCATGTAACATGCCACCTGCTTCTTTGTTCACAATGGTGACAATGCCGATACTGCATTTTCTGCCAAGTACAAGCCTTATTGCTCTAATGTTAAAACAGCCAAAAGTAAAAACCTACTGCACAAAGGAAAGTAAGACAAAACCAGAGACAAGACTAAAGTGAAAGAAAACAAGATATTAACTTTGGGGTTTAACATCCGAAAGCAATGCATGGGCCATGAGGGACGCCGCAGTGGACGGCTCCGGACTAATGTAGACTACCTGGGGTTCTTCAACGCCAAAAGAGCTAAAACTGGGGCTAGTTCAAAATGCATCCTTGAAGGTATTGGTGAGCGCTACCGTGCGCCGACACTACACAGAACACAGGCGTTATTCTTTAAAAAAAAAGCTTTGCGCAGAATAACACAGGACGGGAGGGAAAAACGCGCACACACTCACGAGCGCTCGTTTCGGTGTGCGTGTTTCTCCCTCACGTCCTATGTTATTCTGCGCACAGCTTTTTAAATATGTCGCTACACGAATTGGCCGAACGTTCTACCTTATTAGGCGTTATTGTATTTCGCCTCCACTGAAATATAGCCAAAAGCTAAACTTTTGTAATTTAAAAGTAAAAATATCGAACGTGACCGCGTAAGCCTTGCCACGTCATTGTCACAACACAGTGTGCATCTGGAAATTAAAATGGCAGCACAAGACGCAGATTCTAGTGGTGCTGAGCAGACCGCAGAAGCCTGAGACAGATCAGCATCAGAGGTCACAAGAGATTGTCAAGGATAAAATATTCCAAGCACTAGTGCAGTGCTTCAGAGCCAGGCATATACCAGTGACCCTCTGGGAACCAGTGGAGGCAACTGAGCAAATTTGTGGGGTGTGGCTATAATATTTGCAGAAACAAAGGACACGAGGAACTAACTGAGACTAGGAACAGGGTTGTCTCACTCGAGCACAGAAAAATAAGGCCACTTAATATTGCCCCAGTTAATTTGATCTACCTCACCTATGAAATGCACGGTTGTGTTGCAATACCAGACCTGGCATTGCAATACCACCTAGAATTTTTTATTTATTCGTGGTATTTAGATCAAATTTTTTGAGCATATTAGAAAACAGTTTACGACTAGTCTAAAAAATTTCCTGTTATATGAGTGGAAAATGGCTTACTAATACATAATTTTCCTCTGAATGTTATGGAAAGGCTGCAGAGTTAGGAAATTGTGCCAGAAAGCTGGTTAAACATTCGTCATTTTATTACTGGAGTGATAAAGTTCGAGACATTCTTGTAATTTTTATTTTAAAAGCACAAAATTTAGTTTTGAATTTTTTTTGCAGTGCTGTACCATTGACATTTATAGAGTAGGAAGAAAATTTCATGCCATCAATTTAAAAATCATGAATTTTAAAAACAAAGCATTCCTGACCTGCATTATGGCCAGTGGAGTGCAACAAAACATACGGGGTTAAAATAGATCAAACAATCACACAGAAATCTGCTCCGCAAGTTGAGTACCTAGTAAGGAAACCACAATGGAGGAAAACACTCCGAGTGTTTTCCAGCAGCGCACAGCCAACAAGGTTCATGGAACAAATTTTTTAGAGTACATCACGATCAATGTCAACTATGAAACTTCAAGACAGCATAAAAAACAAGGCATACAAGCAGATACGACCACTATCAAAAAATAAGCTTTTGGCCAATTTTTGTCGTTTAAAAGTCGCGTAAGCATGCATTCAGCATTCGGTGAAGCCCTCGGGCACCCCCTTTGGGGTAGCCACTGCTTTTAGTGCATTGAAGTGAGGACCACAACCTAGCCGAAAGAAAGAAAGACAGAGCAATGTCAGACAAACTCACCAGCCAGCAGAATCTTCGGGGCACTTGGTGGAGCTGTACCTGTCTCGCACCGAGCAGTCCACTTCGTACCCCCAGCAACTCGTGCCATTGATGCGGTGCTGCAGGAAATTTCAGAGCAACGAAGCAAGCCTGAGCCGAATTCTCTACCTGGTATGCCACCAGCAAAAGCAGTGGACAGAAGCCAATCACGGCTGCCCTAAATGTCAAATCTTGAAAGAATACCGAGCTCTGTGAACATGCTACCAATGAATGCATTCTCCTGCACACAGTCCGGCTCAACTATACTCCATGACAACTTCATCTGGCAGTGGAGCGGAAGTTATGGAGCTGAACGTGCCTTTTCTTTCTGCGCAGTTGGATATAGTCCACAGTTGCAGTTCTTAGTTTTCTTTTAAGACATGATGTGCTCCGAATATGCATTATTTGAGGCATATTTAAAGCATAACTGCCAACTTTCAACATTTAGAAGGTAAAGAAAAAAAATGGCTTTCTCAATTACAATGAATATGCTAGGCCAGACTTGCTACAAGAAGCTTCCATAGATGGTGCCAGCTGCACCAATGATGAACTGAAGGTGCCACGGAGAGAGCAAGGCACCACGGGGCCAGGTGCACCATCGTGCAGCAGAACTATCCGACGGAGTGACACAGCAACGGATGCTCCATCCCTGTAGCCTTCCCTGTATTGCCAGGAAAAGCTGTTGCACAGTATGCATTCAGCTACTTTTGGGGCACCCAAAGAGAAATGCTGGGAGACAGGTTAGATTTCCACTAACACGGATTCCAAGACACAAAAGCTCATTTGAATTTCTTTTTGAAAAGCTCATTTCTTATTTCTTGCCTCAAGGACCTTTCAGATGAGCACGTGGGCAGAGGACATCGGCAGAGCATGCCATCACAGAGCATCCGCACGAAAATTGCGATTCGAAAAATGAAATTTGCGGGAATTGCAGTTAGAACCTAGGCCCTCTGTGATCCAGGCACACAACGCATGCACCGCGAAGGGTCGTTGGTTCAAGCATGTTAGACGGGCATGAAGTTAACATGTGGTGCGTACGAAGGGAAAATGTGTTGGGGATGTGTAATGATGTTAGAAAAAGAATGTTGTTGATGTTCAAATGCAAATGCGTTCGCATTTCCCTAATGCAGCAGACCATAGTGCTCTACAATTATTTACGAAAGGCAATGGAAAGACCATTACTAATCAACTTTTGGCTTTGGATGCCTCCAGGCTGACATGAGTGGAACTGTGGTCCAGGCTGTTCTTGACACAAAGACTGCCTTGGCGAAAAGCTCAGAAACCAAATCACAGGCTCTGACCCCTCAACTTTTTAATTCCTGACATTAGAAAGGGGCCAAGTTACAGTCTTTTTCACAGTCAAGCTTTATCCTTCCAACATAGAACAATGGGATCAAGGGCTTATTATGTCTGCTCAATAGTGCAATGAGCGTCTTGGTTTTGGCGGCCATAAGTAGCATAAAAAAAACCTTCTGCATGGCTGCTGCCCTCCCCATTAGGTCTTGTTCCGCTTGACACATAAAATACATCACAACATTTCACACCCACTGCTGCTATGGCTGGGCTGGCAGTGGCTAACCATTTCAAAGCTAGGTTCCATGTAATATGATGCAGTCACAAGCAGAAGGGGAGAACACAGCCACCACTGGTCACGTATACTCCATCTCACAAGTTGTTTACAATGCGTTGAAGGCTGTAGCAATCTGAGACAATCAGAACGGCATGCACTGCAAAGCATGTCCGTCCATGCCCCTCACCAAACGACTGGTGGCTCATCACTGGGAAGGAAAATGCACCAGTCTCCACCAGCTGTGTGCAAGAGACTCAGCTGACTCGGCAGACACCATGTTTACGAATGGTGGCATGCCACTTCCCGGCAGGCCTCTGCAATGCTGTGTTTGTGCAGACTTTATCTGCTAATTTAACCAGTGAATGAAACATTCGGTGTACTTTAAAAACACCATAGTGAAGTGACTTTTCAATTACTGCAATAATTTTCAAGGAATAGTCACAGCGCAGCGCAAATATTTCAAGGAATATTTGTTGCCTTCATTGGCCATTATTTGAGAAAAGAGCTCAGCTTTCCACAGCACTGGAAACAACTTGTGAGACGAAGTGTAATTGGCCCTAACACATGACATGCGAATGTGTTGGGTTTGGTTACCACCACTGTAATGTGAATGTCTTTTGTTCTACCCTCTCTGAAGTTCATATTTGAACAGCGCAATAAAACAACGGGACACAACGAAGAAAGGACACCACAAGCGCTGACTCGCAACTAGATTTTTAATTCACGTCCAAGCATCTTAAATACTAAGAACGCCAAACACAAACAAGAGGGAAAAACCAAACGAAAAACGACACAAAGCTGCTAATCATGCCCAAAAAGGTGACAATCAGCACGAGCGCGAGACTACACATATTGGCCGGATAAAAACATCATCTCTTTATCAGTTAGTGTGACAGAAGGATCACTAATGCAGCTATCAGGTTCCAAGCGGATGTGAAACGCCTCCAAAATTTCCCGCGTTAGGCTGTCATTATGTTTTCCTAGGATGACGGTGTTAGACAACAGAGGGGTGCAAGTACCTTCTCTCCAGTGGCGGGCAAGGTTACAAGAAGACCCATTATCTCGGGACCTGTGGTGCTCACTAAGACGAGCGTTGATGCAACGTCCTGTCTGGCCAATATAACTCAACCCGCAAGTGCACGGAATCCTGTAGACAACCCCCACATTACAGGGCACAAAAGGGCTCTTATGGTTGGTATGACAACCCCCAGTCTTTTTCTTCGCGGTTGTTGCCTTAGCCTTCTCTTCCACCTGCCTGCAAACACCTCTAAGTTTTTTAGGCGCTGAAAAGACCACATCATCATCGTATCTCGCCGCAACATTCTTCAAACCATGTCCCACACCATGCGGACATGGTTTGAAGAATGTTGCGGCGAGATACGATGTTGATGTGGTCTTTTCAGCGCCTAAAAAACTTAGAGGTGTTTGCAGGCAGGTGGAAGAGAAGGCTAAGGCAACAACCGCGAAGAAAGAGACTGGGGGTTGTCAGACCAACCATAAGAGCCCTTTTGTGCCCTGTAATGTGGGGGTTGTCTACAGGATTCCGTGCACTTGCAGGTTGAGTTATATTGGCCAGACAGGACGTTGCATCAACGCTCGTCTTAGTGAGCACCACAGGGCCCGAGATAATGGGACTTCTTGTAACCTTGCCCGCCACTGGAGAGAAGGTACTTGCACCCCTCTGTTGTCTAACACCGTCATCCTAGGAAAACATAATGACAGCCTAACGCGGGAAATTTTGGAGGCGTTTCACATCCGCTTGGAACCTGATAGCTGCATTAGTGATCCTTCTGTCACACTAACTGATAAAGAGATGATGTTTTTATCCGGCCAATATGTGTAGTCTCGCGCTCGTGCTGATTGTCACCTTTGTGGGCATGATTAGCAGCTTTGTGTCGTTTTTCGTTTGGTTTTTCCCTCCTGTTTGTGTTTGGCGTTCTTAGTATTTAAGATGCTTGGACGTGAATTAAAAATCTAGTTGCGAGTCAGCGCTTGTGGTGTCCTTTCTTCGTTGTGTCCCGTTGTTTTATTGCGCTGTTCAAATATAAATCAATACCAACTCGCCCAGTTCGCAGCCTCTCTGAAGTTGTTTTATATCTAAATCACTGTGCTACAAATACCCCACCCCAATCAACACTTTACTAAACAACATGGGATAGGCTGCGTTATATTTAAAAGTCCCATCATACTAAAACAAACACTAAACAATGTCTACAATCCTGTGCACTCTTCTTGGTTTCAATGGCTGCCAGCTTCTTTTCAACATACATGCAATCTAACAGTAATGGCCCTCGTCTAGCCTGGCAAACGAGGTACATAGATAGTGCAAGGGTCATTCAGTGTGGAACTCTAGAAGTTAAAAAAAAATCTAGCATAAAACTGACATCTCTGATCTAAGGAAGGTAGAGGCAGTGGCCCTGAGTGATTAAAAGACTGCATCAAGATCCTTTCTCGTAATGTACGCAAACAATAAAAATTGTGTGGCAGGATGACGGTGTGTGATGCCCTTTCAACACTGCACTGAGCAATTACAATGGCAAAGAGTTCTGAGTTAAGAGTGGCAAAGAGATCTGACTTAAGGGGGATGCGATTTTGAAGTTTAAATAAAATGGCCAAAAATTTGGTTTGTCGTGCTTGTATCCACTTATATATTTCAATTTTACGCTGTACTTAAGTGTCACAGCTGAAATCAACCGGGAAGTATACTCAAAATAAACTGTTTCGCGAAACTCAGCAACTGTGCATTGCAGGGAAATGCACAAACAGCGGGCACTTTTCTCAATTACGCGTTTCTACGCCTTGTGGAGCAGATTTTTTTCATGACTTTGTTACCTAGTTTCAGCTCATCTTTACTGTTGCTCTCCTAGGACCATTGGTGGAGGTCAAGGCATTCTTTATTTTTAAAACTGCTGTTCTTCTAACTTTAGATTAGCCAATGGACACTGCATCGCAAAAATTCAAAACCATAATTTGTGCGTAGTGAAAAATATTCTAAGAATGCCTTGATTTTTATGTAACACACCAGTAGGAATGAAATAAATGCCGAACCAGCGTTCTTTCACGTTTTCTTAACTCTGCAGCCATTGCACAAAATTCAGAGGGAAAATGTATATTGAAAACAGGATTCCACAGTTAAAACAGTGAAAGTTTCTTGTTTTCTTTTATGCCCCCAAAATTCTTGCGTATACTTCAAGAAATTAAATTTTTGCTAAAAGCTACGTCCCCCCCGCCCCTTCCCCCCCAAGTCAAAACTGTTGAACTTTGTGCCATTCCTCGTCAGATGATCATCAGAAACTGCAGCGGCTGTACAAGTTGCAACAAGGAGCATGGATAGACTTCTCTTGAGAAGATGAAGGACAGCACCAGTTGAGTGGAGCATCAACTTTTAAGAAATGGTAATGTTACAAGGGGCGGGGGTGCATGTACAGTCTCTGCCCAAAGTAACCAGGCAATGGGGCTTGTTCCTCAGCTGTTGAGTAGAGCCCTCATAGCACCCTTCCAGCTCTAATATCTGCGGCACATGGACAAATTTAATGCCGTTAAGTACTTACTGCCTTAACTTTTGATGGCTTTTGCGCTGTGTCACACAAATAAATTTAATGGCATTAGCCTTACTACCATTTGCGACCTACTGAGTTCGCCACAACTCATTCGCCCAAGCAATGTGCACTGCCATGTCATGCTTATTCCACGCGTAGAAAAGCATGCAGCTTTGTTAGTAACAATTTCTGATAAAGTAGTAAGTGGTTTATTCATGACTTTCAGTCAATTAAGGCATCTCTACTGCATTTTTAATGAGAATGTCAGCATTTTAATAAGAACTTCTGATTGATACTCTCGGCTGTGCGCTGACACATGGGTTTGCGGCTATTTTTTCGACTTGTCAAGCAGAAGAAGCGGTATTTGCGGCAATTTTTATATTCGATTTGAAGGACTTTACGAAGTTGTTGTGCCCCCGCATTAGCACTGTATAAAATAGAGTTGAAATTTTAGACTGCACTGCCGGTGTTATCGCCGTAGTAAATTTTGGATAGTGGAACTAAATCTAGACGTGCAGCACTTACTCCGAAAAATAATGCAATTAGCAAACTTAAGGCGAGCATCTACTGCCATTTCTTGTGCACTTGTGGCACGGTTAAAGTAAGGACAATGCTTGCCCTCGCCTTTTCTGTTGGTCTTTAGAGATGCCATAAGGGCTTCACTGTTTAGTTGAGAAGGAAACCCCCTAGACCCTGTTACTTTTGGCATATGTCTTACACCTACATGAAAATAAAAAATTCGATGTATCTTTTTCCCCATGGCTTACGTCCTGGTCAACAAATGGTGCAAACGCACTGAGCTAGAAGGAGGCTATCTGGAACAGCAATCCAGCTTTTTCATTCAACGCACCTTTTATGCTTGAGCACTACACATATCTGTGCGATTTCTTTCTCCAAGCTGTGTCACTGACACCCTTCGGCCATTTGCACACCTTGTACGGACAAGAGGCGTCCTCTTGGCACCTACGCGCAACGTCCGGTCTGTTGCGGAAGAATGGTCCCATGTGCTCGTCGGGAAGCCTGGCGTCGTGCGGCTTACGGCTGGACCCCGGAGATTCGGACACCGCGATCGCGGCCACAGCGGCCACGAGAAAGCCTGCGCGGGGGGCCATGCAGTACGCATAGGCACAAAGATCACTCGACGCAATATTATATAAATACGATTATGCAAGACTACTTTTTCACATCGAATGAAAAAAAAAGCGTAAAGTGGTCGAACGAATCACGGCAGGGACAGAGCACACAATACGACAACGATGTGTGAGGTATGCGCATGCTGTCGTGTCTCAATAAGTATTCTCTCCTATCCTCATACGATCCTGAATCAAATCGGACTCGTTTTACTGCGCGCGCACTACAACGATCGCATGCAGGAATCTGAAGGTGAAACCTGCTCTATAAAAGCGCCTACACAAGGTAAGCGGTGGCAGAAAGCTGAAACAATATGATGACAAGGCACCACAAAGAGTTGCAATGAGGAAACAAGAATTTAAGAACGAACATGAGACATTGCGCCACGGATCTTTTCGTTCACTGTAGCTGCAGCAGTTCAGTATACTGATGCTTATCGCGATCTCTTTCGCAGGAGTCAATGCACTGAACAGGTTTTTGGCTTTTCCATTTTAAGTTCGTACGCCACTCTGGGAGAAAATGCATTGAATGTCGCCGATGTCAGCTGCAACAAAGTTATCGCAAGCTTCAGCCTGTATGCAGGACCTAACATCTTGAGCAATATTCAACGAGTTCGAGCTGACGAAACAAGGAGAGGTAAGGTCTCCTCGTGAACTGTCAACTCGAAGCCGACCTGTCAATCTACGAAACAGAGATCCAACACTCATGGTACACGCCATGCATGTTGCTCGGAGAGAAACTCAGCTGATCTTGCTCATACACTTCATTTCGTGATAAGAGAAAGGGGCTCCACAATGAAAGGAACTTTTTTTTCGGCCGCCTGCACCTCACATGCCGGTCAATTTGCCGGTGAATCCCACGCATGTTTCATGCTTCCTGTGCTGTCTGCTTCTCCACTTGACAGGTGCCCTGTTGACAGACTGCAAATCATTCATGGCTATTTTGTTCTAAATACTGCGCCTCCTATCATGACCAAAACTAACGTTCTTAACAAAACAGACGTTGCCATCAAAATTTGCAAATTGTTTTCGTGCTCTGTGAGTAGATATAGTATTCTTTTCTATGAGGTAGCACCAGGGAAAAATGTGCTCAAAACACGCGCTCTTGGCTTCGTGTGCTATTGGCGATGATGATGGCGATGATGACCGGTGGCTGTAAACTTTTAAAGTTTCATTAGAAACTCTATGAGGTGGAGGGCTGCGCCAGGGCCAGAAAAAAATAAGAAATGAAACGAAACACGAAGAAAAAAAAGGTAGGGTGCAGTGTTAACGGGGGCTAAGGCTGCTGTTAACGTTGGACAAGTGTCCACAGGCGGAGCAAAGGTTTTGTAGTGGCAAAAGCGGCTCTCTCCCCTTCAGACTTTCAATGCGGTTGCCGCGGCGCGGTGAACACCTGTGGAACATACAGACTGAGTTATCGCCTATGAGATAATTGAATTTCTAAAGGAAATATGCGAGATAATAAAGTTGAAATTACATGAGAATGAAAAAGAAGTACGACAACTGTCGATCGAGGTACTCGAAAGGACTACGACAAGATTGTCCTCTATTACCGCTGCTGTTCATGCTTTACATGATAAACATGGAAAGAAGGCTACAAGAAAGTAATCTAGGCTATAATCTGTCGTACAGATTAGGCGAAAAGGTCGGTGAGTAACGGATCCCTGGTTTAATGTATGTGGACGATATTGTGCTAGCTGGTAGCAGATATTCAGGAAGATTTGCAAACTCTAGTTAATTGTTGTGGAGACGAAGGAGAAACTCCAAGTTTCAGTTTTAGCGCATTAAGTCAGGCCTGATGATTTACAACAATACAATTCACCAGGTGCTTACGATACAAGGCGAGATACCCACAGGAGCTGAATACAAATATCTAGGGGAGTGGGTAAACGAAAGACGGATGTACACGAAAAAACACGAGCTGTCTCTAGAAAAAAGAGACGAACAGATGCCTGAATGTTGACAAATGCCGCTTATTGGTATTTCCACCAGACACGCCTTTGCACATCTCATTAATACGTCCATCGCTCTAGCCAGATTCCACGAGTGGAATTCGTTAAATATCTACGTATTACCTATCACCCAGCATTAGGTTAGAGCCTTCATATAAAGAACAATGTGTTTAAAGGAGAACATGTTCTAGGCCGCGCTCTAGGCCAATAAAAGGTTTGGGATGCGCCAAGACGCATTATTGTTACTATGCAGAGCCTATGTAAGACCTATACTTGAATTTGGTTGCATTGTGTTCTCTTGTAGTGCAAACTGCAAGATTCAACCCTTAATCTTACTGGAAAGGTGCACCCTACGTCTCTGTCCTGGTCTCCAAAAATCAGTTTTAAACTCCCTGCTTTACCTGGAAGCCCGTGTCCCTGATTGAAATTCCGGCTTTCACATAAAGTGCTAACTTTCCTCAGGCCGTTGGACCCGGTGACTGACGTCCGTGCTCCTATTTTAGTGTCTCAGCCGGCCTTATTCTTTTCCCCATCATCGGCCACGGTATCAAATTCCACATATTATGTTAACGCAGAACATTTAACACCGACTGGTGTTGACCTCAGTTCCTTGCACTGGGTTGATGACAGGCCGGCAGCAGTGGAATTCCATTTTGACCACATCTTCCCTTCTCATGCGAAACAAATACCCGCACACATTTTAAACGGTCTTCTTTATGATCATATAGACGAATACCCCCCTCATACGGTGCTTTCTACCGATGCCTCCATCAGCTGCCAAAAAGCTGCAGTTGGCATCTTTTCGCAGGATCTGGCATGGAGCTATTCCGTCCGCATCTCAGATTATATTCCTATATTCTTTGCGGAATTTTTGGCTCTTGGAATGGCCCTGCACAAAATTGCATGTCATGTGTCACACGTTATCCTCGCTGATGGTTTGTCGGTTTTAGACTTCCTTGAAACTTCACAAACATTTTTGTGAGCCATTTCCTGCGATTTTTTGTCCCACGCACTTTGAGGGAGGTTCGTTTTGTCAGGGTTACTGGCCATACAGGTATTCATTCAAATGAGCTGGTTTATTACTTAGCAAGGTCGGCTCTTGGCGGGTCAGTGACAAATCCCGTCCCGAATGTCAGTCTGCTGGCGATTTACAGGTTTCGTCGGTTCCGACACATATCAGCCAGGTTACGCGATCCCTTACTAAATACCACTGATTATCAGCACTTAGCATATAATTGCAACGTCCGTTCGTGTAAAACCAGGCTGTTTGAGGTATCAATTACGCGCTTGCGCTGCAGGATTCCCATTTTGAATTTATATCAATGCATGTGTGGGTGGACACCGACAAACCTGTGTGACTCATGCGGGGAAGTTGAATCTGTACACCATTTTCTGCCCCGCTGCGGTGGCTCAGTGGTTAGGGCGCTCGACTACTGATCCGGAGTTCCCGGGTTTGAACTCGACCGCAGCGGCTGCGCGTTTATGGAGGAAAAACGCTAAGGCGCCCGTGTGCTGTGCGATGTCAGTGCACGTTAAAAATCCCCAGGTGGTGGAAATTATACCGGAGGCCTGCAATACGGCACCTCTTTGTCCCTTTCTTCTTTCTCTACCTCCTTTATCCCTTCCCTTACGGTGCGGTTCAGGTGTCCTCCGATAAATGAGACAGATACTGCGCCATGTCCTTTCCCCCAAAACCAATTATATTATTATTATTATTATTATTATTATTATTATTTTTATTATTATTATTAGGTAATGGCACAGTACCTGTCTCATATATCGTTGGACACCTGAACCGTGCCGTAAGGGAAGGAATAAAGGAGGTAGTGAAAGAAGAAAGGGACAAAGAGGTGCCGTAGTGGAGGGCTCCGGAATAATTTCGACCACCTGGGGATCTTTAATGTGCACTGAAAAGCGCCTGAAAAGCGCCTTAAGGGAAGAGGTAAAGGTGGGAATGAAAGAAGATATGCACGCGACGGCGGTGATGCAAGGCTACGGCGCAGCTGCTGTCAAATGAAAGCTACACTACAAATATGGTCAAGATTCTCTATGAGGAGTCTCCCGACTCCTTATTGCGTCTTATGAACTACTCTATCAAACACGCTTGGATACTCCTTAGTGGAAGCTGGCAAGGTGATCCCTTTACTTAAATATCAGGGTGGAGGCTATGAATTGGATAATGTTAGGCGAATTTCTTTAAATTAAACGTGGCAAAATAATAGAAAGGGAGTTTCTAATTCCGGTGTCAGCCTTCGTGGACAGCAAAAATACACTCAGCACGTGTAAACTCGGATTCCGGGCCAAGGTGTTTGATATGGAATGCACATGCTGATCTTGAGAGCAGAATTCTCCTTGCTCGTCGTCAACTCCTGTACGCTGCTTTGGTTACGTTAGACGTCGCCAAAGCTTACGACAGTGTAGAACACTCTATCCTTATATATACGCTATAGTCTCTTCAGTGTCCAGATTATATCGTTGCTGGGATATCTGCATTTTTTTTTTATAACAGGGAATTTTTGCGTCCCATAATGGTGTTCATTCAGAGAGGTACAAACAAACGAGAGATGTACCGCAAGGAGCTGTTCTTTCTCCTGTGCACTTTAATATTCTGTTGAGCTCAATTCCTCTCCATCGCCATGTGCACACTTACGCCTATGCGGACGACATTGCGTATTTTGTGGCTGCGCCGGATATACATTCCCTGTATTGTCTGTTGCAGTCATATCTGAGTACACTTGAGCACTGGCTGAGCAGCTTGCACCTGAAGGTAAATGTCAGCAAGTGCGCCATCCTTGTTTTCCCTCTACAGAAACCTGTAGTGGTCTCTCTCACTTGCCAGTTACAACCAATACCGCAGGTTAAATCCCTACAATACCTATGGGTCATTTATGACGACAAACTCACCTGGCGACCACACATTGACTATGTCACGGTGAAAGGGGCTCGTGCCGTGGGCATGTTACACAGACTGTGTAGTCGCCGGTACGGCATGCGAAGAGATGCGCTGTTAATGATTTACAAAATGTATGTCAGGCCAATTTTAGAATTTGGATCTGTGTTGTTTTCAGGCTCGGCTACATACAAACTTCGTCCTCTCGTTCTTTTGGGGAGAGAAGCACTTAGGATGTGCCTCGGCCTCCAAATATTTGTGGCTACCTATGTGCTGTACCTTGAAGCCCGCATTCCCCCCTCTGATCTCGACTTTAATTTTTAACTGTGCAGATTTACCTAAGCATCTACAAATTTCATTTCCACCGTTCACAAAGCATTTTCTGTTGCCAGCTGACCTCCTTTTTTTAGTACCGCCTGGTCTCGTTTTCATACCCCACATGTAGTATTTGTGCAAAGATTACTGAGCCTTTACATGGGAAAATTTATGACATCCTTCCTGCGCTATGCATAGGGCCCACTGTTCACATTGTTTTTGACGATATTTTCCTCCAAAATTCACAACTTTTACCACCCCGTATTCTAAATGGTCTACAAGAAGATCATTTAAGGGCCCTACCAACAAATATTGCAATAGCAACTGACACCTTGCAATGCAAAGAAAAAGCAGGTGGGAATATTCTGTTCGCGTTTAGACTGGTCCTTTTCACTGGGCCTTCTGGATATAACCCCTTTTTGTCAAGCACACTTTCTGGCAGTAGTACTTGCTCTACGCAAGCTAGACCCCTCTGTTGCCGCAGTGGGAGTCATTACCGATTCCTTATCTTTGTGTTCGTCCCTCGTCGCGCATGTTCACGGTCCCATTTTAAACACATTCTTATCCCTGCTTCCTTCGCATTCGAGCCTTGTTCATTTAATATAGGTTCTCGGTCACAGCAGTGTGACAGTAAATGGATCGCTGATAACCTTGCAAAGGCTTCCGTAAGCGGCCCCGTGTTGCCTATCCTCCGGCTACAGCCTATAATACAGCATCTAGGTTTCGGCCAGGTGCGTTATTAAGCGTGCAAGATACAGCACTTTTAACATCGGTGAATTGTCAGCACCTGAGATATCCTTGGAGCAGGAAAGTTTGTCGATCTCGCAGGCTTTAAGTATCTCTGACGATGCTGCGTTGCTGTATCCCTTCTCAATTTTTTTTCTACACAGGTCTGGTTTGGGGCTATCTCACCTCTGTGCATTTTGTCGTGAGTCTGAATCGGTCATTTTTGGCCCTATTTTCGCCGTTTTACCTCTTTGAGAACAAGGTTGCTGGAGAAGCCCTAGCAGCATCTTGGCCTTAGTTTGAGCAGCCCGCTCTTGCTATCATTTGGCGCCACCACTCTTGGGTTCAGCCACAAATCTGTTTTTACCGCTGTTGAAAATTTCTTGCTAGAATCACATCGACCGCATTGCTAAGTGTTCCAATATTTTCCTTGCTATGCATTGTTATATCTTGACTTCATTAATATTATTTTTAATCGCTCTATTTTTTAAATTTAAACTCTTATTCCTTTTCAGTACGTGCCCTTCTTGAGGTAGAATTCACGGGTGTTGCTTTCCTGCGTGAGGATGTGAGGATGCCTTTCAAATTGCGCAACGCCGCAGACTTTCCAGCGCACGAGGTTACGCGGGGACTCGACTTTGTGCTCGCTTACATCGATGACCTACTCGTCGCCAGCTCATCCGGTTCTGAGCATGAAGCTCACCTGAGCGTCCTCTTCCACCGACTTGATGAATATGAGCTCGAAATCAACCCGAAAAAGTGCCTCTTTGGCGTCGCCATACAATATAATTCCTAGGCCATTTTGTTACTCCACTAGGTGTTCGGCCTCTCGACTGCAAAGTCAAGGCAATTCGAGATTTTCCACCACCCCCTACGGCACTTAAAAAACTAAGAGAATTATTGTGCCTTCTGAACTTTCGGCGCCGCTTTCTCCAGAAGTGCGCCAATTTCCTGAACTCTCTGACGGAACTTCGGCTACCAAAAAAGATCCTGGTGCGCCACTTGAGTGGACTGATGACGCTGCATCTGCATCGCTGCTGCCAAGAAAGAGCTCGCAGACGCCGCCTTGCTCATAGACCCAGTTCCTGACGACCCAATTTGCCTCATCATCGATGCATCGAGCATTGCCGTCGGAGCAATTTTCGAGCAGAACATCTCTAGTTGGCAGCCTCTCGGTTTTTCTCACAAAAGGTGAATCAACCTGAGGCTAAATACAGCACCTTCGGTCGAGCACTCTTCGCGGTGTACATCGCTATCAAGGATTTCGCCACTTCCTGGAGGGCCGGGAATTTCACGTCGTCACAGACCATGAACCCTTTACGTTTGCCTTCCAACGGAATCACGAGAGAGAGAGAGAGAGAGAGAGAGAGAGAGAGAGAGAGGGTTTATTGTCTGGAAAGGAAGACAGGTTGGACGGAAAAATAAATATCTGGACTGCTACTCGGCACTGGGGAACGGGAGGAGGAGGAAAAAGAGGGTCACGATGGGGGATGATGATGACGGGAGGAGGCAGATGAAGAAAGACAAAAAACAACAAAGAACACTTTCTAAAATCACAAACGCGAGGCAAGGCCCGTGTCGCTAAAAAAGCGTGAGAGCGCTCGCGTTGCCTGTACAGTTTTCGAACTACCTGGCCAAGCGTCGAGGATCGAATCCTCCGAGAGGGGCCTGGTGTCAAAAGACTTCAAAGCAGGTGCTAGCATGAGTCTTTCTCGAGCATATGCTGGGCACGGAATGAACGATTGCAACGGAATCACAGCTCCAAATCACAGCTCGTGATTCCAACGAAATCACGATTCCAACGGAATTGCAGCTCCTACAGTGCACGCGAGATCTGCGAACTGTTTTTATCACCAAGTCCAGTGGATCTTCGTCACATGCATGGCTGGAAAGTGCTGCTGATGCACTTTCCCGTGTCAGTGCCATGGCGTCCGAATCACTAGTGGATATGGAGGAGCTATAGCGGCTGCACAGCGCAACGACCCGGAGTTGCATTGCCTTCGCTCCTCATCCATGTTCCTGTCCTTCGCTGAATTTCCGCTGCTGTTTTCCTCCAACTTCATTACGTGTGAAGCATCCATAAGTGTCTCGTGCCCTTACGTACCTTTGACTTTTCGTCATGTCATTTTCGAAAAAAACTGCGCCACATGCGACGCAGAAGCTCGCCACATCTCACTTTTCTTTCACCAAGAATCGATGCCGACGTCCGTCGCTGGGCACGAACTTGCCTTAAATGCCAGCACTTCAAAGTTCACCGGCATGCCGTCACGCCTGCCTGCGCTTTTCGGCCTTCCGACGCGAAATTTTCCCGTGTCCACACAGACCTTGTTGACCTGCTCCTGTCATCACGTGGGGCCTCTTACCTGCTCACATGTGTAGATTGTTTCACCCGCTGGCCTGAGGAGTTGCCCATTGGTCACACTATGTCAGAGACAGCTGCTTCGGCCTTCTTGGCCTTCTGGGTGCCTCGTTTCGGCTGCCCGTCTGTCGTCACCACCAACCGTGGCCGCCAGTTTCAATCAGCCCTGTTCACCGCCCTTGCCAACATACTGGGCGTCCGCCACAACCCTAGAACCGCCTACCATCCTTCGGCAAATGACATGGTAGAACGTCTTCATTGCCAACTGAAGGCGGCTTACCAGTTATTAGCCAAAGGAACGTTGGTCTGACCACCTTCCCCTCGTCCTCTTGGGCATTCGCTCAGCCCTGTAGGCTTACCTGCGCTGCTCTTCTGTTGAGCTAGTCTATGGTGTTCCCCTGCGTCTCCCTGGGGAATTCTCGCATTCTTTCCCTCCGTTCATCCGTGATGCTTCCATGTGTACCTCCGAGACCTGGGCGTGACCTGGGCAACACATCTTGCCACATTACTCCTGTCATCCGTGCCGCCCGTCACCCTCTCTTCCTGTTTGTGAGCCAGGATCTGGACAACTGCAGGCATGTCTTCATCCGCCGTGACCACGTCCGTCCACCCCTAATGATGGCCTACGATGGACCGTTCCGCGTGCTCCATCTTTCGAAGACCTTCACGCTTGACATCAACGGCCGCGAAGACGTCGTGTCTATTGACAGACTAAAACCAGTCTACATTGCCGCTCCTCAGCCCGTGGTCCCTCCAGTGGAAGCCTCACGGTGTTAGGTGGGGTAGACTTGCCCCAGAGCACTCCAGGACCTCTCAACAAAGGACCCGAGTAAAGACTTCCACTGTCCGTACCGATTCAAAAGCAGGCAGTACTCAACCGCCGCATAGCAAAGAAACCGCCAGCAGAGCAACGGGAGAGATGCCTGCTTGAAGATGTCGGCTACCTTTTGAAAACAGCTTTTTTTTTCTAATGATAGGCATGTGGGCTCGTCCTTGCAGAAGGTGGTGGCGTACTTTGAACCGAATGAGCTCTCGCTTTTACAGGACGACAAAAATGGAAGGTTTGTAGTTTTACCGAAAGGCCTTTTTCGTGAGAAAGCCCTTCACGCTGTGCAGAAAAACTTCACCCTTTAAAAAAGCCATTCCGCAATTGCAAGACAAAAAGTTGCCAACTTTCACAATTATGTAGGAAATGACAAGTCGTCCAAGCAAATAACCGGTTGTAAAGGCAATAGAGTGTTTCTTAGTGCCAAGAGGCATGAATCAGATGTACCGTTTTGGACTATTGTTTAAGTGAGAATGGCATGCGGCATTTGCTTGAAGTCGGTTCCTGCAAAGAACTTTGCAACATCTGACCATTAATGACCCTTTTCTTACACAGAATTCTAAAGAAATTGTTGATTTCCTGATGACCAACCACAACTTTGTCTTTGGGTTCTCAGTGGGTGTAGAAGATTTTTCCTGTTCCATACCTCACCAAGAGCTGTTCGCGTCACTGAAACAGTGCATTGACAAAAGTGGCGCCATGGCTTTCCAGAATTAAACTGGTATGTCCGTTGACAATTTTTAACCCCTTTAGAATTTTACTTCGAAGGAACTTTTATCGCACTATTTGCAAACCAAAGGAATATGTGTTGGGTGCGGCAGTGCTCTCATTTTAAGCGATATTGTTTAAGCCAGCGTTGAGCAGATTTTAGCCGCGGTTTTTCTCCCGGACAAGTCACAAAAGTGTATCGATATGTTGATGGTTCTTTGATCTTGTTGGACAAGCAAAGCCCTTTAGACTACTGTATAATAGATCTCTAGACGATTTTAAACGGCATAAAAAGAGATTGACCATCACTTGCGAAATGCCAAATCAGAAATTAATCATCTTCAGTTTTTAGATATATGCCCCAAGCTTTGTGGGTACTATGTGTGTGTTTTGGTAGCGCACTGTAAAATAATTAAAAAAGCATAGTGAACTTGTGCCATCAATTAGCACGTGAGAAATTTGGCGACCATAAAATGCAGGACAGCTGTGATAATCAATTGGTAAGAATTTTGAATTCAGGCTATCCTCGGTCGATCGTGACGGCTGTTGCCGAGACCCTCCTGAATTAGGTAAAGAGCTATGACCCTGAAGACGAGGAAAGTTGAGCGGACCATGCGACCGGAAATTTCCCCCTACCTGCACAAAGTTTCGCATAAATTGAGAAAAGTAGCGAACTGGCATGGGGTGCCGCTTGTTTTTTCGGCTCCGGTAAAGCTCGGCCAACTATGCCCTCGCATCTCCGGCAAGGAGACCACCAAAGCTGGATACGGAAAAAAAACATGCCAAGCCCTATGTGCAGTGCCCGTCTGGAGTGGTGAATGAGATTGCACTGTCGTGCGGAAAAGCCTATGTCGGCCAAACAGGCAGATACGTCAACGACTGGTTTAGGGAGCACGGACGACAATTTGAGAATAACGAAGAGGTGAGCTTGGATGACAATTGCAGGTCTTGCAACGAATGTTCGACGCATTTTGATGGTGCAAGGATTCTAGGCAAAAGCAAAGATCAGACTGCACTTGAACTACTGGAAGAATACCATAAAAATAAAATTTGTGATCCTCCTGTATCCGTTCCCTTACGGCGCGGTTCAGGTTTCCGCCGATATATGAGACAGATACTGCGCCACTTTTTCCCCCCAGAAACCAATTTTCAATTTTTTAACTGCGTAAGCGTTATTTCAATTCAGTTGTACAGATCGGAATAAGACCTCTCCTCTGCCAAAAGATAAGATATACCACACGCTGTAAAATATTCTTCGTTGCCATTGACACGTATCTTTCTTTCTTTTTTTCTGTATTTTGTACGCATGAGCGGGGGAGCATTTATATTTACCATGGATTGGCGAGAAAAATCGGTTGTGAGTGCAGCGTTTGTCCGTGTCTTGAGTGTTCTCTTCCCTATGCGATTGTCTTTTTTTTCGTGTTGCATCTATGTCCAAGCTGTCTACCTACTTGCAGTGCCTATAACGCTTCATGGCGAAGTTCTGCGTGCGTGTCCCGACGACCTTTCTTCGAACCACCTCTGGTTTTCGCGCACGTTGGCGCCGATGCACCAAAAGTACTATTCGCCCGGGCTTGCTGCGGTTGTCCAACGCTACGTACTAATCTGCCGTTGAGTGCCAGTGCCGGAAGACACCGGCGACTAAACCAGCCGGGCTCCAGCAGGCAATCGATCCCCCGCTACTCCCATTTCAACAGGTCGGCATTGACCTACTCGGCTCATTTCCGGCGTCCTCCTTGGGTAACCGGTATATTGCGGTTGTCACTGAGTATATGAGCCACTACTGTGAGACCAAGGCCCTTCCCGTTGTACCGCAGCCGAAGTTGCACATTTCTTCATTTACAACATTGTGCTTCGTCACGGTGCCCCAGCAGTCGTATTAACTGACAGGGGAACCGCGTTTGCGTCGGCACTTACGAGCGAGGTACTTCGACTCTGTGGCACAAGCCACCAACAGACTACAGCTTACTATGTGCAAACAAATGACTGACTGAGCGGCTTAACAAGACCATTGCCGATATGATTTCGATGTATGTCGACGATGACCATGAGCACTGGGACCGGATACTTCCTTAAATTCACGTTCGTGTAGAACGCTGCGCTCCACGAAACGTTTCATTTGGTGCATGGTTGCGAAGCCTTGACCGTGGTGGGTCAAATGCTGCTTCCGGATCTTGCTCCCTCTTCCGTCGCGGGCGCTGACTAATCTGTTCATGACGCAGAAGCCGCTCGCCATCTTGCTACGACGCCCATAGCCACAACCTCCGCCACAGGGAGGTGATTTACACGCCCGGCGACCAATTCTGGATGTGAAGCCCGATCCGCTCGCGAGGGCGCTCTCAGAAGCTTCTTCGCCGTTACTTAGCCCCTTACGAGGCGCTCCGCCGCCTCAGCGAGGTAAAATATGAGGTGCTTCCACAAGGAACTGTCTGTTCCTCTGGACAGCCGTCGTCCGAAGCAGACCATGTGGCGAGACGGAAACCATATTACACCCGTTAGTCCCTTTCCAGGATCCACCTCCGTTGAATAAGACACGCACGCCGTTAAATTGCCGCTCTTACCCATTGCTTTCCCCGCACGTGCGGCATCGAGTCGACACCTCTTGGAAGGGAGGGGCAATGCCGCATTGCTGACACTGTGGTGTCACCATGTGGCCGAACCTTATATCTTAGCACGTGGCCGAGCATCGTCTCCGTCCCGAATCAGTGCTGGTGCTCGGCGACCTCGATCACCCGAGTAAACGGCTGTTCTGCGTCGCGCTCCGTTCGTCGGTGGCAATATGATCACGTGGTAATAATACCATCACCATCATCTTAACCAGACTTACTACGCCCACTGCAGGGTAAAGGCCTCCCCCATGTCTCTCCAATTAACCCTGTCCGTTGCCAGCTGCGCCCACCGTATGCCCGCGAACTTCTTGATGTCCTCCGCCCACCTAACTTTCGGTCGCCCCCTGCTGCGCTTGCCTTCTCTTGGAATCCACGCAGTTAAGTTCGGTTTGAGATTGGGAGGCATTGAATATCAATATCTCATCCACATCGAAATCGGAAGTTGTACCACGAGGATCAGAGTTCTCGCTGCAAAAAAATATTATATGAAGAACGCCCGAGGAAAATGGACGCTAACAGACGGGCAGCAAAGTAATTGATTACTTATACAGAAAGAGCGTTGACTCACAATGGCCGCAAAGGACTAGGAAGCTAACCCGTAAGTATGCAGGACATGAGGACGGAGAAGTAAAGAGCTTCGAACAACAGATAAAAAACGTAGAAGGAAAAGCTGGATGAGTTCAATGGAAAAGAAGCATACTGTAGAACTGCTATATCGATACTGGAAAAGGAAGATCAGGAAAGGGTGAATCATTCTGTGATAGCACAAGAGGCAATTCCCTACTCTTTCAACTTAAAACAGGGAGTCTTAAAACGAACAGCTACAAAATGATATATAACAAAGAACATCACGCATGTGCAGTGTGGGGTAAATCTATAGAACGATTGAATACATCATACTCAAATGTGGTGGTATCCATATCGGATGTCTATGCAGGCATAGTCGCTCTCTGAGGCGCAAGGTTTTAGAGATAACAATGGCCATTTAAACGTATCTGCGGTGGAAGTTAGCAAAAAGCGATTGGAAGATAGGTGGATCAAAGTGGAGAGGTGACGTAATGTTAGAAGTTTAGGATTAAAAACGTATTGAAACAAAATGGCGAATTTATATACAGATTTATAGCAAACACTCTTAGAAAATATAATAAAAAATGAAAGCAATAAAGCCGAGCATAGTGGCAATTGCTGTCACCATCCCGTTTCAAACTTAAGGGTATGCTCTTACCTTCCATCCATCCATCCACCCGGAGCAGAAGCCAAGGCGCTGTCGGCATAAGCAGCGCGGGGCCACAAGGGGCCGACCGGGCAATCGCCCTCTTTGTTGTGCCGTTATCACAAAAGTATTCCATTTCTTTAATGGATTATCACTTCGCTGGCAATTAAGATTCATAAAACGAATAGATCCTTCCTTTCTGAGGGATATCAGTAGCTGCCTGTTTAAATGGGCGCCCAAGGGAGGATAGCGGCCATCACCCCGAAGCTTTTGACAGTCATGTCTCTCTGTCCCAGAGGAGGACTTTATTTTGTTTGCTCACAAGCACCTTAATCTTCTTAGTCTTTGCATTAGGTTATGACAAGCGGATATATCGCGCTCCCGTTGCCCAATTTGTTCTTTTTATTTCATCTTGAAGAGGGGCAATTAATACTTGCCCAAAAATTAACTTTCCTTCGAAATACGCCATCCCTGCAAAAGCATTCTGGAGTAGGCGTTAGTATCGTAAAACAATGACCGACAACTTTTGCTGCAAGTTGGTTCCAAATCTGAAAAAAAGACAAATTCTGCTTTTCCCGAGAGTATTTTTTTTTCGTGAAGACCAGGCGAACAACTTCCTGACGAAGCAGACAGTGCTGGAACTATTTGAACTATGGGCCCGCAGGTGCAATATATTGCTTCTATTACAGAACGTTGAATTCAGGATTTTTTTCTGTGCAATATTTATTATTGCAATAATAATTAAGCAGTGTTCTGATTCTAGTTTTATTAATGATTTGCATTATTTTAATGAATAATAACGCGTTCGAAGTGTTTTTTATAACACTTCTAGCTCCCTTTCCATTTGTTGGACGTCTAATGGCTGGTGAAACGTCCACCATACATTCTCCAAACGAAGGCTTCATTGTTGCACATCGCCCCATTGTGCGCCATATACTTGCTGTTCACTCACTGCTAATTCGGACCTTATGATTATTTCCATGTCTCCTGCGTGGCCTTGCTGAAGTTAGCGACCACTGTTTTAAGAATTCAAGCTTAACATTAACGCACCCACTAGGAGAAGTAAAAACAATTTATAATTATAATCTGCTAATTTTGAGCCAATTAACAATGAACTTTCACTTTTAGTAGATTCCTTTCTGGCTTCGTCGCCTGTTCTATTCCAGATGGGTCACAATAATTAATAAAACATCAGCTCTTATGATCACATGTGCAGAAAATTGTCCCCAGTTTCCACATTGTACACAGTGCTATACGTGCAATGGAAAGAGTACTTAACGGGTGGCCGACCCTTTAGGTGTTCACTGCAAGAATTGCGACTGCCTGTCGTTCTTTGAAAACTGCTCCATGATCTCGAAGTGGCGACCGCCATACTAGATATGGTCACGTAGTGGTGACGGCAGTCGAAGCAGCGATGAAGACGGACGAAAGGGTCTTCTAAAAGAAAACTGTTTATTGGGCTGAATTGCACCCAAAATGGACTGAATCACTCGGCAACGGCGAAGCGATAAGCGTGCTCGGCGGTCGTCGAACAGAATGCCCGCTGCTGTCGGCCGTGCTCAATTTAAAACTGATAGCGAACTCTCGAGATAAAGCGTGCAAAGTTGCTAGAACTTTCCGGAAAAACGTAGAATCAGCTCTGCCTGGCTGCGATCAATCGAGATAAATCTTGTCGCGTCTTGCGTCGCTAACAAAGCGATGAAGTAGTGTGGTGGCAGATTTGAAAAAAAGAACAAACACTGCAAATATTCGCGGCAATATAAACCTTTAAATTACTTAATTCTTCCAGAGACTACTGCGCCAGCGCTCATTTTTACAGAAACTTATAAATGTTTCTTATTTCCGCAAACCTCGACGGTCAGACGTAGGTCATAAATGCAAGCTACTCGTCGTTTCCCATAATTTTATTTCTTCTCTTTCTTGCTTAATGACCAGTGACGTTATTGTATGACTTTTTTTTTTTGCGGCTTCCTCAGCCTACCTGTTCCCACTCGCTTGTTCCTTTTGCTCTTCTCCCCCACCCGTTCTGTCTTGCGTTACCGCTGCTTTACTCTCTTGCTGAGCGGTTTCACAATAACGATCCCCTTTCATTCTTCGTTCCCCTCCTTTCGACCTTCACTGCTTGTCGCTTGTAATTGCTCTTCGACTGTGCCCGCATTCACTGGCTGTCTACTTGCTCGGCAGTGCACTTCCCTTTGGTTGGTTGGTAACGACTTTATTAAAAAAGTCCTGCAGAGCTTTCGCCGAGGGGGCCTTAGGTCTCCCACGTGGGGACGTCGAGGTGTTGCCTCGCCGTCGCCTCGCGGGCCTGCTGGACGGCCCAGAGTTGGTCACCGAGACTGGGGCTGCGCAAGGCAGCGGCCCACCGCGGCGGGAGGGTTCCAGAGTTAGCACAGTCAGGGTTTTTGCTACAGTCCCAGAGCATGTGGGGTAAAGTTGCTATAGCAGTGTGGCAGACCTTGCATATATTTGTCGCGTATGTTCCTGGGTAGAGCCTGTGGTATTGTGTCGGGTTGGGGTACGTGAGCGCCTGCAGTTTTCTGACGGCCACCGCGTGCGCCCTGTCCAGCTTGTCGTTGGGCGGAGGGAAGGTTCGGCGGGCCAGGCCGCCGATAGTTTTTCGCTCTGTGCATTTGGCTGGCGATGCGTCTTCAGGGTGTCACGCTGAGGTGACGTGTTCACGGCCGGCTGCTGTGGGAGGTGCTCGCCCCACGGTTTGTTGTGTTTTTGTATGTTTTATGTCCCCCGAGACACTCTCTCACTTGCTTCTCTTAACGAAACTACCCCAACAAGCCTAAAACCACGGCCGCGCGCGACACTCTCTCACTTGCTTCTCTTTTAACGAAACTACCCCAACAAGCCTAAAACCACGGCCGCGCGCGGCCGTTTGCTTTATTTTCTCCTTCAGCCCCTCCCATAGATAGTGTACGGTAGGACATCCCTGATACATAGTCGAGGATACTTCATGTAGCTTATATAGCTGCTTCGTACATTCCTTTTGAGGCGTACCAGTAAGCTGCTATGGATGAGCTGAAAGTGCCCGCAAAATGCTGCACACCCATTACTATTCCTGTAGTCATCTCTTTCTTATAGACACGATGTGCGGTCACTACTTGCCCGAACACTTCCAACGCTGAATCGTAAACTTGTGCTTCTAGCGGGACAATTTATCCGTACTTAAGTTCTTTTTGCATTTATTTTAGTCCAAACTCATTCGCCACATTGGACAGTACGAGAGCAGACACCCTTCGCACTCACTTTGCATTTTTCAGCCTCGCGTTGCTTATAGCGCTCACGTTACGCATGCCAATGTCTTGGTCTACAGCGGCTCAACGTAGTTGTCTTTCCGCAGAGTATCCGCGCGCCTCCACAGCACATTTTTGCTGCCTTTGCCTACCACGATATTACAGTGAATGAGATAGTGTGCACAGTCCATAATTTTCCGTCCAAATTATCAGTGAGATTCGATGGAATCGCCTCCTTTGTGCTAAAGCAATGCATAGATATCTTATGCGCTCCGCTCGAAAAAATCTACAGCCTCACCTTCTATTCCGCTACCTGTCGGGACTTAAGTTAGCTAGAACAGTGCCGATACACAAGAATGGTAGGGCGAGAGCGAACTGATCAGTGACTCGAAGTGATCAATAACCCTGAACATTTGACCAACACTGTTCCCACATCGAGTCACTGATCAATTTTCTCTCGCCCTACCATAAGATTGCCGTCCCGGTTAGCTCATTTGGTAGAGCGACAGCCCGGGTCAGGCAGTGGTCAAAAGTTCGAACCTTTTTTTTTCTTTAGCTGCGAAGTTACCATGGAAGCTGTTTTGCTTTCGCATGTAGCCGTATGGCTGCGCTTGGGTGAAAAAAACAACAAAAAACGAAATGCAGATGTCGGCGTCCCCGGCTCGTTCCGCAATTGAACTGCGTGCGCAGGCCAGAATCTGTAACGCGCATCCCGGAGGCCATGCTATTCCGCCATTCACTGGAGAACTGTGGCGAGCAGAAGTCTTCCTTGGTGTAGACGTCACGAGTTTGAATAGAGCGGCGGGACAACTTTTAAAACATATTGTCCCAGCTATAATTGAATCTTATGCAGCCGAAAATTTCTTAGCACAGCCAGAAAGAGCCAGAAAATTAATTTTTTACTGAGAACAATAATTAGACGTAGCTCTCCTCAGCGTACATTTAAGTTGGTCCCTTTGGTTACCTTCACGTTTCTGCTCCATAGGTTAGTACCGGCAACGTGATGGCGTTATATGAATTCCTCTTCAGTACTAGCAAACTTATATTATTCACCTGAGATTGCTCACTGAATGTACTCCACCCTATGCTTATTCTCCAAGTTATTTGACTATCATGATCCGGTTCTGCACCAACTACCTGCACTTAGCAGACCGCTTCTCTTAATTATCTTAAATAATTAATGATTAATAGCTCTTACCGCTTCGAATAATTCGCTGGCCGTCGTAGACTGTTGCTTGCTTCCGACACAGGCGATTATTACTTTAGATTTCTTCACAATAATTTTCAGACCCGTCGGTCAGCTTTTCCTGTCCAGGTCCTTAACCAAACATTCAAATTCAACCCCTGAGTTACTTACTAAAGTGATGTCATTTACAAAAGACGGAGTGCTAACGTGCTG
Source organism: Amblyomma americanum (assembly GCA_030143305.2). Lineage (NCBI taxonomy): Eukaryota > Metazoa > Arthropoda > Arachnida > Ixodida > Ixodidae > Amblyomma > Amblyomma americanum. The sequence goes on from JARKHS020002101.1 coordinate 234,265, forward strand.
TCTCAATTAGCGTTTATCTTTAACTGTGCCCAATTCAGTTCTTTAAATACTTGGTGTAAAAAAGCGATCATTATTATTTGGGAGATTTTGTCTCTACCTGACACTTGTACTGACCTCTACATAATCACTTCACCTGTGGAGGACTTTCATGGTTGTGCATACGCAACAGATATTTTCCACCACCTTCACGTATGCTTCTTCTGCACTCTGGTTACACAACTGCAAGGCTACTCAAGTTTCGACTGAGTCAAATGCCGTCTCATTATATCTATAAAGGCTATATAGGAAGTTAGTTATACTATTCGTATCAAGCGACTCGTGATGTCTATGCGCTCAATGCAGGGTAGCCTTTAAGAAAGCCAGCCGAGGCTTTTGGTTCTGAAGTCTAAGAGAGCTGAAATTCTGTTAGCCATTACCTCACTGAATACCTTGTAAACAACGTACATTGAGCTCAGAGGTCTCCAATTTTTCATGTCCTTGGCATCCTCTTTGTTGTGGGCTCAGATGAATTTGTCATTCCTCCAAGGTTTCAAGGGTCTAGACGTCTGGAATTACTCATACAGGGTGGAAAGTTTTAGTGGCATAGTGTTCCGCCCTCCCAGTCATTAGCAAGTCTGTAGTCACCTGGTCGCCACATCCCGCTCTTTCCCTTTGAATTGCTTGCAAACCGTTCTTTATTACCCCTTTGGTTACCTGTGGGTTGTCGAATGTCGTCCATACCATCGGCTTCATCATCAGCGTTTTGGTTATTTAATTTTTGCAAATGTGGATTACTAGCATCCCGCTTCGAAAACATGCTTTTTGCATTTTTCTTGCTGTGGTTTTCGAAGCTCGATTTCTTTTTGTGAACAGCTTTTAGTGTTAATGCATCGATATTTGTGTGTTTTTTATAGACTCAAACACTGTTTTCTTTCCCCATCCGCTATGGTGCGCCTGGCCAGCGACGCACGCATAGGATAACAGGTTAGTTTTGGTGCGGCATGGTATGACCGTTTCGGAATGTGTCCGAAATAAATTGGCTCCTCCTTTTCCCTTTTTTTCAGTTTATTCGTTAATAGCACAATAGTGGATGCTTTTCTAATATGGTATGTTGCTTGTATTGCTTTTATCTTTTTCAGTCGTGACGAATTTGGAAATATTCTGGCAATTGCAACACCTTTCCTTCCCGTTTTGCTTCGTTGCAGTGACCGCGAGGTGCTCGAATGCGTCTGTATCTCGATTCTTGTCGGTATTACGGAACAGACTTCAAATCTGGTACACCTCCGATACCCTACAGTTGGGGAGGTACTAGAACGTTCCGTTAATGCGGACCATAAAGAGAACTGATAGTCGCTGGGCTGGCGTACATAACTGTGGCGCGGGAACACAAAGGTTCTAATGGCCAGATGCTTCGTATGATAGATGGTGCAATCCCGGATTATAGTATGCGGCGTAGTTACAACGGCTGACGACAGCACGGTTCTGCCACCACCCCGTTTCAAAGTGGACGCTCCTACCTTCCCCCTATGCACGCATGCTCCACATCAGTGTTGCCAAAACTCCCACTCATCCCGATTATCTCCGAACATCATCAGGTGAAGACGCTGACACTACCTACTGCACAAGGGGAAGCAACAAAGCATCTAAAGAAAATGTACGTTATACTCGTAGCAGCCATGTTGAGTTAGGTGGCGTCACAAACACTGAAAATGACTGAGCCCCCTTCGTGGGCATAGCCGACTACGAACAAGGGGACACAACTCCGTCATAAAGACAAAGCGACAAACCTTCGCTGCACAGTTGGCGGCAGAAGCTGACAAAACCTCTCGCTTTTGGTCGAGAATAATGACGCTTACAAAATGAGGCGGTGGAAGAGAAGTAGGCAGCAAATACAGGTGAAAAGGACACAACACGCCACTGTAAGTTTCTGAGTTACAGGTCTGTTTCGCTTTTTTTTCTGTAGTCACGATGGGTCCAGAATCCTAGCAATGCTCGTTCCCAAGTGCAGAATTATATCGGTATTACATTGGTCATTTCGCCTTTAAGGATACATAAAACGCCTTTAAACGCCGTTTCTAGTGGGCTGTCTTCTATATTTTGAAATATTTTTTTTGTGTCCGGGATACTTGGCTCGCATTAAAGAGGACTGCGCGAAATTGGTAACGGCGAAAAATATAATCAAATGCCCTAGCTGCGGTCCACCTCTGGTGGCCCTACTAGCTCTCATACCGATCGGGGGTCGGTCGGCAGCGAGAGGAACGCTAGAGGCTGAAATATCTCCGCTTAGGTGGAACGATGCCGTCGCTCGCTAATTCTCGAAGCGCCTTAGATCCACCAGCACTCTAGAAATAACGAAGAGGCGGCGCGGGACAATTTGCAGAGCTGACAACACGCCTTTCGAGACAATTGTTAGGCGCCGACCAGCTGCGGGTTCAACAACCAACGCCCCGTAAGCGCAAGCAGCCGCGAAGTCTCGAAAGGCGAAGGAATATACCTCGGAGGAGAGCGAGAGAGAACCCGAGCTGGGCTGCCCGGACGAGCTGTCAAGAACGTTTTAATTGAGGTCGCGTGCGGCGCTCCTCCGCGGAGCTGCGGCCGACGCGTCCGCTCCTTATTCCGCTTCCCGGGCGTGAAGGCGTCACGGCGGCGGAATTGTCCGAACGAAACGCCGTCTCAGCGGGTGCCCCGGGAACGGCCCAGACGTTGCGAGGAAAAATAAAGCAGAGAAGCCAAAGGGAAACAAAAGCAGTGCGGAGCTTCGCTGAGAGAGCGTTCAGGGGGCGAAAGAGAGTGCGAGAGAGAGAGAGAGAGAGAGAGGTCTGGTGGGCGCGCCACATTGAAGCCATCGTCCTGCCTCCTACGCATTCGGCGCAGCCCAGGGCGCCTTTATTTTTTCCATACAGTTCCGTGCCGGAGCCGCGCTGAACGGGAGCGAGAAAAAAAAAAAAGTCAACGGCGCCATCGGATACGGGAGGCCACGTGCTTCGTTTGAGGTATTTCCTTGCGTTTTTCTTTCGCGTGCTTGTAGGCAGATATAGTGCTATTATGAGTGACTGCGATCACCTTTGCGGCGCCTTCAGTGAACTACGAAATGCTCGAATACTGGAACTGGGTTATGTTTCCGGTAGAGTTGATATGCGCACAGCCACAATGACGTTTCGGAAGCTATTCCAAGCTAGTGCAATGCTTGCACGAGCACACGCTTTTTTGTAAAATATGAATGCGTGTTGGTTGTGTAATTTGCAAAAAAAGGCATTCGGCACGTCGTCTTGAAAAACTATTTTTAAGGAAGTGCCAAATTTCAGTTTACCCTTGTTTGCCTTGGCATACACGCACCTGGGAGCCGCACTTTTTCACAAGTCGCCTGCAGCATTACCTCTCTTCATTTCCTCGAATATTTAGCCGGGAACTATCGTAAATATACTTGTCTTACTTCGTATTGAGCTGTTGGTCACCAAGTAGTGATTTTCTTCTTGGTTACCACTATTGTCAGTATAGAAGCTTGAGTATTCATTGAGTTTTAATTATACTGAGTATTCAATAGCAATACTTTCAAGGTGACTGAGCAATCAGTGCTTGCGTAGAGGCTGTATAGTTCATTTTGTTTTTATGACTGTTGTTAAGTGTCCCATGAAACACCAGGGGAACACTGTAGCTGGACAACGAAATACAGCACACACACATGAGGCGCTGCTATCAGATTTTTTTTTTCATCAGCTGGATTGAGACTGCAATGATCAGGAAAAGGAAAGAAGATAAAAGTAGCACGCACGCGTCGCTAACAAGTGGTCAAAGTGTGTGCATGCTGTTTAGAGTCCTGTTAAGATTTTCTGCAATTTTTGAAAATAGTCTTTTCCAGTTAGAGGAGCGTTTTTTTTTTTGCGCACCATCGTCAGCTGTATCCTGCGTCAGAATGCAGCTGTGAGATGCCAACAGTAGGCAGGTAACTGTTGCTGAATAGTTATCTTTTTAATTGTTATCCTTCGCCCTTCAATAGTCTCAACATTATTTACCTACAGTGCTCCAAAATACACGCGATTTAGAAAAGCTTGCAGCAAAGCAACCTCTGCAATGCATGCAACTTGTCGAAATAGGCAAAATTTGTTGGGCCACAGAGCCGATAATAACTGCGTTTTCGAAGTTCTAAAACTGCTGTGCATATTACTGTGGGCTGTTCGCCACTTTATGGATAAGAAGATTAACGGTAATAGTTAGAAAGTTACCTATTCAATATTGTTACCCAGCACCTTGAGCAAATGAAAATACCTTGTCCCATGGCACTCTTCGGCCGCAGATGCCCTTGCGCCATGAAAATTCACTATCATCATCATTAGTTACCCAGCCTACTAGTTAGCGCGCTCTGGCTGTATTCTGATGCGCATACACCGCTCACAATGCCGTGGCGAAAAAAGCGCTCTTATATCTCAGAGTCTATTTTTAAAAATTGCAGAATACCATGGGTGAAATACCCGGCATTCTCAAGCGCGCAAACGTCATTTACTCGAGTATGAAATACCTTTAATCAACCCATAATTCGTGGAATCTTTCTAGATGGTTCATTGTACTTGAGAAAGGAAAACAGTAGCGCTTGTCCTACGCCGTTCTTCTGCTGTGTGTGTGTTTTTTCGGCGCTACTGTTTTCCTTTCTCTAGTGACCCTTCCTTGTGTGTTACAAAGAAGGAACGTGCATACCTAGGGGGGTGATAAGGAATAACATCATTTTCAAGTGACAGGGGGATGTCAAGATGCGCATGCGTGGGAAGGTTTGTGCGGCAGCGTCTGTCTCAATAAAGCAGAGTTGAAAGTAGTGCAGCGTCCGTCTGTGCCTACCACCTTTTTCTTGTGCATGCGTCCTTGTGTTTTCGCTGGCACACCGTGTTTTCAACTTCAATACGCCGTTTTCGTTCCATCCTGTGGCAAGCATTACCACGCGCAGTTGTCATAAAAAGAAATCAGCTTGCGCTAAGCTCAGGTTGCACAAGAAACGGGCTGCACGACGAGCTCTTCTTGGCAGACAACACCATATGTGCAACGTGTGAGATCTTGCACGTGACCTGTCGCGGTGCGAAGCTCTCAAAAGAAGGAACTTTGCCAAATCATAACCCTATACATCGGTGCTTCCCCGCTCCCTTGAATTGAAAACCGGAAGCGGCTCAACTAGCCTCGCCCTTTGTGTATTCCTCACATCGCATGACCACGCGTTGTAATTTGCAGCTCCGGAAGTCGATCACTCGGGCTAATCTATTTTAATGAGCCCTGTGCCAATCCTCACAAGGAGCATTCACAAAACTCTTACTTCAAAAATGCTCCTTATTTGAAGGACGCACAAACGATGCAATTTTTCGAGCTCTTGAGTTGTCTTGAAGATTCCTGCCGTAATGGCCGAAAAAACGCCAGCAGCCAATACCAAGCCTAATTTGAGAGTGAGGAACTCTTTCAGAGCAGCTTGTAAACTTGAGACGTGGCAGCTATACGGTTACAGATGGCTTCACGTTGTTTTTTTATTTCTTGTTGTTTACAGAACAACAACATTAGCTCTTCCCTGAACGTGGAGACATTGTGTGATGATATGGAAAACACTTTCCACTGCTATCCGGTACCTCTTATCAGCAATTATACGTCTGTTTCTTTAAACTATTGAGCCGAGGCGCAAGCCCACTGGTTTATTATGGACGCCACCCAGTACAGAAGTTTGCTTATTGGTTATGCTTTGCAAACGCGTCCTAAGGCTTTACAATTGGAAATGTAACGGAGCGAGAGCCTCCAAGCAGTAACCGGAACGACCCTATACAGACCAGTAGGGAAGGGGGGGGGGGGTGCCTTTCTTTAATTTGAATCCTAGTGGCAAAGTATGCGAAACTGCGCCCACCTGTGCGCTGATGGTACTGCTGCGCTAACTACATGAGGCATAAGCTTCCTCTCTATTTTGTCAAGTTCTTGATTTATCACAAGGCCGCGTCGTTTTCGCACCTGTGGTTTGTATACAGAGAGAAATGTGAAAGGGACACACAAGCTCCGCCTTTAAGCGTATGACATGATAGCGTAATGGTTTAATTCCCACATATGCAGGAGGCCATTCTCTACATTCATAGAACCATCGGAGGCCTCATACCCCTCCTGGTGCAGTGGTGCAGCGGTTAAGCGACGCGATACTGCCCTGCGATGGCAGATGCTGCCACCGGTGTGCCTTGTGCGACCCAGGTCGCTATTCCCGAGCGACCAATCATTAATTTAACTGCAACGTGCCACGGTGGGCAGTTTTCTCACTCTCCGATGCGCAGGTTGTGATGACGCCGCAAGATCATCTGGCCTAGGTAGCCCACCTGCCTCCTAGGATGCTCTCTGGGGACCACCTCCCAGAGCCATGCACTTGATTTTTCGTTCACAACCCCTACAACGCCGACACCACATTTTCTGAAGAACGGGGGAAGAGGAGGAGGAGGAGGGAAAATCTTTATCTGAGGCCAGCACTAAGGCCCGGTACTTGCTCCGCTCAGGCCTGCTAATTTGCCGAACCCGAGTGAAGCCAAGCACTGCAGGAAGGAGGGTATGGGAAAAACAAGTAATGGCAGTGTTCCATGAGTAAAGAATGTGTTCTGTGTCTCCCGTAATCTCCGGACAGTTGGGACAGTGAGCTCACTGTCCGAACGGGAGAATGGGGCCTTTAACGTATTAGCGGCGTCTCGAGTGAGCTGTGTTCACTGCTCCAACTGGAGAGCGGGGCCTTTAACGCTATCGCGTTAAAATGTTAGTGAAATGAAGTTATTTTAAACTCAAAATGCTGCAGACGATTGTTTAGAGAGAGCTTGTTTTGGGAGAGAGCCAAACATTTGCTGCTTGGTCGAATATGGCGTACAAGAGGGATTTCTCCGTGTCCGTATCATTTACTGCGGATTATTCTTTAACAACCCGCAGTTAAACATATTAAAGCTCTCAGGACACATTTATTATCCGAAGCATTGTTACTGCATGAATGGGAGTTAAGAAGGCACGTGTTTCAGAAAATTTGGGCAATCTTTTTGCATGCCATGCAGCTGAAGGGCGTCCCAGGAAGTTGTTAAGGTGTAGCTAAAATAAAAATCAAGGTGCACGACGAGATTGTCCCAGGATTGGTCCAGTGGCACTAGACCACTGCAAGGGGCTGTATGACTTCTCAGTCAATGCGAGCGATTTCATTTACGACTTCCTTCAAAGTGTGCTAAAGGGCGCTGTCAATACATGCATTGCATAAAAGGTTGCGAGGTAATTATGAATCAGAGAGATAATTCCTTGCGCATTACTTGATAAGGTGTTACTTTATTTTCATCCCCGAGTTACCTTTGTACCGTTTCTGACCAGCCCGTATATTGACTAATATAGCGTAAACTACTGCATTTAACAATATGGTCAGTGTTGCGGTATAGTCTTGACTTGACGCTCACACGACCATGCGCAGGCCACGCTCACAATCGTTTTTTTTTTATTTCTAATGGTACCATGTTTTGCGATCAGCTCGAAGTGAGCTGGAAAAAAGTGTTACAAATGTTCTTTGATGTGTGCGCAGAGAAGATGTGTATTCTGCGAGCATTTTCTTCGATCCTCTGAAGACTTTCGCTTCTACAGCCACGTGTAGAGACGATAGACGGTACATCGAGGATAAATATATAAAAAAGAAATTATTTCAATGTATAAATACTGCAGACTGCCTTTTCTGCCGCACGCGTTCCCTGCGCATGTCCTGTATCTATAGTGCCAAGAGACATCCGCTATGCCATGCAATGGTCCGTCTTGATCTCCGTCCGCTGACGCAGATGAAAGTTTTTGGACAGTGGTAGGAGCGAGCATCAGCTGTGAAGGACCGTCAGGCGCTGTTTTTTTTTTCCCTGAGGGCCGGACGACAGGCTATGGCTTTGCCGCACGAAGGGTTCTTAACTTACTCGCCATGCTGAAAATTTAACTCAGCTGTCTTTGTCCTTCACTTTCGTAACCTCACCCTCTTTCCTCAGTGTAGGGCACGTCCTCCTGATTACCCCCCCCCCCCCCCCCCATCACCACTTTTCCTCCTTTCTCTTTCGATTTCATATATGCTATATGACGAGCGCGCGCCTCATGCAAGTTAACGATGAATGGTCCTCATCAAGCGGATTTAAGGCTCCGCTACTGTGCCTCTTTCTCTTTTCCTTCCTTCGCTCTGTTCTTCATTCACTGCATGGTGCACCTGTCCGCCGAGAGTGAGGAAGTTAGTGCGCCTTTCCTGTAGTCATAACCAGCTAATGGGGCGACGGTGGCATGTAAACACACGCATAAATGTTACATTCTACACACCCAAACTTCACGCTTCGTAGTCACGAGGCATCCTAGAGCTGAAAATTTACGGCACACAATTACGTGCACTTCAGTCCCGCAATGCGATATTTGGAGTATATTTCGTCTGCGTTCTGCGTAAGCATTGTGCTGCTTGATCTCCTTTCATTTGTAATTTCTACTGAAAGCGGCGTTCTCTCGTTAAGATGGGCAGAGGAGTCTTCCCGTGTTCGCATGTAAGGGCAGCTCAACTGAGCGGTACTGTGATAAATACCTGCCCAGGACAGGATAACGGTTTAGCTTACGCTGTGCAACATGTTTCATTTTGCCCGCAGTACGGGCGGACATGACATCGTCGGATCTTCTTCGAACGACTGCTAAGATCTGAAATTCTCAGCTCGCCTCACTTGACGGCTGCTGCAAAGCAGTGTCACACTATCTGCTGCGAAGCAGTTTCTCAAGAAGACTCAGCACTTACCATGGAAATAACGTTTCAGAAATTTATGCCAAGGGTGCTTGTTACAATTATTTTTTTCGCAGCGCTGTAACGCCGCAAAAAGCATAAGGGTTCTCAGGACGCGGCCTACCCAACTAAACAACAGTCACGGAATAGCTGCTGCGAAAGATCGGACCACAGCACAGAGCTTTGACGCTCAGTAAAAAAGGCCGCAGGGATGGTGCTTCCGACAGTGCCCTTTTGTGTAGAAAATGTAGGTGTAGCGTTTGCGCTTTGGTCATGATCTAGTGGCTCGCGATACATTGTATCAATAGCTGTGCACGAACACACGCACCAATTGCCTGTGAAAATAAACTGCACCAAAGCGAACACAATGCAGGCGCCCACGAGCACAACGAACTGTCTGCGGCTGGCAGCCATCCGCGCACGGAAATCGGGTCGACCGCAGTGCGGTCTCTGGAGAAACTCGTTAGGCGCCCTCACCTCCCTGACGGGGAGGCCAGCGGGAGTTCGTCCGCCTGCGACTGTTCGCCTTAAAACTTTAGAGCGAAATTAGCGAGGCTGGAAAAACGAACTAATATTCCGAGATGAACCTCCTCTGTGAGCTCTTTTATTTTCTTGTTTTTCAGTGTTTTTCTCTTTTCTTTTTTTTTCCTCCATAAAACTGCGCAGATGGACGCCTGTTACGGGCGGTGTGTGAGTATGGCGAGGCGTCTTGAGGAGCAGTGCGGTGATGACACGTAGAGCGATGGATCCCGAAGGAAACCAGACTCCGACGAAAAGATGCAGAAAGAGGCCCATATTCAGGTGATCTCTGCTTTATTATTTTTGCGTTTTTGAACTCCGTTTGCGAAAATGGGAAGAAAAACATAGGCCGCTTTGAAACATGCGCAAAACTTCTGCCGGTGTGGCAGTGAATATGCTGAGCGCAAAAATTGATATAACGTTGCAAACGCTGAGCATCAAATTGAGCGAATCTGCATCGAACGCATATTTTTTCTACCAAGTCTGCCCGTTGTGAACAAAAAAAATTTGTATCATAGTTGCACAGACACAATGGCAAGAGTATCGAAGGAAATTTACTGTATGTGTCTGATGCACAAGTGGCAATGTTCGCGTGTGGCGCCTAAAACTGTGGACATGAAATACGAAACTCCATAGAAATGAATTAGCTAGGGATTTTATATCTCTTGAGACTATCTATATATGCGAAGGCAAAAAGTAGCAAAATAATTTTTGCCTGACATGTGTGGCACCTGTGCATTCCTAAAGAAAGGTGGTTGAAAAACAGAACCGATTTACTGCTCTAATAATGAGCCTCCTTTTATTTCAAATCATGATTGTAATTAAATGCGTCTTTCTTATTTTTCTATTCATCAGGTATCGGTATCGAAGCGACGGACGACAATCGAGTGAAGTGCGCTAATTTCGAAGGCAGCGAGCAGACCGAATGCACTTTAAGCCAAGCGCCTTCGGCAGCTTTTCATTTTATTAAAGGCCTACTATTTAAGATCTCCACGGCTTCAACTAGAAGGTCAGCAAATGATTCGCCAGTGGAATGGTTTATGGTTTATAGGAGTTTAACGTCCCAAAGCAACTCCGGCTATGAGAGACGCCGTAATGAAGGGCTCCGGAAATTTCGACCACCTGGGGTTCTTTAACGTGCACTGACATCGCACAGTACACCTGTGGAATGAGCTATCGCATGAAATCGTTTCACTTTCAGCAAACGAAGCATTCTACCACGCCCTGATTGCTCGATGTCGCTATGTCTCTATGTATGTTTTGTGGTGTATCATGTTCATTAAATTTACTAGCGTTTTAGTGTTTAGACCCCCCCCCCTCTCCATTCCTGCTTTAATGCCACGAAAGCAATGCAGGTATTTGATAAATAAAAAAATAATAAAAAATGAGCCAGCCAGGCGATAGTGACCCAGCTTAGACGTTTGACAGGCGTGCCACTTGTAGGGATCGGTTTTTTGGGACTCTTGTAAGATCCTTGTAGCGATCGCTCCTACTTCCGACCATCATCGACACTGAAGTTAAGTGTGGCATCTGCTACTGCAGCGTCGTCTTCGTTGGCGGCACGCTGCTGTTCCTGTGCTGCTTGCACTGGAGTCCACAGCAAAGGCCACACGCACCGACCAATGCCCCGGATGCTCCTGCTGAGCAGACGGGTGTGAACCTGTCGGCCTCGTGCAGCAGTGGTGGCGCTGATGCAGAGGACGCCGGAGTGGCGAGGCGGCAGAAAGTGCGGCTCCTCTACAACCGGGTGCCCAAGTGCGGCTCGACGACGCTGCTGACGCTACTGCGCAGGCTGTCGACCAGCAATGGCTTCCAGCACCTGCACTGCAGGATCTACGACAAGCGACTGCTCACGCACGACCAGCAGGCACGGTGACGCTCATTCTCTTACGTAAAGTATCAATGGCCTCAGTGGAGCCAACACTAATTGAAGCTAATTAATTACTGAAGAATATTTGAAACGCTATTACGCGTTATTGTTGTTTAAAGAAGGAACATGAGTGATCATTTCATGTCGGAAGCAGTTCGGCAGAGAGGAGCAAATGTACTCTGTCGTCTGAAGACGAAATACGACCTCCGAATGTCACGTGCGTTGGTCTACACCCTGAGCTAGAGCGAAGACAGCCTTCGCGCCTCTTTTAAATAATAAATATATATAACTTCATTTAACTATAGCCCAGCGCCGAGAGTGCTCACCAATGCCACATCTTAAAAGCAGCAAATAGCTGAACCCAGCGCACTTCCCATTGTTTTAAAGACGCACTCATTGAACCACGCAAAATTTCCATTACTGTAGGGTTTCTATAAGACCAGACATCACGTCGTAACCCCTTTATTGCGTGTTGAAACGTTTTACCGCCTTGTATGACTTCGTGTCTCAGGTCCGGTATGACCCGTGCGCAGGCACAGTTCGTGGAAGAGGTGACGTCGGCCAAGGCTCCTTGCAGCTACGACCGCCACGTATACTTTCTGGACTTCGAGAAGTGAGTGGTAACGCTTTTCTTGAGCGACTCCAAGTGCCGTCAAGGGCTACAGGACTTAAAAAACTCTATGGCTTTCCTACTGAAAATGTGGAGAAGGAAACTCGATTTATGCCTCATTTGCCGAGGGTCACCGCATGGACACCGTTTGGCTTTGCGATATATGCACCTATCAGTCAGACGTGTTTTCTTTCGGATGCTGTTTTTAAGCACTATTTCGTAGCACCAAAAATATTTACGATCCCCCAGCAGCAGAAAAACAGCTCAGTAGGAAAGAGGAAATCACGTGGAGGAAATTGCAAACCAGGGTGTTTCCAAACCCTCAACTGTACAGTAAATGGCATCCAGAAGTCTTTAATCCTAGATGTACGCACTGCAATAGCATTTCAGATCTCGTCCACGTGGTCTGGACCTGCCCTTTCTATAACGACCCGAATAGAAGTCTACAAGCCTGGGAGCCTCATTGTTCAACCACAAAGCAGAACAACAACGCAAAGTTATCGGTCTCGCCCTGACCGCCGCCCAGTACCAAAGGATTGCGACCGACGGTTAGGGGAATGAAGGGGGATTCAGGCTATAGCCTTCTACCCCGTCATTTTTGACGAGTGCAAATTTAAAGTTATTTCTCTCTCTCTCTCTCGCTACAAAAACATGAAATCCCACCTCATGTCACGAGATGGAAACGCGAGACAGGAAGCAGAGAAGACATCTCTGGGTACTTGAGTATTGAAGGCACAGAAAGCAGATAAAAAATGCAGAATACATTAAAAGGCAAAAGAAAACGGCGGCTCATCCACTGTTACTGCGTCTTTTTTTTCGCAGTGCTCCTGGGAAACATGCTCATGCTCTTGTTTTAGAAGAATACCGCCCATGGCATGCTCAAGGTCACCAAAACAGACAGGTTTTGTGATCATTTAGACTCTTTCCAAGCCCCTTGGTGCCGTGAAATCTGCAAAGACCTTATTTCCACATGTGAGCCGCCGATGGCCTGCTGGTGCATTCGCCAATGATGCAGCGTGTTCCCGAGCTCGGTCATTGGTGCACCTTCTCGGTCAGCCAAATCTGTAACGGTCACGTGGTAAGCCAGTAAAGTTCGATCTTTATAAGGACGACAACATGATAGAGAACTCTCCTCTGGGCTAGGTCCTTTCTGCGGATATGGTTCTGGTTGACAGAGCGAGGGAAATCGAGTAAAACAGACAGACAGAAAAACTTTATTCAGCAAGTGAGTTTTAGACCCAGCTGGGTCCCTGGGCCACTGCGCGGTCCCGCACTGCATCAAGTAGGTCATGCCGGGACATGACGTCGGCAGCCCGAGTCACCGCAGCAAGCTGCGATGTCGGGTCTGCAGACATAAGCAGGACCTCCCAGTCCTCCCAGCTCGAGATGGCGTGCTGTCCCCGCGGGGGAGGGTCAGCAGGGCAGCCGAAAAGGATATGGGAGAGTGTGGCGTGGGGGTCACCGCATAGGGAGCATGCAGGGGATGTGCCGCAATAGTGGGATAAAAGCTGAGGGGATGACAGAGAGCGGGTCTGGAGGCGTCTGAAGAGGATCTGTTGGGAGTGCGTAAGAGAGGGGTGGGGAGGAGGGTAAGTCCGACGGTCCAAACGGGGTATTTGCGTGAGCTCCGCAAAGGTGTGCGCCCGCTCCCTCGAGAATCCTGGATCGAGACTGTCCTGAGCCCGGCAAATCAGACCTCGGGCCAATTTATCGGCAGCCTCGTTTCCAGGGTTCCCAGAGTGAGCCGGCACCCACTGAAGCTCTACCCTGCGCGGTAAATTTTGGGTAGGGGTGTTCAACAATTGCCAGGCAGGGGCGTGAATCCTGCCCCTGGCAAAGTTGGACAGAGCCGTTTTGGAGTCGCTGAAGATGTATTGGGCGTCCGAATGTGCAAGGGCTAGGGCGATGGCGGTCTCCTCTGCCTCCTCAGGCGTAGAGCCCGAGGGAAGACGGTGAGTTAGGGGGTGAGGTAGGGTTGGATTGTAGGCAACTGCTACCGCTTCATGCGCTGTACATGCGGCATCTACCCAAACGGCATCGTGGGCTTGCCCATAATACTTATGGAGGGCATTAGCGCGAGCTACGCGGCGAGGGATGTGATATTGGGGATGGACGTTTCGAGGAAGGGGTTTCACAACGAGAGGTGTATGGATGTGTCGAGGGATGGCTATAAGGGTTGACTGGTTAGCGGGTATGTTGATGCGAAGGGAGGAGAGTATATGGCGGCCAGTGGCGCTCGTGGCAAGTCTAAGGTACTGTGTCTGAAGGTGCGCGTCAACTAGTTCCTGAATGGTGTTATGCATGCCTAGTGCAAGAAGTTTGGCTGTGCTAGTGCTACGAGGTAGGTTTAGGGCTGCCTTAGTCGCAAGGCGGATCATTGCGTTCACGCGTTCGGTTTCCGTGCGGTTCAATTTGAGATATGGGGTTGCGTATAGAATGCGGCTAAGCGTAAATGCGTGCACTACTTTCATGTTGTCCGCTTCGTCTAAACCCTTGTTAAGGGAGGACACTCGGCGTAGAAGGTGCAACACGGATTGCGTGGAGGCCTTGAGCCTTTTAAGGGTATGTTCATTTCGTCCAGAATCCTGCAAGTGGAGGCCAAGGATGCGGAGGGCGGGTGTGATGGGGATAGGGGATCCTTTTAAATTGATTTGGATGGGCGAGTTAGCGCTAGATTTTGGCCTAATTAGGAAGAGCGCGGACTTAGATGGGGAACATTCGAGCCCGATGGATGACGCGTGACAGGAGATGGTGTCTGCTGCTAACTGAAGAGCTTCCTCAATTTCCCCGTCAGAGCCATGAGTGGTCCATGTGGTAATATCATCAGCGTACAGGGTATGCTCTAGGTGTGGGATTTGAGCCAGTTTGTGAGCTAGGGGGATGAGAGCAACGTTAAAGAAAAGGGGAGAAAGGACCGCCCCTTTAGGGGTTCCGAGCTCTCCGAGTGTATAAGGGGATGTGGTAATCTGATCTGTGTGCAGGGAGGCAATGCGGCCCGAGAGAAACGAGCAAGCGTAATTGTAGGTTTTAGGGCCTACCTGTAGAGCCTGCAGTTCCCGTAAGATGGCATCGTGTCGAATTCTGTCAAATGCCTAGGTGAGGTCAACTGCCAGGATAGCTTTAGTGTGGTGGGGGATGGTATCATGAAGCACGTCATGCGCAATTTGAAGTAGGGCGTCCTGCGCAGATAGATGCGCACGAAATCCGAGCATACTGTGGGGGAAAAGGTGATTGTCTTCCATGTACGTTGTTAGCCGAGCAAGAATTATGTGCTCGAAGACCTTGCCTAGACAGGATGTAAGAGAAATGGGGCGGATGTTGTCTAGGGTGATAGGTTTGTGGGGTTTTGGAATAAAAATAATTTTTCCATGCTTCCACGAGGCAGGGAGAGTACCTGCCTCCCAAAATCCGTTAAAGTAGTTGACTTAGTCAGAGATGGAAGCATAGTCAAAATTTCTGATAGCTGCATTGGTAATTTGATCATCTCCGGGAGCGGTATTCCGTAATTTCAATAGGGCGGCGCGAAATTCTGATTCTGTAATAAGGGCGTCAAGCTCGGGCTGGGGTGGGCCTGCATAATCAGGATACTTGCAAGGGAGACCGGGGGTTGTATAGGTGCATTTCACCTGGGCGAGGAAGGCGTCGGTGTCCTGTCGATGGTTGTGAGCGAGGCGGCGAATGCTAAGGCGCGTCTGAGATTTGGATTGCGTGGGGTCTAGCATGTGCCGTAACAGATGCCAAGCGCGGGTTGTGGAGAGATTGCCGCGGAGACTGTCACAAACCTGAGCCCAGTTAGCTTTGCAAAGAGTGGCACTACATCGTACTATTTGGGATTGAATCTGGGCAAGTTTGAGTTTTAGTCTCCTATTGTGCTTCTTAGTCTTCCACCTTTGCGTTATGTTGTCCTGTGCTAGGAAGAGGTGGGCGAGCTTGCTGTCAATAACAGGGGAGTCTGGCGTAGAGTCGAGCGTTTGAGTGTGTTGGCGAATGTCTTTTTGCAACTGAATAATCCAGGTGTCTAGGTCGAAGGGGGCCTGTGTTGGCTGCGCTTGTCTAAATTTGCGGAGCGCGTCCCAATTTGTGTGCTTAATGGTAAATTTGCGCTGAGATCGGCGATAGTTTAGCGTTATTCGAATTAGGTGATGATCGCTGCCTAGTGTGGAAAGCATTCTTTCCCACTTTAGGTGGTCCAAGTTTCTACCAAGCGTGAGGTCTGGGCTAGTATCGGCAGTAACACTGTTACCAATCCGCGTAGGTAAGCTGAAATCATTAAAGATGGTCAGGTGGAGCGCCAGCGTCTCATTGTATAAAACTGTGCCTCTGTGGTTGGTGCGCCGATAGCCCCAGTCCACGTGAGCTCAATTAAAATCTCCGGCAATAAGTAGGGGGTTTGATCCGGCCAACTGGGTTGCGGATTTGAGAAGTGAGGGGAGTAAGTTAATTGGCTGACGTGGGAGAAGGTAGCAGTTAAGAAAGAACAGGCTCGATTTTGCAGGGGTGGGCGGTAAGACTTCAATAAGGCTGTTCGCGATAGGGGAGGTAATTACGTGCTCCACATAATGCAAGGATATACTGACATACGTGACCACCCGAGGAAGATCAGTGGGGTCTGAGGGGATAAAAGCGTATCCTGGCAGCTGCCTGCAAACATTGGCGTCCTGAATGGCGATAATGTCTGGTGGGGATGACGAACTTGAGATAACTTGCTGCAGAGGATCGCGCTTTCGCCGAAAGCCCCGGCAATTCCACTGAATAATCTGTAAAGAATTAAGGCCCGTCGGAGGATCCATGTTGTTGGGTAGCGAGGGGAAGGAGGGGTTTGGAGAGTGGGACTGTGGGAGGATAGTCCGTTGAGAGTCCAGGAGTGAGGCCAGTTAAGCGCTCCTCTACCTTGGTCATGATGCTACATATGACGCGATCCATTAGACGGGTAATGGTAGATTCAATCATAAGCTGGCACTGTGCAGTGAGCTGCGCAGTAATGCGCTCTGTGAGCCTGGCTTGCAAGCTTTGGGCGAAGGCCTGAAATTTGGCGTCTAGGTCTATTGGTTCCACTGGGCTCTCATCAGGCCTTCTTTTTTTAGGGGGAGGTTAGGCGGGTGGGGCGGGTTGGGTGGGTGAAGGGGAGGGGGTGGTGGATGGGGAGATACAGCAGAGGTGGCGGTAGAGAGGGCTGGCCTGAGCTGCTTTACCTCCTCTCGCAGAGCCCTCACGTCCGGGTCCTGGGAGGTCCTCGTGTTCGTCCCGGCAGCCTTGGAGGCCCATGTTGCAGTAGACGGGAGGGTCATTTTCAGCGGAGGAAAGTTGTTCTTGTTAGTTTGCAGCGGAGGAAAATCATCCTTGTTAGGGGGCATTGCCTTCTGGGGCGATGGGTTGCGTGGTTGGGCGGTGCGATTTCTTGCCTTGCACGAGCCGGTGCCCGTGAGGTGCTGGCCTCCACAGAGAATGCAGGTCGGGATGCAGTAGGGCACATCTTGCGGTTCATGCTTGTCACCGCACCGCGGGCAGAGACCAGTCTTGGGGTGCGGGCACACGTCATACATATGCCCGGCCGACGACAGTTCGTGCACGCGTCTGGACTTCCCTTGTACGGTGTGCATCTGTACACTACACTCATGCAGCGTATGGTATGCGGGACTGGTCCGTGTGCAAAGGTGATCAGAACGGAATGATTCCTACCCATTCTGCGGGCTGCAATGATATCAGCGTACGGGTTACGGGTCTGGAGGTCCCGTAGAATCTGCTCCGGCGTCTCCTCCCAGTAGGCTTGCGAGATGACTCCACGCACAGCAGCCGCCGGCGGTGCAATGTAGGCTGCGACAGGGTAAGCGGTCTCTTGGAGGACCACTTCCCTGAGCTGGACGAGGTGAAGGGCGGTTGTCTCGTGCGGGGTAGCGACCGTGAAGGTGTTATTCGTAGGGTGGATCCTCAGGTGAATATCCCCGAGGTCACAGCCAGCGGCGCTGGCTTGCAGGGCTTGCAGGAGTGGCTATGCCATGGTGCCTTTCAAAGCGAGGCTTCCTCTTGGTCGGTAAACGACCTGTATAGTGCCGGGAGGGAGTGAAGCAAGTTGTTTGCTTCGGTGTGTGACTGCGTGCATCGCGCGCAGCTGTTCTTGTTGAGGCCTGTATGTAGGCTTGAAAGTCACAGGGGTAGCTGACGCGGACGCCGTAGGTGTAGATGGAACAGACGCTGCTTGATGGGATATGGCCAGCGTTTCCGCGCTTGAGATTTCACCCTTGTACGTGCGGAGTATCGAGGTCCACTCACTGGGGCGAAGGTCTTCCTTCTGCGCTTGCACCTCCATGGCTGCTGGGGATAGGTGCGCTGCCGGTGAGTGAGGAACGCAGCGCGCCGGCGAGGCTCGCCTCGATGAGGCGAGGCTTAGTGCAGCAGCACAGCAGGCGGAGACGTTTTCACTTGCCAGTTTTTGTAAATAATCGGGCACATCCAAACGATGATAACGGTTAGGGCCCGTGTACCTTCCTGGATCCGTTGAGGGTCTTGGTGGGTCCTTGGGAAGATTTAGCTGGGCACAGGAGCCAGAATTTGGCGGAGTCGATGCGATACGCGTCCGCTCACTCGGGCCCCTAGCGGCGATCTCGAGATAAAATGACATTAGGGGTAAGAAAACTGGTACAAAGGCTTTCTTAATTCAGTGCCAGTGCGTTGCTAGTTGGCGAAGACCATGACACACGTTACTATGTTCGAGTGGTAGTGATGTTTATTCTATTTAATGACTGCGCGGTGACTCGTCAGCAAAATATCATGAGGCAGGCCACCACAGTGCTTAGCAGGCGTTATGAATGTCGGTCTGAAAGCTCTGCGCGCATAATTGTTAATGAGCTGATTAATATCAATTCAAATAACTGCATCATAAGCACTGTCACTAACGGCGAGGATTCATTTTCGGATGTGGTCCCACAATGATAATCAGAAAAGCCAGAACCCAAGCAATCCGTCAGAACTGAATAACATTCTTCTGCTCACTCAATTACCTGCTCTGAAGACGGTGTGCATTAAGAATGCAGCTGTGGCTGAAGGTTCTCACAGTTTCAGTTCATGGAGGCGGCGAACAGACGCATTTGCAGTACGAACAGAGGTGCTACCGGGTGAGGTAAAAACCGTTAAGACATGTGGACATTAGAAGTGTACTTTCTTTTGGCGTAACTTATCCTTATAATATTAGAGATTTAGCATACCGGAGACGTACTAGCGGATACATATAACGGTTTTACGTAAGGGAGCTGCGCATGCGCTGTAGCAAACGCGTGGCCGGGCAGGCCCACTACGCATGCACAACAGGCGTACGTAAAGCCGGTACACGTGTCCACTAATACGTCTCCGATATGCTAAATCTCTCTATTGTTTCGGGACGCTACGTTTGTAATGCTATGCAACTTTACAGCTTACTTTTTATAAAATTTACACGCCACACAAGAAAACAAAACCTAATATTAAGCGTTTGCATTACTCAGGCAACCATCCAAACAGTAAAAAAACTAATTTCTGCTCGTTTTCCGACAAAACATTTAACGTTTGGCTCTTACCCCTCAATTGTGAAAAGCATAGAACCCGAAAATGCGGTCTAGCTTTCTCTGGCAGTTACTTAAAAAGTGGTTTCCAAAGCACACCTCCTGTTGGGGCAGGGCCTTCTGGGACACAGGGTATCTTTCCTACAAAAATAGCATAGCGTTTAGCGAATTTATGGCAGCGCTTCTCTAAAAGCTGACAGCTGAACCGCACATTTGTCGAACTTGTCTCAGCAAGCGCGAATTCAGTGCGCGATATTCCAAAATAAAATTCGCGCCTGGTGCCTGGCCTGCACATGAAGCGCGCTATCAGTCTTTCTAGTCAGCACAGGCACTAGATTGCGACTGTTTTTTAAAAGTGATGAACTCGTGAAAAAAAAATAACAGTGGTACTTTTGAACTGATATGCGCCAGGATGAACGTAACGTAAAGAAAATAACAGTGTATTGTGCCGTATGATAGTACCAAAATTATGCAATGTTTGGGCTGTGCACCGTAAATAGCTTAACAGCACGGATGATGGATGGATGGATGGATGGCTGGATGGATGGATATGGATGGATGGATGGATGGATGGATGGATGGATGGATGGATGGATGGATGGATGGATGGATGGATGGATGGATGGATGGATGGATGGATGGATGGATGGATGGATGGATGGATGGATGGATGGATGGATGGATGGGTGAGTGGGTGGGTGGGTGGCTGGGTGGATGGATGAGGCTGAATACTTTAAATCGGGTGGTGGTTCAAGCCACCTAACCGTGACTTGTGAAATTTTACTCTTGTCTTGATTTTGGCCACCAATCCGATAACCTTCGCTTGGTTACTTCTACCAGCTTAAAATCTACTTTTCCTTCACTGTCCTTAAACCCCAATGCCTTGGATAAATCAGCCCCGCTGCTTTCCACTGCAGGGTGAAGCCCTTTACGTGTATCAAGTGTTCAGCCGCTTCCTCCTCGTCTCTGTATACAACGAACAACGAAGGCTAGCGTAAGCTAAAGTCACTTTAGCGAAAGCTAGCGCGCAGCGCTCCCTGGTGTCTTGTAAGCCTCGCACCGTGCCTTACATTTGTGTCCTAATAGCACTGCCCTGTCATATCCACACCACTCATACATGCGCCTATAGGTACATGCACCGCTCGTTCGCGCCTTCCACTTAAATTTTTAACATCGCAATGACGTAGAGACCTGTGTTCCCGTTCATTGGTACCCAGAGCGCTGGCGCATGCGCTGTCTGCAAAACCCCTTCTCCTCCATAGCTGTCTTCCCATTGCAAGCCCGTTACCCCTTTCGCCTGTGCGCACCTCCACACCATCACCCTCATGGTAGGCTCCATCCGCCTTCATAGTATAGTCGTTAAGAGACAGCATAAGCATGGCCATGCGTCCCTCCCCACTCTGGGGCTCGCTCTTTACTCTCTTTCGTGACACCAGCGCCCCCAGCACCATTCCGTGGTGTTGCCGCAAAAACTGTAGGTGGGGCCACGCAGAGCTCCTTCATAGAAAGCCTATACTTTATATAAATAGCTTTCGCGACAGATGATTGGCCAAGCGTGGAGTTCACAACAATGGTTTCCCGGACCTGGGAGAACAACTTCGTAATCAACAGGCACCAATAAAGTTTGTTCACTTTTTCTCGATCTAAAAGGAAATGAACACATTGCTCGTATGGTACTGCGCGCTTCATTGTTAGCATAGAAATGCCGGCGAGCCCACAGTGTCGATGGTGCTCTTACACACGCATCCTGTTACTGCGTAAGCACTATGAACGCCATTAGGCAGAACTGTCGGCGTGTGTCGCTGCATGGCCGCCGAGTGATGCCTCCGGAGTCTGCAGCGAGCCCAGCGTGAGAGATGAGAAGGAAAATCTGCATCGGCGGAAGCAGGGAGGCCAGCGCAGCGACGTCCCAAAGCTAGTGGCGAATGAGGAGAGAGGGAAAACGGCGCCGAAATCGAGCCGCGTCAGCGGATCACGTTAGCGAAACGCGCCAAATCGGCTGATCCAACGTGGCGTGCCAAGGCGAAATATGTACAGTGCAACAAATGTAAGAGATTAAAAAGTCATTATCTAGTGATAAAGCCAGCCAAGTTAAAAGTGTAAATGTAGGGAATGTAAAACATAAAATAATAATAATAACTTCCTTGTTTCCATCAGTAATGGAGGAGCGGGTTATGAAAGACAGGCAAAGTAAAGCGAATCTGGCGCACTTTTTAGGCAAATGAAGTGCTGCAAGAGGGAAAAAGAATCGAATGAAAAATCTTCGCATGGAAAATCTTGAAGTAAAAAAAAACATCCTTAATTAAATGCGCATTCAGCTAGCCAAGTTCTTTCCATCAGATCATCTGAGCCTCTGTCATTTTTTTAATCAGCTGCTTGAGCCCGGACGGGGATGTGTTCTGCTGTTATTGAAGCTAGGCTTATGTGAGTGCAGTGCCCTAAGGGATCCTTCGCTTTGATTCACTCGTTTCTATTCAGGTTTGGCCAGGCGAACCCGGCGTACGTGAACATAATCCGGGACCCTGTAGACCGGATCGCTTCCTCCTTCTACTACAGCCGGGCAATCGCCGCACGCCGCAGTGATCCGACGAGGCGGAAGGCGCGCTGGCTCCGCGAGGTAGGTAGCTCACCAGAAGCGGTTGGCTGCTGCTAAAAGCGCAATGACCCGAGCATTGAATCCCGATGAATATATTTGCCAACGTCAAGTATGGGAAGGGTGCATGTTACGCGAGCTGTGCAACGCGCCTGTTGAGTGCTTCTTCGGCATGCTGTCAGTCGTACAGTGTTCTCTGAAGGCGACAATTTAAGCTTCTGGCTAAAACACACTGACACAATATTGATATTGCTCAAAAGACCACAACTTTTTTAACACAGCCGATAAATAGAAGCGTATAATCTTGCTCACAGTAACCCCTAATTACTTTCATGGTATAAACTGCTGGTTTACGCGTGATTGTTGCGTGATAATAATTAATTTGACGCAGAATAATTATTCTAATCATACTACTCTGAATGAAATTAATGGGGCGATCTGCAGACAGTTGCGAACGGTCTGCGGATGTTGAGGTTAGGAAATCTTGTTGCAACGTTTCAGCTGGGCAGCAGCAACTCAAGTTCTTCTTCTTCGTCCTCTTAAGGCATGGCACATACCCACATGGGGGGGATTGGCCAAGATGTAGTGGCATAAACAAGGAAATTTCCGTAAGAGATTACGACAAAATTTTAACACCAAGCGTGAATTTTGAAAAATAAGTTGGCGCTCTGATTTCTTTTTCTTCCATGTCATGCTTCTAGCAGCCCTGACCAATTTATCCATTGCGAGTAATTCGGAACAAATGCATTTTTTAACGTGAAGTACTTCATGAATGCAATTTGTTCATATATCTTAAGATTTCGCTATAGCAGTAAATATATTCGCAGATCTTTCTTAAGCAGGCTTGCATTTTTTAGCTTTTAACGTTATGGCTATCGTCCAAAACGTTCCATATTGGTTTTCTATGGCAGTGTTAACGGCTCGATGCGAGCGATGGAAAAACTTTAAAAGGAAGATTTCGCTACACATAAGAAGGATGGACCGTTACCTTCAATATTTCCGTAAAGGTACCTTACAAGATACTAATATTTATTTATTTTTCCCCAAGAAAGCTGGTAGCGTGGCAGTCGACTAAACGGGGAGTTTCGGAGCAACCACAGTGCAGTTGCTTCATACACGGGTGTCACCATGCACCAGTGCGGACTTTTTGCGTGCGCTCCCAGACACTCTTAGAGCGTGCGGGGTAGCGGTCTCGGTCACAAAGGAGATGTCCTCGACTCAGCGTGACAAGCCCAGCCGGAGACCATGGCTACCAAGTGACAAGGGGCGTGGTCGTTTGGTGCCCAGCTTTCGCCGGTCGGAAGCCAGAGAATGGGTCGGAGCCAAAGATTCACAAAACAAAACAAAACAAAGTTTATACAGCAAGAGATGATACAGAGGAATTTCATTAGTAATCACTCGTAAGAACTCAGTGATGTACAAAACAATGCAGCACATCGATACAAGAGAGATTTTACAATTAAAGTGCGCTAACACACGAGAGAGGCAAACAAAACAGAACGCAGTTTGTTCGCCGGGCATGGCGACAGTTGGTTTGTTGGTTGTTTTTTTATGTTTTTGTAGCAATAGCTACATTACGGTAGCATTTTTAGCCATGTGATTGCGGTTGGGGAATTCCCATAAACATTTGACCAGCATGTACACAAGTCACGTGTTGGGGGGAAGTCGGTGGAGTGATTTTCAGGCGAGGGGAGGTTGTCTGACTGTAACTGACAACGGCCACGGAACACTGGACATGCAGCAAGCCGCTGCAGCGGATTATTAAATGAGTGTTTTGAAAACTTGAGCGCCAAGGGTGACACACCATACATGTTTATTCGACTTGTGTGCCGTTTCCTGCTCTTTAATGTCACGGTCAACAGGCATACAAGGCTTGTCACTATAGCGTGGGCGCGTTGTGGTACGTATGGGGGGCGCCATAGGAGTGTGGATCGAGCCGTAAAAGAAGTTCGTGCATTTCGAACGTCTTGTGGTTGAACGACTCATTGAATGCCGCAAGCTGGAGTATAGCATTACCGGGCATGCATCACGAAACAAATCAGACAGGTAGACCCCTGACGGACACACTTCAGTGTAGCTGTCAATATCGCGTCATATTTCAGCGAAGCGGGGTATGAATTCACTACAAATATTTTTATATCATTAGGTTTCTATACACTGACAGATATCGTAAATATTAATAGTCCGGTTTCCTTATTCGTTTGCTTGCGGAGCCATGGCACAAAAAGAGTCCTAGAGTTCTCTGTTTCTTTTTTTTTTTTTTTGGGGGGGGGGGGGGGCAGGCTAAGTTCAAAGCTTTAAAGCAGAGTGTGGTCCCATTCATTGTTTGATTTCAAAATTTTTAAGGTTGCGATAAAATTCCTGGCTTTTAATTTCACATGGCTGAAATGGCAGTTGTCGAAACCATGGTTCGTTAGGACATGACACTACATTTTGAGAGTGAATAGTGCCGAGAGGTAGCTAGTACAGATGTTGCGAGCAAAGTATAGACTTATTTTAACATAAGAAAGCAGCTGCAATTATTTAAAGGTTATTATCGAGGCTTCTTGCTCTCCAGACCCCTTGAAGGTTACTATTCGGCATGAGCGCTAGCAGATACCCTTGTCATTGAGTTGCATTCGAGGGATATGATTGCTGTCATGTCGACCATAATAACAGAACACAGTGGAGCGGGTCAAATGAATATCGCTCACCCGTGGTATACCGGATGATTTTTAACGTGAAAGCATTACATGTCCCATTATCCCAATAGCCAGCGTCAGTCGCTGTCCATGGCAGAAAATTCACTCAGTGGCGTCACCATGCTCTCGCATGACGTCAGCAGGAGACCATAAGATAGTGACGCCTACAGCAAAGCCAATAAAATAAATTTTATTACGAAGCTGCGGGGACTCGAGCTAAGGACCTTGAGAATGCGAAGCAAGCATGCAACTCATAGGCCACAGCACCAACTTTAGTTGTGGCGAATAAAACCTAGCGCATGCGTTTCTTTACGCATGCGTTTCTAATGAGTAAGTGTCATTAAAAAGGAAAGAATTTTTAATGAACCTTGCAACCGAGCGCACGATTAAACGGTGCGTTCGGATTGAAAGCACATAAGTAGCCGTAAGTGCCCTCCGTAATTTTTATTAACGCTTGCAGATGTTCAATTAAAAAAAAAATTGGCGGTGGTTTATCTGGTGAAACCGGGAGTGACGCGATAGCTACAGCTGGCCGAGTGGAACTTGTTCAGGTGAATTGCAATGTCAGTCTTTCTCCGCTCTTTTTCTCAGGGGCGTTCCTTCATCTTCATCCCACTTGACATGGCGCATGCGCGCAGCTGTTGTAGCTCGGTTTCACCGGCGCGCCGCGCCGCCGGCACCAGCAGCTGCTCAGTATCACCTGACTAGCCATCACGTGGCTGGTCACGTGACCAAAAACGTGACGAACAACTTGACCAGCCACGGCGCCGCCGCCAGCTGCTCCGCACCACGTGACAGCTTGGCGGCGCCGCCACGCTGAAGGCTCTAAATGCTACCGTAATGTAGCTATCGCTACAAAACCGTGACAGGTGTACCTGTACAGTCTGGGCTCGTGGATTGAGGACCATAGCACACTACACGTACGGGGTAGAGCTCGAATAAAGGCAATGAAATAAATTGAATAACGAAACAAGCTCCTAATTTTTCAATTCACGTACCATTTCAGAAGGGTAGTCTGGGAGTCGTAATGCAGTGAGAGGCTCTTAATAAATTTCTACCGCCTCGGGCACTGAAACATCAGTACGCTTTCCTTTTCATCTAAACTGTAGAACACGGTTTAATGCGTTCGCACTTTAGTGGCCATTTACCGCAAGTGGCCGTTGTGTGTTTGTCTGAAGCCTGCTTTATGGTAGGCTGCCCACCTGCTCACCGGGTTGTGGGCAGGCTGCCCAGATGTCTGTGCGTGCGCGTGTGTGTGCGTGTGTGTGCGTGTGTGTGTGTGTGTGTACACCCGGCCTGTTGCCCACCTACCACTGCCGACCGGATTGAAATCAAACTGCCCAGCGTGCAAGGTGGCAGTTATATTAAAGATTGCTCGCCAGAGGCTGCTCGGGAAGTGAAACCTGGGTCTGGCAAGCCCCGCCGATGGTCTTGCTAGATCCACCGATCACAGGGCAGTGGCGCATGGCTTAACCACTGCAGCACTGAGCCAGGAGCGGTATAAGGACTCCCAGGGATCAATGAATGTGAAGTAGAAAATTACCAATTCCGCATATAAGAGAATTAACCAAATATCGCTATCCGAACAACTTCCATCAGTGATTAAAGGATCCGACCACCGGAACCGAAGTGAAAACTGAACGCTAGCGAACCTAATTTGCATCTGGTGTAACAGTGCAAATCAACCGCCATTTTTTTCCTCTGTAGAGCTCTTCTTAAAGTGATCAGGTGCCACTTCTGAGAATAGCATAGTTTATTAGAAGATAGCGACCTTATCCAATAAATGTGTTATTCGAAGCCTCGCCTCCATGGGGCTTCGGGCTGTGCATAAAACAGCGTGCCCTGGGGCAAGTGCAGGCTTGACTGCATGTTGTCCAGCGGCCCGCACGCATTTCACTCGCTCCTTGCCTTTGTCCCTCGATCTGCAGAAGTTCGAGGACTGCGTGAAACGAGGTGCCGACGGGTGCTCCTTCCAGGAAGGCAAGCCGCATCGATCGCTGATGGTGCCATACTTCTGCGGCCATGACCCGCGCTGCCTGTAAGTGGTGCAGGCCAGAACACCTTCGTTTGAAAGAATGACAACAAACGGAGGTAGGAGGGAACAGCTGTTTGCACTTCGTTCGCACGTTTTACTTACTACGGGGCACTAAGAAAGTATGGTAAAAAATGGGTATGATGCAATAATGAACACGGAGTGCACGTCCTGTTGAAGTTCTAAACTGTACGTACTGATGCCAGTAAGGTCGCAAAGGTTATCCGTTTTGGGAACGTGCCTGCCCAGGCGGCACTGCAGCTCCACTGCGCGCCTAAAAACTGCCGTAAGCCGCCTGGGTCGCAATAAACCTGCCAGTACTCTCTGAAAGATTAGAGGTGCGCGTTTGGCTGATAACATTTCTTGCGTATGACATGTATAGATGTAGTCCAGTTAGCTGACGCACACCACATGCAGCTTCGACAGAGCGCGCGAGCTGGTGTCTGTCAGCGCACACATGCGGTGTGAAAAAGCACTACAGGAGCGCCCACAAAACGCTCGCTGCTCTCGCTAGGCTGTGCATTATGGCGCTGCGATCGACACGGCAAGCTTAATCTTGTGTGCGCTATAGATGCAACGAGCCTTGAGAGGAATTGTACGGTCATTCCAACGCTCAGCGATGGGGGTCATCGATCGGAAAATAAATCTTTAGCCGCTACGAAAGAAATGAAAATTTAAATGGACATCAATTTAAATAAATCTGTTCTTTTATCTATAACTAGAAAAAAACTCACATCAGCTTTTCAGTACATGCTTAATAATATTCATCTTGCATCTGTCCTTGAGCATAAGTACCTTGGTGTGACACTAACCTTGATTTCAAATGGGACTAGCACGTTAACATCATCAAATCTAATGCACTAAACCCAGTCTTCTTTATTAATAGGCGCCTTAAACTAGCATCCTCTGAAACAAAATTACTAGCATATAAACAATTGTCAGGCCGATCCTATAGTATGTCAGCAACGTTTGGTTTCCCTTTACTAACAAGCTCAATAAAAAATTTGAAGGGGTGTGAATAATAAAAGGCACTAAGATGTGTGTACAATAAACACTCCCTTACAGACTCACCAACGCAATTACTAAAACGTGCAGAACTCCTAACCCTGGAGAACAGAGCAAAATTTGCAAAACTTAAATTCTTGTATCAGCTAATACACAACCAACTAAAAGTGTCCGCTACAAAATACATAACGGCCACAAAAAATAGATCGACCCGCCACAACCTCACTCACAAATTAAACGAGTATCCATTCAGTACTGACATATTCAAATACTCATTTTTTCCCTCGAGGAACACGACAATGGAACAATCTAAACATAGATATTAATAACAGCTCATCATTAGATGCGTTTAGTGCCCTGGTTAGAGATCACCTGTCTGTTTCCCAGTAGTTATTCTCATTGTCCACACTTTCCTATTCTAACCTGTTTATTTTTATCGTTTTTTTTGTGCCTAGACTGAAATTACAGCGCTAACTACAGCCGATTTTCTTTTTTTTTTGCTTGTCACAATGTTTGCAGCCTATTCTTTCTACCTCAACTTGAATTCTAACCGATTCTGAAAAACTTTTGTACCATATGTTATTGTTCAAGTTGTTTTACTTAGCAATATGTGCACTACACCTGGTTGTATTATTCACCGCCCTTATTGTTACAGGCCCTGATGGGACTTACAGTGTCAATAAAAAAATGTGTTCAGGATGCGTATTACCACACCGTAAGGGTGGTCGCGGGAGAAAGTCGGAGCGGTTCCTTTCTTTTTTTTGCGCGACTCTCCTGCCATTAGGCTTACGTTTTCAAACAAAGGTGGGACTGTGGGATTTGTAGTTACACGAAAGTATGTAGACGAGCTTCACAAGGAAATCTGAAAAGTTAAACATGTCAGTGGTTGCCTAACGTCCACTAATTACAGTCACATGAGTCTCTGCACCGTAGGCCGACTTCTGCAAACAAGTGTGACGCACGAAAGCAGGTCGTTGACTCGTCTGCAACAGTGCTCGGACATCGCAACGTGCGCTGAAGCCCTACAAGTGAGGTGGATGGCACATGCCAATCGCTCGCAGTTGTTTTTTGCCCCTCCGACGACGAATGGATCTGCTCATAACCGACTTGCCAAAATTAGTCGGAGTGTTCAGCTTGAAAACATTTTATTTATTGTAGCGAGAGCTACACTTGGCTACCAGTCGAGCATTTCGCTGTGGTCCGGAGAGGCCTGTTGTGCGCATGCGCCGTTATTATGGCAACCGGAGAGGAGCAGCAGGTGTGGCGTGCGCTTCGCCGCGGCCGCGCGCCCGCTCCACCGTCGGAGCCGTGCGTGACGTCACGCGGATGAGCAGTTGTGCGCATGCGCCGATGCCATGGTAACCAGAGAGACCCCTCACAGGTGCGCTGCGCGCTTCGTCGCCGCCTCGCTGCACGCCGCTCTATCACCCGAACCGCGCGTCGCATGCGCAGCATTGCGTATAAAAGGCGGAGATGTAATGGGCGGCTGTATCACAACGTTTGACATGGATGCACAGAAGGACAGTCCAGCCGCCGCTAAACTGCGGTATACCCAAGAGAAGAGTAAACTCTCCCGATCCTGAGCTTGTCGCCTGGCACTTGGCTACTCAACAAAGAGAAGATGAGCGCAAGAAGGCGAAGAGAGCAGCGGAGACGCCCGAACAGAGAGAGGAACGGCTTGCCGAACGGAGATGCCAGACTGCCGAGCGTATCAGACGGCGCATTGCCGCCGAGAGGGAGCCCAATGTCTCTCATTGCTAAACATACAGTGACCACAGCCAGGAAAACGTACCTCTCGCCACGTATATCCTGGCACAGCCGAGCTAAGCCACTGCCATTTTTTTTCCTCTGGTGAACGGCGCCTACAATTGTGCACGAGACTTTGGAAGTTTTTTTTCGCAGCATTTAGAGCTGTTTTCACAAGTTCAGTGGTGCCAGAAACGCTTGAAGTTCGCCCTGAACAGAATGGCAGGGCTATTTAGTGCCTAGGAAAAGGAATCCCTTTTCAAAAACAAGAAATTAAAATCGACGTCGTGAAGTTCTACGGTGCACCTAGGAAGTGCTGTCTGGTGCTGTAACTATTGCTTCTCTCACATGGTGGAATGTGTTACTAAAGAACACTGTAGTCGAATTTTCGTTGTTAGAGCTGCTTCGGATAATAAAGAAAATAATTATTGTGCACAAGGGTGCGTGTTTTTTTAAGATTATGCCGAAATTCTTTGAGCGCAAAGTGTGCGCCGTGTGTGAAGTCTCAATTTTTTGAGCCATTCTTGTTATTGTTGTGAAATATGGAGTTGGAAACATAGACACAGAAATTTTCAAATTTTTATCGATACTTGAGCATAATGCGTGTCTGAAAGGGATAGTTAAGAGAGGCCAACTGTATTCATGTATTTTTAGACGAAATAATCCTGAGACTGGAGCCGGCGTCTCAATTTCTTTCTTTCGTGCTGCTGAATATGCAAGAGCTTGCTTCTAATTTTCTGCAGCCGACATGCAAAAGGTTGGATCGACGTAGAAATTCCAGCTTGACATTTACCCTAGCATGCGTGCGAAACAACGTTAATGCGCCCCTGAAGCTCCTTCTGTTTTCTTCCCCTTTCATTCTTTCAAAGGCTGGTCCAGAACTCTTGGGCTCTGGATAGGGCTCGCCAGAACATCGAGCGCCACTTCTCTGTCGTCGGTGTCCTGGAGGACCTCAACCTGACGCTGGCACTACTGGAGATGCACATTCCGCGCTTCTTCCGAGGGGCCACGGAGCTCTACCGGAAGTCCGGTGCGGAATTTCTGTGAAAGTAACTGTTCTAGCTGAGTTAATTATCTTTGGCCAGGTATTAAACAAGTGTGTTTTTGTCCGTAGGTACGTCTGCCAAGCTACATGCGCACTTTAATTGCATAAAACGAATTAAAGAAGCCGATCTATGGGACACGTACATGGAGCTAATGGGTTTAAAAGAATACGTATGCCAGGAACTTCTCCGGAGTTCATGCACGCCGCTGTGATCGGCGAAATACATCGTAGAAGACAAGCGCGTTCATTAGCTACGTTAGCTAGTCGGCGAAAATGTATTCCAGTTGGGTCCTTTCTCAGCTTCGTTGTCCCTGTCAAGGCTCACACAGTGTTCGGATTTGAAGGCACGGGCTCCTTTCCCAAGCCATGCACCCTATAGAAAGCCGAGCACCAGGCCGGGGAACGGGCGCTTTGTCCCGTATCCTTCCTTGTGTCAGTGTGTGTTCGCGCCTAGTACCTAAGATGAATTGTGACCAACTCGCCCAAGAAGGCGTTTTTTTAGGGTGCTAGTCATTGACGGCAAAGTGTCAATCGGAATGGACGCTTTTGAGAATGTAGTACCATTGGCGATTACGTAATAAGGACGCCTGACGCGTTCGCTTCGATTTTGGAAGTATACAGGAAAAAGTGAAGTCGCTCTGACTCCAGCGTGTAAAATGGCGCAAACATTTACGACAATCCGCGTAAATTGGTTTTCGGAAAATTGGTTTTTGGGGAAAGGAAATGGCGCAGTATGTCTCACACCTCGGCGGACAACTGAAGCGCGCTGTAAGGGAAGGGATAAAGGAGGGACTGAGAGAAGAAAGGAAGAAAGAGGGGCCGTAGTGGAGGGCTCCGGAATAATTTCGACCACCTGGGGATTTTTAACGTGCACTGACATCGCACAGCACACGGTCGGGTTCGAACTCGGGTGCTCCGGCTCAGTAGACGAGCGCCTTAACCACTGAGCTACAGAGGTGTTATGTCGTAATATTGCAACGTGTATCGCAGGGGTAGTAAACTGACTTCTCGAGGAGGAATATAAGGTCCGATTCTTTGGACGCACAACGGATAGAAAACGAGAGCTCGACACGGGTGCTGCCACCAGCAGGCTTGTTCCGGAATCTGCTCTTTCTCCCTTGTCTCAGGCCTCGTCACGCCTTTTCCTTTCGTGTGCGTGGTCGCCTAAACAGCTTGCCTCAAATAGACACCAACGGCACTGCATTGAATAGTTTTTCTCAGTAAAAACCATAGTTAACCGGTTCTTTTCCCTAGGTTACCATTTTCTGTAAGCGAAAGAGGCATTTATCTGAGACAATATTGGGTTGATAATCTTCCGGCAAGTCGGTTCGAACTGGTGGCTCGCTTCGAGAAGGACGGATTGCACTGCTGTGAAGTGAATTGACGGTGTGCGCACCTTCTCGTATTCGCGCCCAAAATTCGCTGTTGAGGCATGCAATTAAGTTCGGAAAGCGCCTGGTGATAGCTACGCCTGTTTTTTTTCTTTGTTTCCTTTTCTAGATTATAGTCCGCCGTGGTGGCTCGGCTGCTATGGCGCTCGGCTGCTGACTCGAAAGACGCGGGTTCGATCCCGACCGCGGCGGTCAAATTTCGGTCGAGGCGAACTTCTAGAGGCCAGTGTTTTGTGCGATGTCAGTGCACGTTAAAGAACCCCAGATGGTCGAAATTTCCGCAGCCCGTCACTAGGCGTCCCTCATAGCCTGAGTCGCTTTGGGATGTTAAAGCCCCATAAACCCAAACCTTTTCCTAGATTATAAGTGCTGCGCTTTTAGTGAGAGCGTCCTCTTTGTGATTAGAACGCGGTGCAGTATACCTTGAACAGAAATTCTCCGCGAGGCATAGGCACCGGGCAAAATCCGTTATACTGCCGGTGCTGTAACATCCGGAAAGGTATGTAAGGCACGGAACTGTTCCAGGGTCTCCCGATGTGCGTGTAGAATCACTGCCTATTTAAATGAGTACCTTCATATTATGAAAACCGTTTACATGCTCGGTGCCTTTGCAGTGGACAAACTTCCTACCATAACTGATGATGCAGCATTTAAATCAATGTATTGCCCATTTAATAGACAATGAGAAGAAAATACAAGTCGACCGGTATTGGTAAATTACGGTGTTCGAATTACGAGTCTACAGTGGCTGGAAAGAAAATTTTACAGACTAGAAAGTATCTTAAATGAAATATGTATTTCGCCGTCACTCCCAATTCTCACAAAAAAAAAAACTGCGATGACGCAAGCTGTTTTTTCGCGCGGGTCTCTGAGGCGAGGTAATTCATCATTCAGTTTAAAATGGTAACCGCGGAGTCTGGTTCGTTATTGCTGCGATGAGCTTAAAGTTGAACTCTGGTGGTTTTTAAACGTTTTGAATTGATATTGACATCGCATTCTTTGGAGCCCTCGCTCTCCGGTACAAAAAAAAGTTTCTCAGAATGCTTAGTATCATAAGTGCAGACACAAGGAAACCTAAACGAAAACTGGCTTTGGCCAAACAATGTCATCACTGCATACTATCTTATGACGTAACAGATACTGTCTCAAAACGTATTGTGTGCGCTTTGATTGGCTAAACTGGTGAATGTGAAGCGACAGCTTGTGCCATTATTTGCCTGAAGTGACTAAGAACTGGCGCGAACTTTTGCCTTTCAGCAAACGCAGAGCGAATGTCAACGTGCGTGCCTAAATGTTGTCGCACTTGCAAAGTTGACCGTAGAAATTGCTCTGGTTCAGGCCACGAATTGAAAATATTTCAATCTCCACTGCATCAGTACGTCACCCGGCTGTGAAATTCGGCACAAATGACCAAAACACTGCACTGAACTTACCCTGAAAGTTTCAGTAAAATCCGTGCAGGTACGAAAAAGCCGGAGTTGCTTTAAATTGGGTGGTGGTGCAGAAAATGACACATTCTTAAATACAATTTCTGATTAATAAAAGCGCGATTTACCGAAAACAAGCATTAAAATAGTCAGAATACACAAGCAATTCATATGGGCGAGAGTAAAAACTGAATTGAGGTGCGCTGAGTCTCTCTTTAGCTTATTTTTGGTAATACTGTTCCTGCAGCTTATTTTTGAATGCGTAAATTTTTACGTTACAACAATGTTTTCTTTAAACAAGCTTATCTTGTGGCAACCCCTCAAGCTGAATCTGTGCAGAAACACCTTAAGGCGATAGCTTTAGAGGTCCCGTTCGCGAGAAAAGCCAGCGTCCGCCCAGATGCCACGGGGGCAAGTGGCAACCTGCCCACCATGGAAGGTGTCAATTAAATAATTCAAATGAATTCAATGAAATTGCAACCAGCCCACCATGGCACTGCGCATTACCTCATTGGCCGAGAGGTAGACACCCTCTCTGATAACTGTGGCTGTGTTTTGAAACGGCCAACTGCCGGGGCATTTGTGCGTCGCTTAACCGCTGCACCACTACGCCAGGAGTTGTATCAGGATTTTCCCGATCTGTGGATCTACGAGGGAGGAGTACTTGCGGGGAAGGAACCTTCAATGCTCTAGCATTGTACTCTTAAGGGTGAATTAAGCGTCGTTAAGTTGTTTTTGCTGCTTAAGTACCGCAAACAAGACGAGGAAGGCCTATGCAGCAAGGGTTGGCCGTCAGGTGACCGGTTGACGTTAGGAAGTCTGTAGGGATAAGGGGGCCTCAGCCGGCAAGAAACACGGTAAATTAGACGAACGTAGGAGAGGCTTTTTGCGACAGCGGACACAAACGTGATGACAATGATTTTGAAGACGCCACAGAAGTTGAATGGCACGGTCTGCGGTTAGAGCATTATAACTGTATAAAATTATACTGATTTCTAATGGCCATTATGATTGTGCCTGATGCGAAATTTGGGCGCAGCTCTGTCGGTGTCTCAGACTCTGTAGGCTCATTGTTTTGCTTTGCTGGGTCGTCACGCCTAGCGGCGATATTTATTTATTTCGTGATGCTGTAAATCGTACCTGGGATTTTTAGAAGGGTATGCATACATTGCGATACAGGTATTCAGATAAGTATACAAAAGGGAGTTGCTTAGAAGTTTATGTATACATTGAGATACAGGTATTCACATAAGTATACAAAAAAGGGTAACTAAAATGTGTTTAAAGATAATGGACCTATGTTAATACCATTGGATAGGGAAGAATGATAATGCATAATCAACTTGCCTCAGTTCCATATGGTGTACAGCAAAGACAAAGAGAAAGACAAGCACGCGAAATATGAAGTTGATAACATCATCCACCATTTCACATGATCACAGATTCCCATAATACATGGTAATTAAGAGTGATAGACACAATAATGATAGCTTCACTTACTCGCTTCGGAGCACAGTTTGGCGAGCAAGTGAACAAATTTGTCAACATTTGGCTGTGGGACAACCGTCTGGGCTAAACCATTCTAGTCACGCACAGCTCGCGGGGAAACGGAAAGCTGCATGTATTATTAGCGCAAAGATATTCTTGGAGTGTGAGGTAATGCTTATGACAGGTTTCTCATTAAGTGTTATAGGAAATGTAGGCGCCACAATCCACTTCACCCTTGTCATGCAGGATGAGGCACAAAAATGCCAGTCGGTGCAGTATCGCACGACAGGTTAGTGTATGAAGGCCGATCTCGGACAGCGTATGCGTCGGCGAGTCGGAGCGCCTACATCTCTTATACATAAAACGCGCGGCTTTCCACTGCACAGCCTCGAGGTAGCTATTTGATTTTGGGTGAACGGAAACCACGCCACGTTCGCACATTAAAAGGGAAGACGCATCGTCTTTACCTTAGCGAAAAGCTTGGCTACGGACATGTGCAAAAGTGATCATCTCCCTTTGTCTTCCGCCCTTTCTATCTCTCCCTCCGTTCCCCTTCCCACGTGTAGGGTAGCATACTGGGCACTGCCTAGTTAACCTCCCTGCCTTTCCGCCTTTCTCTCTCTCTCTCTCAATGTTCTAGAGTATCGCAGGGCCCGCTTGAGAAACATTAGCCTTCGCATCGCCTTGCTTGCCATGTGGTCTGCATCAGCCGAATTATCCTAGATCTGATCAATGATATGACGATGCCCAAGTACATATACTCAGCAATATTTTTAAAGATGGCACTGTCATAGCCGTACGAAAAGCTAAGTTTGGAATTTTTTGTTATTAATATTAAAACGATGTTATCAAGGATGATGGTAATTAGCCACTTTTGACATCATTGGGCTATGAAAGCCTCATCTTTGTTGAGACTAATTTTATCTTGGCTTTGTGCTTCATCATAGAGTACGCAGTCGTCTGCAAATAACTAATCATAGTTATGAGTAGTTAAGTCGTTTATGAACAAAAGAGAGAGGACAGGGGCTAAAGCGGAACCCTGGGCTACACCATGCTGAAGGTACAGGCACAGTTTCGGAAGTGTAGGCCCTAACTGAACAAACTGGCGGCGGTCAGTTTACAAAAAAGCTGATCCAACGAAAAATTGGCCTATCCATTAATATGTCTTCTATTAAAGGCATTTAAAAAGTCTATGTAAATTAGACCTACTCGTGTTTGGTCATTAACTGCTTCCACGAAATCGTGTTTGATAGTAGTTCGATAGCAGTATTAGTTGATGAAGAAGACGACGTGCTGTGCACAGCGTGCGAGAATCTGTACATTAGTCCAACAGGAGGTTGAAGAATACGACTATGTGCGACACGTTTCACAACTGTTTGACTGTGCAAGGCACCCTGGCCAGTCCAGCACTCTTGGTGTATACCGCTACACAACAACAACAACAACAACAACAACAACAACAACAACAACAACAACAACAACAACAACAACAACAACAACAACAACAACAACAACAACAACAACAACAACAACAACAACAACAACAACGAGGCATGAATGGCTGCTGCGATAGCCTAGTGCTCTCGCCGCGAATTCGAATCCAAGTCGCCGCAATGTTTATTTTTATTTATTTATTTATTTATTGTTTATTTATTTATTCTTTGGCTCAGTTAGACCGACGGCGGCGACTTGGTTCAACTCACGAACGGGCCCTTAACAGCTGAGCTGTGAAGACCTGGCAGAAAAGCAATAAAAATCAAAAACACGACCACACGAAATTAAGAGACAAGTTCACGCAGTAGGATTACGAAGCGTAAATATGCAATTTCAGGAAAAATTATTGGCAGACGCATTACGCAAAGATGGTGCAAAAGCAGACGCAGAAATGGCAAAAACGCAGTGGCTCGAAAAATGCGCACATGAAACCCGCAGAGCTTCAAAGAGGGTAACTAGGAGAAATTTGCAGATTCGCATAAAACGGTTTGCAGTGGGAAAACAACTACTATGAAAAGAATTCAAGCAAACTCTTAAAATTCTAAATGCCCTCAAAACAGCGCCAATACGAGAATCGATTTCAGGGTGAATCAGTTTGCCACGTAGCTGTTGAGAGTCTTTCACTGCAAAGATCGCGCCGCAGATAAGTGATGTAGATTTTGCCTACGCCATTTGCCACTCGCTACTGTTTGCAGGTGGTAAACTGGAGAGAGCATAATCTCCATTTCCGCTTGTGGGGAGAAGAGGGGAGGGGTCACCGTGAAGAAAAGGCTGCGTCCAGCGTATGGCAGAGAGGCAACTTCAAGGTGGGCGCAGCGTGAGCAACGCGGTGGGTGGCTACCGCGTAAAGTGGAGGGCCAAACTGTCAATCAGCTTTCGCTGATTAATGAGCTCAGGCGGCAACCTTAGCTCTTCAAGCAAGATTTATTTTGAATATTGTGTTCGTCAGTGCAAAAGCAGTGACAATTTCGTATCCCACCACAGTACTTTATTGCCCTTGCGGGCAAATCTAGCAAAATGTATAATTTAAGTAAATAAAATTCTAACGCACTGGTGTCGCATAATGGTAGCTAAGCGCTCTCGTTATTTTTTTTAACCTGACTGTGCGTACGTAAACTTTGGTGATCATGTAGGCGAAACGATAAGAGTGTTCAAGATCCGTAGATTTAAGGAATATTTAAGAAATTAACTTAGATAAGCGAGGTTGCAGGAAATTGTGGGTGACAAAGAGTGGGTTGGAGGTGAGTTGAGCTAGAATAATAGATATACTTGTCTGAAATGAACTTTACGGTCCTGGTTTGAATAGGCTCTTAAGCGTTGAATTCTGAAGCGGAAGTTCGAGGGCACTCAGAGCAGGCGAATTCCAGTTGACGAGCCAAATACCTTCAAGGTTATTAATGTTAAGAGGCGGATAGCGCGTTTCCCACCAAAAGCAAAGGTGACCTTGATGCCTTGATGGAAGTGGTGATAACACAAATAGACTTCGATATGCTGGGTGTGAAATAAAGACAAATGTTCAGAAGACGATGCGTAATAGTTTACGATGTAAAAAGAAGTGAGGTTTATTTCTTTATATTGCCGCGAATCTTTGCATTGTTTGTTCGTTTTTCAAATCTGCCGCCACGTCACTTTATCGCTTTGTTTGCGATGCAAGACGCGAGTAGATTTATCTCGATTGATCGCAGCCAGGCAGAGCTGATTCTACGTTGTTCGGGAATGCACTACTAACTTTGCACGCTTTATCTCGAAAGTTCGCTATCAGTTTTAAATTGAGCACGACCGACAGCGGCTGACATTCTGTTAGATGACCGCCGAGCACGCTTGTCGCTTTGCCGCCGGCGAGTGATTCAGTCCATTGTGGGCGCTAGTCAGCCCAATAAACAGTTTTCTTTTACAATACCTTTTGTCCGTCTTCATCGCTCCTTCGACTGCCTTTACCACTAGGTGACAATATTTTGTTATTAACTGTTATCCTCTTTGTTGGAAATACTCAGAAGGCCAGAAGGCCACACAGAATTAGAGAAAGGTGCGGTTTCTGCTACATCGTACTGGACTGTGAAGTAGGTAAAATTAAGCTTAGAAGCACTTTGGAGGGCAGTAATGAAACAGGAGTGTCAGAGATTGAGACTGTGGGGGAAGGAAGGCGGTTCCATTTAATGCTGGTTCCTGGGATAAACGATTGAATTGCACGTGGTTTTATGGCACATGAACTTAGTGGTTATGATTAATGCGCGATAAGTGAATGGCGTGAAAAGATGTTTTTGGGCTTATTTCAGAAGACGGGGATGAGAATAATGGCTTCGATATTGACGGTCATGTACATGGGAGGTTTTTAGATAGACTTACTATCGAATAAAGAAACAGTTTGAGGTGCAGTTCTGTATATAGGTAAGAGAAAACTTATTGTAAGCATGATGCATTTTGTACAAGGACATGATATTCTGACAAAATGGCTAACTTATTGTAAGCATGATGCATTTTGTACAAGGGCATGATATTCTGACAAAATGGCTAACTTATTGTAAGCATGATGCATTTTGTACAAGGGCATGATATTCTGACACAATTCTGTCGGCGGCTGTGTCGAGGCAGAGACGAAGGCGTTGACTGCAGACAATAGACCGGCGTAAAAATAGGACTTTATTCGGCAAACCTGTGCGCCTGCGAATGAACTGAACTTGCTGGAGGAAAAAGCAGCAGGAGCGCTCGGCAGTCATCGACGATAAGAATCACCACTGCTCTCGGCCGCATTCAATTTAGAGCTGACGTAGAATTTGCGAGATAAGGCGCAGAACGCTCCTACGACTGTTTCAAACAGCGCAGAAGCAGCTGAACACGGCTATAATTATTTATGACAAGTTTGATAGCACTTTGCGTCGTCAAAAACGAGGTGATAAAGCCCCGTGCTGCCGGCTTTGAGCACAAACAAGCATGGCACAGCTTTGTGGAAACGTTCAGATGGTCTTGTGGCTTACCGGGATCATTGGTGTGGCTTATTTTGCAGTGGATGAGACTGTCGTCAACGAACAGCCTAATGATAGAATAAGTGACACAGTCAGAATTGTTATTACCACGTAAGAAAAAGCAAGCTTGGGTCCGAGAACCGATCATTATCCAATGGTATCGCGGTACATACAGCTTAGACGTGTAATCATTAGTAGTTACGTGTTGGGTTCAGTTAGTGTTTATTGCGTGCAAATAAGTTTGTGCTAATAGCTAATGTTAGTTTTCTTAAGAGTTAACCGTGAGAGAAGCAATGAAAAGCCTCAGCCATGATGTCCGTCAGAAAGCAAGACATCAGTAAAAGAAGGTGAGTTGCGCAGGAAAAAAATATTTCTAGAGCCATGCTGAGTAGTGTTAGGGAAACAGTGGACCTCGAGAAACTCGCTGACACGAAAATAAATTTTATGCTATGAAACCTAACTCTGTAGATGCATCAGGGGCGCTTATTATTAGAGGAATCGATGTCATCTGATTTGAGAGCTGGACCACCCCCTCCTTCTGATCTTTAGGCATCACAGAAAGCTGTAAACATTTGTTAAAATCGCCAACAAGATTTTATAACATAAGGATGAATTCTGCCAATTTAAAGTCTTTGAAAAATTCACAGCTAGGCCTCACGGTGACAAAATTTTGAGATTTCTTTTCAGTTTGATCTAATTCGGCTTACTACAAGAAAAAAACACCGTCAAATGTAACTTCGCATCATTCTGCAGCTTTTTTTAGAACATAGGCTCGTTAAGGGATATGCGGATCATGAAATGACTACTTATCCGTTGCAAAACCTTTGACACAAAACTAGATTAAGCGCTGTTTTAAGAGAATTTTTAAAATGTCAGGAGAAATTGGAGCAGTACGCGTTGGATCGTCTTCAGACTGCATAGGATCAAAGTCATGACAAATGTATAAAAACGCTAAGAACTGCGAAGAAGTACGCTCTTAGTAAACAATCATTCGACCTTTCCGCATCAGAAGCTTGGGACTGAAAGAGATCTGCACAGAACTAATTGCCCAAGCAACCCTGCACCATGGGTCTTAACAGCCCGTGCCCATAGACGGACGGGAGATAGCGAGGCAGAATAGGGTCCGTGCACTTGGCCTGCAGATCCAAAAATTAGCGATATAGCGCCCCGTGCTGGCGTAGTCGTTTTCTTCTGAGCTGACGGAGAAATAACGTCTCTTCTCGCAGCACCCAGCATTCACTTCAGGTATCCAATAATATTTTAGACATCATATTTGAACACAACTTAAGTCTTCAGAGAGCGCCACAAACAATTCATGTGTGGAAAAAAGTCGTTCATTGTTAATTTCTTTCGTGGCACTCTAACAAGAAGATAATCGTTAGACAAAATTATAAATTCATGAATTTTAATGCCTTTTGCATTTTTGATGCATTCAAACATTAAAAAACTGCTTTCCTTTACTGTTTCTATTGGTCAACGTAGTCATAAAGGACGCCCGTTTCACGCAGTTGCTGCTGTTTCCATTTGTATCTTATTAGACAAAGAGAAAAACACGTTTATAAATAGTTAGTCTTATAGACACCAAATTTTGAAGAGCTCGTTCTCGATTCTGCGGCGGTGGCGTCGTTTATTTATTTATTTACCCACAACGCCACAGTGGTATTACAGCGGGGGGGGGGGGGGGGGGGTAGGTTGTACAAAGGAAAAAAAATATTACAAGGGCAGCCACAATGACAATGCAAACACTTCATTGTCAGCAATATTAACAAGAAATGAAGATAAAGCACTCCATTCTCGAACAGTGAGAAAAACACGACATCTTGAACAAATCGATTCTTGATCTGAATTCGCGCACTTTATGGTTATGATCAACCCGCTCGGATCTGTAGTGTGGATGAAAAATGTACTTCTCCATAGGAATAGCAATCCTGTTGTAATATATATAATGAAAAAAAATTTAAGCCTTAGCTTTCTCCTTCTTAGTTCAAGGGGCTCCCATTCTAACTCCCGGTTCATGCCAGACAAACTAATGTATTTACTATAATTCCAGAAACATAGCGGGCCGCTAAGTTCTGGACTCTTTCTAATTTTTGTCTGTCGGTCTTTGTCGGTGGGTCCCATACAGTACGAGCATATTCCAGCGCAGACCTAATATACGTTTCGAATAGTAAATCCCTAGAGTCTTGCGGAAACATTCTCGTGTTACGGTGCAAAAAACCCAACATTTTCCAAGCTTTCCCAGCAACATAATCAACATGTCGATGCCAACATTGTTTTGAGGTGATGTACAAACCTAAATACTTATATTCGGCAACAGTTTCCAATAAGTGGCCGTTTATGTTATAGACGTACTTAGGTACATTCTTTTTCGTCGTGAAACACATGTGCACTGTTTTTGCAAGTTGGCGGCGTTTTCGGAGAAACACGAAGTATTGTGAACGGGAATAAAAGGAGCAAATGTCAGCTGCGCTGCGCCGAGTATTGTTTTACGGATACGTCGCGTCGTCTATGTGCAGCGGAACTAGGCGTCTGCAGTAGGCTGAAATGATACGAACCTGTGCTTGAGCATGGTGTTTTGAGCCTGTACATATATCCTGATCATTTTTCTAGTACCACTAATTAAGTTCAGTACAGGCCACGTGAAGCTCAGAGATCGTCAATATACTCGCTGCTCAGTTGTTTTATTCGCTACAAGGCAAAAGCCAGCCTGCCTGCAGCGCCTGAATTTCAATAAATGTAGAAGCAGCGGTACTATAGCAATTTTTCCGTGCTTCACGTGACCAATACTGAACTTCGATTTCACAGCCAACGCTTACTGTTGGAGCGGAAACCTAAACAACAGCAGAGAAGAAATAAAATACAAATTATTGATTTGGTAGTAGGCAAATATCAGGTGGCGGCCCGTGCAGACCAGCTTATTCAATGTCTTTTTAAGAGATTTATTTACAATATGTGACGGTGATATTTATACTGACTGTGTGCCCGTCATTGTTCAGTATTTTTTCCTTTAGTTCTGCAGTTTTGCACACAAAGCTTGGGTCACACACAGCACCTTGATGTGGTATTCGAAATACTAAAAAAGTATATTTTGCGATTCTATTGATTACGTTCGCGTTCATATGTAGCACTTTCATAATCGGGCAAGAGAACCTTTCCTGGAGCGTAGCAGGGCACAAAAGTCTGCCACAGCCTCCCATTCTCACTATGGACTTGCGCAGTTTTGTTTTCCTGTATCCAGATCAAAAAAAGAAATTTTCGTGGCAGGCTGTCAGGATTGTGAACCAACCGCATTAGGAAACAGACGGCACTGATGCTCAAAAACTTAGGTACCAATGAAGTGTTATGCTTTCGGACAGAGACTTCCTCCTGTCGCATATTTTCAGGAGGAAATCATAAGATGAATGGGGCAAAACGAACAATTTTATGCCCTCTGGAGGTGGTTTTAAACTCACTAGTGCCCAGCTTAAGCATCAGCAATTCCCTCTGCATATATCCTAAAAATTTTCTAAGTTACAGTAAAGCAAGTAAAATGATATGGTTCTACCTGATATGCAGAAATAGTTTAGTTTATGGGGTTTAACGTTCCAAAGCGACTCAAGCTATGAGAGACGCCGTAGTGGAGGGCTCCAGATATTTCGACCACCTGGGGTTCTTTAACGTGCACTGACATCGCACAGTACACGGAGCTCTAGAATTTCACATCCATCGAAATTCGACCGCCGCGGCCGGGATCGAACCCGCGTTTTTCGGGCCAGCAGCCGAGCGCCATAACCACTCAGCCACCGCGGCGGCCTGATATGCAGAAATAAGATCAGTTTAACAATACACGTTCTTAAATTCTTAAATGTACGTTGTTTAGAATCTGTAATATATCAGCTCGTATATATATAAACATAACTACCCACGAAAGCAGCAGATTGGACAGCCGTTGCCGTAGCTCAGTTGGTAAGAGCACCGGACGCGATATTCGGAGGTCATGGGTTCGGATCCCACCGGCGGCATGGTTGTTTTTTCTGCTGCTTTATAAGTAATTTCTTTAAACCGATAGATTTCACTACAAATAAAAAAAAGAATAAAAACATTCCCATATGCCCCTTGGTTTCCGTGACTGTTGGCTTCCTTAATATGTTTGTCAAACGAGCCCCTCATTTCCTTTACCTTGTCTGCTAATAGCTTAACGGGGGTCTCGGTTCTGGCAGTCTTGTTGCCATAGGTAGTATAAGAGGGCTCTCGCACAGTTTCCGCCCTCGCCGTTAGATGACGTTCTACGTCACACTCGCGGTATTACAGGACGTGCTACGTCCACCGCTATGGTCGAGGGTGGCGCTGGTGAACACTCTCAAGGTTCGCTTACACGCAGTTAACATAAATACCCACGAAAGCAGCAGATTGGAGAGCCGTCGCCGTAGCTCAGTTGGTAAGAGCACCGGACGCGATATCTGGAGGTCGTGGGTTCGGATCCCACCGGCGGCATGGTTGTTTTTTCTGCTGCTTATTCCCCTATGCCCCTTGGTTTCCGTGACTGTTGGCTTCCTTAATATATATATATATATATATATATATATATATATATATATATATATATATATATATATATATATATATATATATATATAGAAATGAGGGGCTCGTTTTATAAACATATTAAGGAAGCAAACAGTCACCGAAACCAAAGGGCATAGGGGAATGTTTTTAATCTTTTTTTGTAGTGCCA
Source organism: Amblyomma americanum (assembly GCA_030143305.2). Taxonomy (NCBI): domain Eukaryota; kingdom Metazoa; phylum Arthropoda; class Arachnida; order Ixodida; family Ixodidae; genus Amblyomma; species Amblyomma americanum. The sequence continues at coordinate 278,103 of JARKHS020002101.1, forward strand.
ATCAATGGGTTTAAAGAAAATTACTTATAAAGCAGCAGAAAAAACATCCATTTTTTTAGCAACCCGTAGGACCCGATAAACTTTTCCACATTAACCATATACATACATATTTTCATAAACGGTCACCGCTCAGGGACAAATGCCGAACCACTGAGGCCAGAGAAAGGGCATGTAGGGGTATTTTTACTTTCGCGCACAGTCAATTAAAAGGATAAGGTTCGCAGCCGTGCAGAATGATTTTATATATTATTGGTGAGAACAGCCTGTTTTCCACGGTCACTGAGTCTTTCCTATTCGCAGGGCTACACAAGAACCGCAACCGTAGTGGACCCAGCCGGGTGGCCCAGTGGGTGCACGATCTTCTTCGCCGCAACCTGAGCCTCGAGTTCGAGCTGTACGACTTCGTCCGCCAGCGTCTGCACGCCCAGCGGAGACTTCTCGGCTACGAGGGGCAGCCAGTCCGTCCCGGAGGTTGACGGCTCAGTGTCTATATCGTATGGACGTCCGGGCCTGTTGTGAATGACGGGCCAGTAATCGCTGGTGGTGCAGAGGCGGAAATAATCGTGTTTTTAGACGTGGAGAACTAGCACTGCGCTTTCTCATCAAGCTGCATTTGAGATGGCGCTCGAAGAGTCAAAAACTCGTGCAGCGGTCATCTCTCTGCGTCTAAGACAAAAGCCCTGACATGCAACTGTGCAAGTGAGGTCACGATGGCAGCGTTTTGCTGTCGCCAGTGGGAGGAATGTGGTGGCTGCCTCACCCGTCTCAGTTCGCTGAGTGACTTCATTGAAAGGAGGTTCGGCCCGCCGCGGTGGCTCACTGGTCAGGGCAGTTGTCTACTGAGCCGGAGTGCCCGGGTTCGATGGAGGAGAAACGCAAAGGCGCCCATGTGCTATGCAATGTCAGTGCACGTTAAAGATCCCCAGGTGGTCGAAATTATTCCGGAGCCCTCCACTACGGCACCTCTTTATTCCTTTATTCTCTTAGTCCCTCCCTGATCCCTTCCATTACGGCGTGGTTCAGGTTTCCGCCGAGATGTGAGACAGGTACTGCGCCTTTTCCTTTCCCCAAAAACCAATTTTTCCGGAGTCGTGAAGCTTACAAAACTTGGCTCGTTGATGACTGGAGTCCGGGTTAGCCACTTTTGTAGCGACAGCTTCACTGGCCTATACCCGTCCAGCATTTCGGGGTGGCCGGAAGATGCCAGTTGTGCGCATGCGCTGTTACCATGGCAACCAGAGAAGAGCAGCAGGTGCGGCGTGCGCTTCGCCGTCGCCGCGGCCGCGCGCCCGCTCCATCGTCGGAGCAGCACATTGCGTCATTTGGATGAGCAGTTGTACGCATGCGCCAATAGCATGGTAACCAGAGAGACACCCACAGGTGCGCCGCGCGCTTTGTCGCTGCACGCCGCACTATTAGCTGAACCGCGCGTCGCATGCGCAGCAATGCCCTACCAAGAGGCATTTGAGGAATAACAAATAAATAAATAAATAAATAAATAAATAAATAAATAAATAAATAAATAAATAAATAAATAAATAAATAAATAAATGGCTGAGATGCAGTGGGCGGCTGTATAACGTTTGACATGGATGCAGAGAAGGAGAGTCCAGCCGCTGCCAAACGGCGGTATAGACAAGAGAAGATTAACTCTTCCAAAATTGAGACCGCTGCATGCTACTTCACAGATCATCGGGGCAGTCTTCGTCTCTGTCTTGCAAAATGAATAAAAAATGTGCATACCCAATGTCTCTCATTGGTAAACATACAGTGACCGCAACAAGCTTAGCCAGGGAAACGTACCTCTCGCTACGTATATCCTGGCATAGGCGAGCTAAGCCACTGCCATTTTTTTATGGTCGCCGAGCTGAGCGGGATGCTGGGAAGATGTTGAACGCGGGCGTCACCTCGAGTATGCCTTGACCGCAACTATCGAGAATCTCGGCCTGATGGATATCGTTGCGTGCACGGGAATGAACTCAGGCGCATATCTCTGCTTCGTCAGAGACAGTACTCGACTCCCACTTGTCAGGATGCCCCTCGTAGAGTTGAAGGCTCTTCGTCCCCCGCGGCCCCACCCGCACTGTTAAGACTCACAAGTGACGCTGCTGAAGAAACGTGCGCTCATCGTGGGCCCCCCCAAGTGTACACTGGATAATCATACGGCCTGCATTGTCTCAAACACAGCACCGGGAAGCGTGATCTCAGCGCCACTGGCCGGCCTCTGCAAACTGAGCAAGTGTCGAAGAATGAAGCAGAGGAAGAGAAGAACGCTTTATTCGCTCACTGGGGACGCCAAACATTTGGATGGATCTGTATTCTCAGGACACACTGCGTGTCCGCTCTTTTCACCTTATTGAAACTGCGAGATATTTTTAGAGAGCACCGCCAAAATCCTAGGAAACATCAGCTTTGTGCAGTGTTATGAAAAATATACTTAGCTGCTGTGTAAATTTTTACCGGCTGAAATAAAACCATAATCAGCACTCACTCGTGTTGAACAACGAATGTGGCCTTGAAATACATAACGACCTGCTTAGCGGCGAGGGTAAGACGATTTTGAAATTTTCATTCTTAAAAAAATTCATTTGCACTAAGTCTGCTTGTGAGCGGAAATGCGAAAGCCTTTCCCTGTCTTCTTTTTCTACCTCCGTTCTCCATTCTTCGTTTTTTGTTATCTTTATTCTTATATTGTCACAGGCCAGACGGAGAACAGTCGTAGACGTAGAGGGGGACCGCAGAACGGCCGAGGTTTTTAATCGCCCAGAACAGAGCCAGCTCGAGCGCGCCTCACGCGAACGCGACCACTTCGTCCTCGTCACGGCTTAGCGCGCAGGTAGCTCGAGCCAGGTCCGTGGCATTAGTCCCCCGAAAAAGAAGAGCATCGTCCCGATGCGAGGGTATGTACAAAGCAGAAAACGAACAAAAAGAAACAAATTAAAACGCAGAACCCGAACACAGTTTAAAGTGGAGCGTCATCGCTCTCACGCGAGAAGTATGGCTTAAGTCGCATTACATGCACAATGTCAGTCCGTGGTTGCCGACGACCGGTAGCCACAGTTCCACGTGGAACAACCTCATAATCCACGTTTCCAACACGACGGAGCACCTCATAAGGTCCGAAATATCGGTGCAGCAGTTTTTCGGACAATCCCTTTTGGCGGACAGGGGTCCACACCCACACACGGTCACCGATGTTGTAGGTAACCTCCCTGTGGCGCCGGTTGTAACGTCTGGAGTCCGTGTCTTGTTGAGCTGTGATGTGCAAACGAGCAAGCTGGCGAGCTTGCTCGGCTTGTTCGACAAAGGAGCCCGCATCTGGTGTCAAGTCATCATCCACGCACGGGAGCATGGCGTCCAGCATCATCCGCACTTCTCTGCCGTAGACTAGACGGAATGGTGTAAAGCGGGTTGTTTCTTGAGTCGCAGTGTTGTACGCGAATGTGATGTAGGGGAGTATTTGGTCCCAGGTTCTGTGCTCCACATCCACGTACATGGAAATCATGTTGACCAGTGTTTTATTCAGGCGTTCTGTGAGCCCATTTGTTTGGGGATGGTATGCTGTCGTTGTTCGATGGCTGGTGTGACTCAGCTCAAAGATGTCGTGGACAAGCTGAGCTGTAAATGCCTTCCCTCGGTCTGTGATGACGACGGACGGAGCGCCGTGTCGAAGCACTATTGTACGCATAAAGAAGTGCGCAACTTCGAACGCTGTGCCTGGAGGGAGAGCCTGCGTTTCGGCGTAACGCGTCAGGTAATCGGTTGCAACAGCTATCCATCTGTTTCCTCCCGACGACAAGGGAAATGGTCCGAGGAGGTCCATGCCGACTTGTTCAAAGGGTATGTTAGGAGGCATGATAGGTTGCAACATGCCAGGCGGTTTCAGAGGCGGCGTCTTCCTACGCTGGCACTCACGGCAGGTCCGAATATATCGCTTCACACATGAGGCAAGGTTGGGCCAATAGTAGTTCTGCCGCACTCTGGCAAGTGTGCGCGTGAATCCAAGGTGCCCAGAGGTCGGCTCGTCGTGGCAGGCGAGGAGGATCTCGTGGCGGAGGGCGGCTGGTATAACCAGAAGGTAACTCTTACCACTGGAGGCGGAGTTTTTTTTATACAACACTCCGCCTCGAAGACATAGGGATGGCAGCCTACGAGCCAGGTGGGAGGGTATCGAGGGATGGTGACCTTCTAGATGGTCCATGAGCAGCTTCAACTCGTCGTCCGCACGTTGTTGTGCGATGATGTCGAACGACGTGACTGCACCAAGGAATGCTTCGTCTTCTGCGTTACCTTCGTAAGGTTGCACGGGTGAACGCGACAAGCTGTCAGCGTCGGTGTGCTTGCGACCAGACTTGTAGATGATCGTGAAGTCAAATTCCTGTAAGCGTAATGCCCAACGTGCTAGGCGGCCACATGGGTCCTTTAAGTTTGTCAACCAGCACAATGAGTGGTGGTCAGTAATAACCTTGAACTGCCTGCCATACAGATAGGGGCGGAACTTTGTGATGGCCCATACTACGGCCAAACATTCCTTCTCAGTTGTAGAGTAGTTACACTCTGCACGGGAAAGTGCACGGCTAGCATAAGCGATTACTTTTTCGACACCGTTCGGACGCTGGACGAGAACCGCTCCAAGACCGACGTTGCTGGCGTCCGTGTGAATTTCAGTGGCGGCATCATCGTCAAAATGGGCTAGTACTAGTGGTGATTGTAGCCGACGTCGTAGATCGTCAAAAGCAGTTTGCTGCTCGGCACCCCACAAAAATGGCTCCTCATCTCGTGTCAAGCGCGTCAGAGGACTGGCCAGCTTAGCAAAGTTTTTTATGAAACGTCGGTAGTACGAACAAGGGCCTAGAAATCGTCGGACGGCTTTTTTATCAGTGGGAACCGGGAAGTCCGCGACGGCAGAAATTTTGTCAGGGTCTGGCCGGATGCCCTCGGAGCTGACGACATGCCCGAGAAACTTCAATTCAGTAAATCCAAAATGGCATTTTTGCGGCTTTAGAGTAAGATGAGCTGATCGGAGGGCTTCTAACACCACTCTGAGCCGCTGCAAATGTTCCGAAAACGTTGTTGAAAAAATGATTACATCATCCAGGTATACTAGACATGTTTGCCATTTAAGGCCGGTGAGCGCGGTATCCATCATTCGCTGGAACGTTGCTGGAGCACAGCAGAGTCCGAAGGGGAGCACACGAAATTCATAGAGGCCGTCCGGGGTGACAAAGGCGGTTTTCTCCCGGTCCCTCTCACCAACTTCTATTTGCCAATATCCGCTGCGCAGATCTACCGAAGAAAAGTATTTTGCTTGGCGCAGTCTGTCGAGGGAATCATCTATACGAGGTAGCGGATAGACATCTTTTTTTTGTTACGCTGTTAAGTTTTCTGTAATCCACACAGAAGCGCAGCGTGCCATCCTTCTTTTTTACGAGAACGACAGGAGACGACCAGGGACTATTCGATGGCTGGATTATGCCGTCATTGAGCATCTCCTTCACTTGCGTTTGGATGGCCTCCCGCTCTCGGGGAGATACGCGATAAGGCTGTTGATGTATTGGGCGCGCGCCATCGTGCGTGACTATCCGATGCTTAGTGATGGGCGTCTGACGTACCTTAGACGACGAGGTAAAGCAGTCCTTGAACTGCTGCAACAATTCTTGCAATTGCTGCCTTTCTGCGGGCGGGAGGCCCTCGTTTATGTGAATGGCGCGTACTGCCTCTTCGTCAACTTCACCAGGCGTGTCTTCTAGGCATGCGAAACACTCAGCCACCTCTTGGACGGGGTCGACGTGGGCGATGGCTGTGCCACCAAATAAATGGCGGTGTTCATTACTGAAATTGGTCACGAGGACTTCAGTGCGACCGTCAGATAGAAAGGCGAGCCCTCTTGCTACGCAAACACCCATGGTGAGCAAAAGAGAGACATTTGGCTCAACAACACGTTGTCCGCAATGTGGCGCGTCGCAAGTGACCCTAGCCAGAATACTCGCCCGTGGAGGCACCGTTACGGCATCGTGGGATATACGCAGTGCGGCTCTGCAATTCTCGGGGGCGGGTTTGGTGGCAGCGAGTTCAGTTGAAAATGTAACCAATCGATTTCGAAGGTCTATAGTCGCACCATTTTCTCGAAGAAAGTCGAGACCGAGAATGACGTCTCGTGAGCATTCAGGCAAAATGAGGAACGTTGCCACGAACGTGCATCCGCGCACCGTAATTCTTGCCGTACACATTCCGAGCGGCGTAACCACGTGGCCACCAGCCGTACGTATCTGCGACCCTGCCCACGGCATCATAACTTTCTTCAGCACCTTAGCCATCCTACCGCTCATTATCGAGTAGTCCGCACCCGTATCCACTAGTGCGCTAACCTCCTTAGAGTCAATCAGCACGGGTATGTCAAGGGAGACCTTGGTCTTACCAGACCCAGTCGTCGGCGCCGTCTTCGTCGTCGTCGTCATCGGTATCGTGGTCGTCGATTCGGGAAGGGTCAGTCGGCGCGTCGGTGGAAGCTTTTCGGCAATACGGCGTTTAGGCCGCCTCCAAAGGTCGCCTGTTCTAGTTTTCCCGGTGCGGGCTCGAGGACCCACGCTGTGCACCAGGTCCATAACCGGACTGATGAGGCGACGGATGGCGAGGTGAGGGCGATCGGGACGTTCGGCGCGGAGGATGTGGTGAACCACGCCGGCGGGTGACGTATTTGTCAAACTCCTGAGGCTGTTCGGCATGCCGCGGACGGGGACTACCTGCAGACAAGCCTCGCAATCCCAGAGGCCGATATGGACACCGCTGGAAGATGTGACCGGCCTCGCCACAATGGTAACACAGGGGACGTCGGTCTGGCGCACGCCAAATATCGGTCTTCCTCGGCGCCTGTCCTCGAGCTTGCCAGTAGGGAACCGGCTGCTCGGCGTGTACTGCGACTACCGAAGGGGCATACGGTGGCGCGCAGGGAACCGGCGCAGGACGGCGCAGCACGTCCGCATACGTCGCTGGCGGCCAAGCAGCTGGCTGTGGTGGCGGCTCTACTGGAGCGACGGGCGATCTGAGCGCCTGCTGAACTTCCTCCCGAATGGCGCTAGTCAGAGAGTCCACAGGAAAAATCCCCTGAAGTTTCTGCAGCTCCTCACGGACCACAGAACGCACGATGTCCCGAAGGGAGCTTGTATTGGCCCCCGAAGCAGCATCCAGGGGGTGTAGAGCCGAGATAGGATTTAGCTGCCGGTCGTAGAAATTGTACCGTTGCTGGAGCGCCCTCTCCATAAGCACAGCCTCGGAGAGGAACTCGGCGACTGTTCTGGGCGGGCTTCGCACAAGACCGCAGAACAATTGCTCTTTCACGCCTCTCATCAGGTGTCTGAGCTTTTTCTCTTCCGTCATGGTCGGGTCCGCTCGGTTGCAGAGGCGCGTCACTTCCTCCACGTACATCGCTACGTTCTCGTTTGGTAGCTGAATGCGAGCGGTCAATTCACGCTCGGCCTGTTCACGGCGATCGCTGCTGGTGTAAGTCTCCAACAGCTGGCGACGAAAGTCCTGCCACGTCGTTAGACTCGTCTCGCGGTTTTCGTACCAGATCCGAGCGGCGTCTTCTAAGCTGAAGTAAACGTTCCGGATCTTAGCACTGTCGTCCCAGCCGTTGAAACGCGCAACGCGCTCGAACTGATCAAGCCAGTCTTGGGCGTCCTCCGAGTATCCGCCGTGAAAGGGCTTCGGGATCCGGGGATTTTGCAGGCTCACAAAAGAAGCAGGTATGAACGGGGCGCTGTCTGACCTTGCTGCCGTGGTCGTAGCCATGGGTGCGCTCTCTTGAGGCTGGAGTCCGAATTCTGGAGACAAGCCGCGGAGCCTGCGGCTGACACGATGGACGGGGGTTCGCACAAGAGGCACCGGGCTTGTGCTTCGGCTCTCCGAGGAAGGATACCCAAGCGACCTCCACCAGATGTCACAGGCCAGACGGAGAACAGTCGTAGACGTAGAGGGGGACCGCAGAACGGCCGAGGTTTTTAATCGCCCAGAACAGAGCCAGCTCGAGCGCGCCTCACGCGAACGCGACCACTTCGTCCTCCTCACGGCTTAGCGCGCAGGTAGCTCGAGCCAGGTCCGTGGCAATATTTTTCTTTGTATTTATTCTTTTATTTATGTTTTCCTGTGTTTTTAATTTTGTCCGATTTTGCATTTTATTTTTATAGCTTTCTTTGTTTTTATTTTTTCCTTAGTTTCTCTTATTTTCAGGCTTATCGTATCTTTTATGTTTATTTTGTTTCTTTTTCAAAATTTTAAATGTTCCTAATTTTATTGTCATTTGATTTTTGGTTTTCTTTATTTTGCTATTTTATTTTTAGTTTTCCGATTTTTATCGCTTATTTATTTTTCACTTATTATTTTTCTTTTATTTTTTGATTTCGTTTGATTGACAGGCGGACCGGACAAATCTTGCACACACTCGCAGCCAAGAAAAACTTTCACTTTAAAACAGCGCGAACAAGAGAAGGGCGTAAGAAAGGGCGTAAACACAGGCGCTGACTTGCAACTGTAATTTTATTGCCCGGATAACTGTACAGGCGAGCGGCGCAAAAAAAAAGAAAATAATATGAAAATTACGCATGAGATGAAGGATATGAGGCAGTCAAAAAAACTTATCACGAAGGTTCCACCTCTTAGACGAAAGAAACATCATTTCTTTGTCGGATACCAGCACCGAGTGCACTCACGAACGTGTCTTAACTTGATACCATGTATACCGTCATTGCCAAAATGGTTTCAGTTTAACTCAGCTAAGCGTGGTTATGCAGCAGTCGAAATGTCTTACGCTTGATTATGAGTCAGGTTAGGCTCATATAGTCGAACACATGTTTTGCATTGTTTAGCATCGTTTTTTTTTGTTCCTGATTGTTTAGTCTTAAAGACGCGGCCTCACATGCGCAGTGCACGAAAGTGGGTTCTGCAAGGAGCGCAGGTGCACTTTGATGCATTCGACGGAACGATGGTTGCGTTTGATGCAACGGCCGTTCGCCCAGAGTCAAAGCTCCCGTCTGGGCAAGGAGTGACGTCGTGTGTCACGTGGCTGCCACAGCTAAGCCACACCTCCACACGAAGGTCAAATTGCGGCGCCGATGACCTTGGCTTGATTAGGCCAGTAAAGCTCTCGCTTGAAAAGTAACCGAGAAGCTGCGTCGATGGCCGGAACAGACTCGCAGCCGAGCGGCGGCGCTGGAGTCTCCGGCTTCGGCTGCGAGTGCAGACTGGCCGAACTGAGCCTGCGCCCTCACTCAGTATGACTGCGCTTCGAAGGAAGGGGAATAGCTTGTCTCAGATGCTTCCCGCTTAGTTGTTATCCATTCAAGTAAAGAGAGACAGGGGGCGCAGGCATACGTCAGCCAGTTCACACTCGCTACCGGGGAACAGCGGCCATGGAGCGCCGGATATGCAGCGCCGCAGGCGCGGCTGCTCGGTTTCTTTTGGCAAAGACCGTACATCTGTAGAAACAAGCACTCGAGAAGGTTAATTACGAAGGAAAACGCAACATTGACGTTTCGGCACCGCCACGGGTGCCTTGTTCACAATGAGAGAGAAACAGATGGGCCGTTACATATGGCCAATGTTTTATGATTTCTTCATGCTGATGCGAAAGACGCGGGTTCGATCCCAGCCGTGGCTGTCGAATGTCGATGGGGGCAAAATTTTAGAGGCCCATGCGCTGTGCTATATTAGTGTACATTAAAGAATCTCAAGTGGTCGAAATTTCCTGAGCCCTTCACTACGGCGTCCCTCATAGCCGCTTTTGGACGTAAAACCACACAAAAACATAAACCATAAAACCATTTTCTTCATGATTCACCTTGGCGAGTGCTTGTTTCTTCAGACGCAAATTTTCCCTTGACAGGGCGCTTCCGTCTAACCGCGAACTATGGTGATATTCTGTGCTAAGCCTAAATCACTTGTCTTGCAAGCCGATCTGCGTGGCTGCATATAACGTTGCGGTGCAGGAAATCTGAATCTGCAGTGGGGTGTAAGATGACCTTTGACACGATGATTGGCGTCATTTTTGTGTACACGGAAACGGTCATTTGGACGCCTTTCTATTTGGCCTGTGCATTTCACATTTCAAGGGAATCGAATAGATGACTTCTTTCTCACGTAGAATGAATTGTTTTAATGATTCTTTTTATAAATGGTCACTTTCTTTGTTCGACTGTCGACGCGGTTCCATACCTTCGACGCCTTTTGAGATGTGGAAAAGAATGGGAGTTCAGGCCTTGCGTTACCCGGCAGCCAACAGCTTTGTGTGGAAAAAGAGCGACAGTGCCTGGTGCAGGGGCCAGAATTGTAGCCATTCATTTTGCTTTTCATTTCATTTTGTTTTGACGTCATTCGGGACAACAGCAAAAAGGACGGCAAGGCAAATGATCAACGGATTGCTACCAGGCTGTAATTTCTTTCTTTTTTTCTTAACGCATGTAAAACGCACCATCGTATTCGCTAACTCGATGGCATCGGCGCCTATGGGCCTAAGGCCACATTCTCACAGCCGGTTTTTCGCTTCCTCTGTCGCCGCCGGAGCCGACGGAGGGGGATGTTTTAAGACCGGTTTCCACGCCCCCCCCCCCAAAATCGGGCGGCCGGTGCCGCTGTGCCCTGATCTACGTTTCCGTCGAGCGCCTGCAACGGAGCCTCGCCCCACAAAAAACGTGCCAGTCACAGCAAGACTTTCATTTGAGCTAGTTGGTTGTAGCTTGACATGGTTTACGCAAAAAGCGTACAGGCGCTAAAAGACGAAGACAAGCACACTCAAGACAGGGCAGGCGCCAACTTCCAACTAACTTTATTCATGAAAAAAACACGTGTTCCTATGCTTTGTCACTGCGTGTTTTTTGTTTTGTTTCTATCTTCGCCTGCTGGTGTGGTTATTAAGCGGTTTTTTTTTTCATGAATAAACTTAGTCGGAAGTTGGCGCCTGCCCTGTCTTGAGTGTGCTTGTCTTCGTCTTTTAGCGCCTGTACGCTTTTTGCGCAAACCATGTCAAGTGCCAGTCACTGCGCGAGCTCGCCTCACGTGACGCACAGCTTGCTTGCTGCGAGCGAGAGATGGCGCTGGCGAGTGTCGTGGCTTCGGCGGCGGTGATGCGTGGGTGCGCGGGCTCCCAGTACCCGGCCAAGCAAGCCATCGCCACAGGCCGGGCTGCCAGCGTCATGAGCCTGCGGGACATGAACGTTTGAGTGCAGTGGGGCCGTGCGGGTTTCCAAGGACCTGCGCGTCCTAAACTCCCCTGTGTCTAATAAAGTTTCCACCACCACCACCGGGCACGAGAAGCCCCCCGCCCCACTTTTTTTTTATTTTCTCCGTCGTTAGATGCACGTGTCTTGCCCCCCAGAAACGCCCGCTGCCAAGGAACAAAGAGCGGATGACGGTTTTATTTCATTTGGCAATATACGAGGCGTTCCAGGTAAACGAGTCTCCGATGAGTTTAGTGTTTGCATTGGGCGCGGGATATACGATAAGCGAATTTGCATCTGTTGCGCTCAAGTAGCACCACTGTTGTGTATTTGGATTTCTCGCGCTACCGGTCAACGCGCAGGCGAGCGTTGACCAGCCAAGACAGAGCTGGAGGGAAGGAGGGAGGACGTTTTTCCCGAAACCCCACAGAGGTCCCCAGCTTGGTCTGAGGGGTCCTCACCGCCGGGCGAGACGGGTCTGGACGCTCGCGCGATGCTGAGAACAAATAAGCGTATACTATAGCGTGCGGTCAGGTGCGGGCGCGGTGAGCAGACATTCGGGGCAGAGCCGCGGAGGCACCGAAGCCCGAGGACGGGGCATATCAACGGCGCTCGAGAAGTGGGCCGGGTTAACGAAACGCATGTGTACGACGGGGATACTGACGCACGTTCAGAGACAGCAACGACAGGGTGGCGCCGCTTTCCAGATTTTGGGGGGACGCCTGTCAACAGTCGGCACGAAGACGAGTAGTTGGTTACTTGCGGCTGTAGCAGCTCGGTTGAGATCGATTATTGCCGTAATGCTGGGAGCCGCCAGGTCACGGGTTCTCAAAAAGGCGGCGACACGTGAGAGTGTCTTAGATGTATTTTCGTGTGTTTCTATTTTTACTTGGTAAGCGGGAGAGTGCAAGTAATACTGTGGAAGTATGGGTCGTGGCACGTAAACCTAGTGGGCCAATCATTTCGAGGGCATGTTCCCGGAATGCTATTTTTAAAAGCAATTTTGATGTTCTTATCGAGCTGAGTATTTTAGGGAGGGCGGTTGGAACCTTGCGGAACCTAGAAGACATACCATTCAGTTTGTATACAAATCATGTGCTAGTTTGTTGTGCTTGTGCGGTGCCAAATGTGGGACAGGCTCCTAGGTTTCAGAACCGGGCTCCGGAGCCTGGAAAATTGTTCTGAGCTAGATTTAGATTCCTTGCATCTTCGGCGATACTAAGGAGGGAAGATTTTCCCTCAGCCAGTTCCAAGTAATCACTCGCCGTTTATTCTGTTGTAAATATGTGAATTCCTGTATAAAGATTCAGTTTGCCTTCCTTCAGTCAAGTGTTGCCTGATCTCGTCTGTTATACCGCCTCGGACGGTGGGGCACCCGTTGTGGAGCCCGAAGAACGAACCTTAACTTAGACAAAAACTAAAAAAAACACGGCCCGTGGACTATGCCGAACAGAGGGAGCTCGGGAGCTCAGTGGGCTAGGCTGCAGCGGCACCTGCGTCATGTTAAATCGATGCTTGCTCTTCATGCAGTTCATCGCTTGTTTTGCTGACCACGGCCCTTGCGGAATCGTCTCGTCTGGCTTGACTTCTTCGCTTCTGGATGGGCACGTGGATACCACCGTGTGCTTACCCTTGGACTTGGCAGCTGATACCCTGTGTGATGGCTTCGGGTTTCCCGCTTTCTTCCAATATCTGCAAGCCAGTCATCTCGCCAACTTCCCGTTAGATCAGCCAATCTCGCTGCACTGCTGGTCTATGACGTCACCTGCCAAGGATATAAAGGCCATGTGCGTGGATCGGCTCTTCAGTGGGCTAGGCTGCAGCGGCACCGGCGTCATGTTAAATCGATGCTTGCTCTTCATGCAGGTATGTTACTATTCTGACGCTGAGTGCGTCCGGTCTGATGATCGATACTTGCTGCTGTACCCTTGTCCACGTACTCTTGTGTCCTGCTGCGTACACGCGTTTTATTGCGCTAGTCATCTCCTCCTGAGTGGTGACGTGGAACTCAATCCAGGCCCCCCATCAAAGTCAGCGAACTCCAGTAAAAGCAATGCATCTGGTACCAGACCTTTAACCCGGTCTGTGAGTGGTTCCAGTCTCACTCTCGGGGAGGCTGACGATGCGAGTTCTTCCGCTGTAAATCATGACAGCGAAATCTCTTCGAATCCTTCGGTGTCTGACATGTTTTCTAGAATACTAGCAGGGCAGAATCAGTTGGCCCGTGACATCGCCGACATTAAGCAATCTTTTGCTTGTCGCTTCGATGCTTTGGAGTCACGCGTGTCTGCCTTAGTCTTTGCCCCCGCCCGAAAATTCCAATCTAATTTCTGATTTACACGCTGAATTTAACTCTTTAAATTCCAGAGTAACACAGCTGGTGCAAAAGAATGATGACCTTGAAAGCCGCTCTCGAAGAAATAACATTATAATACACGGCGTTTCAGAAGACCCGAATGAAACCGCTGACAGATTGTTGGATAGCATCTCATCTGTATTTACTGATAAATTGAAGATTAGCTGTCCCAGTATTGAGCGCTTCCACAGGCTCGGTGCAGCTCGCAGAGGTTATACTCGTCCAGTTATCCTAAATCTTTCTAGCTTCAACGACAGAAGTGTGGTTTTTAAAAACGTCTCTAAACTCAAGGGCTCTGCCTTCTTCATTACAGAAGATTTTTCTGCAAGGGTTAGGTCCATTCGGAAAAAAATATGGGACGCATCAGTGTCTTTTCGTGACAACGGTTCTATCGTGAGGTTAAGTTTCGATCATGCCTTCATTGACAAGGTTCGTTACAATTGGGATGAAAGTTCTAGCTCGTTGGTAAAAGCATACAATGATCCTGCTTGTTCTGCGCCTGTGTCCTTGACTGCCGCATCATCGACTCCCTGACTTAGCTCTGGCCGTCCTGATAAGCTAGTTGTTCTAAATATTAACGCTCGCAGCATTGTTAAAAAACTTCCAGATTTACTGTCCCTTATTTCTGTTCACTCCCCCCATATTATTGGCATAACGGAGACTTTGCTGCATAGTGGAATTTATGACTACGAATTCACCCCACCAGGTTTTGTTACTGTGCGCTTAGACAGAAGTTGCAGTATCGGCGGCGGTGTGGCATTGCTTATCAGATCGGATTTACGATTCTCAGTTTTGCCTTCTCCCCCTGATACAGAATCCTTGTGGTGCAAAGTTTATCTAAACAATTATAGTATTCTAATCAGTGTTATTTATCGTCCACCTGGTTCTTCCGTTGATGTCCTTCACGCTGTCGCAAATTTCATGACCAAGATCAACATTACTTCATCAAGATTTATCTGTTTGGGAGACTTCAACACCCCTGGCATCCACTGGCCATCGTTGTCTGCATTTGGTCGTGACATTACAATTTGTAAAGAACTAATAAACATTTCCTTATTGTTTGGACTAACTCAGGTTGTTTCTAGTGCTACTAGGCTGAATTCCATCCTCGACTTAGTTTTTCTAAACTCTACTTTGGCCCAAAATGACTTCTCTTGTGAAGTAATTGATGGGCTCTCAGACCATAAAGGCGTGTTAGTTTCACTCTCTTGTCCAGTCTCCAAATCACCCTATTTGTTTACTACTTTTCCTGACTTCACTCGTGCTGACGACCATTCCATTATTGAGGTTTTAGCTGATCGTTTCGATACATTCTCTGCTTTCTCAGCAAGCCACGACGTAAATTTTCTTACTAATTACTTTGAATGTCTTGTCAAGGATTGTGTCCAACGCTTTGTTCCTATTAAAACTAAGAAAAGAAATACTAATGTTCCTTGGATGACTCGAGACATTTTGCATTTATCTCGTCGCCTTCGTAGGCTAAGGCGTTCGAGAAGAAGCAACGATCCCATAACCTTAGACAGATTTCACAAGGCAAAAAAAGAACTTAATCTTAAGTTGCGCATGGCCAAGGATTTCTTTTTTCGTGTCCACCTGCGCGATCTGTTAAGAACTAACCCCCGAAAATTTTGGTCATCCATCTTACCTCGTGACACTTCATCCACTTCGTTCAGATTAGATAATGACGTCATCAGTGAGCCTGCTGTAATATCTGATGCTTTCAACAAATATTTTAACTCGGTGTTCGTTCCGGATAACAACGTCATTCCGCCACTCACTAATATAATTTCTTCTCCAGCAATCAGTGATGCTGTCATAAACACTGATGGCATCCTAAATCTTGTATTAAACCTCGACGTTAAGAAATGTACCGGCCCAGATGGAATACATAATGCGTTCCTGGTTCGTTACTCCATGTGGTCTTCGAAATATCTGACCATCATATTCAACAAGTCCTTATCATCCGCTACAGTTCCTTCTTCTTGGAAATTAGCCAAAGTGCTCCCTCTTTTCAAATCTGGTGATAGACAGTGCTTGTCGAACTACAGACCGATTTCATTGACATCACAGTCATGCAAAATGTTGGAACACATCATTCATAAACACATCATGCTTTTTCTTGAATCCAATAATTTGCTATCTAACTTTCAGCATGGGTTTAGGCGCGGTTTTAGTACGGTAACACAATTAACAGAATTTGCTCATGATATATTACATAACCTCGATGTCGGTAACCAAGTTGATGCCATTTTTATAGACTTCTCGAAAGCATTCGATACTGTTCTACATTCCAAGCTTCTTGCTAAACTAAATGCTATACTAAACAATCCTCACTTGGTTGATTGGATTTCTAGCTTTCTCTCATCTCGTTCCCAGTTCGTATCCTATAATTCTTCTCATTCTACTGCTGTTGATGTAACGTCAGGTGTGCCTCAAGGCTCCGTCCTTGGACCACTACTCTTTTTAATATATATAAATGACTTGCCGCATAACATTTCTTCTAACATTCGTCTTTACGCTGATGACTGCGTTTTATACGAAGTAATTAATGGCCCTAATGATCATCGTCACCTCCAAGAGTCATTTGCTATGTTTTGTAGTTGGTGTAGTACCTGGCAAATGAGAATTAATTTCGACAAAACCGTCCTCATGTCTTTTTGTAACAAATCTTCCGTTTCCCATTTTAGTTACTCTTTCAATGGCCGTGTGGTGGATAGGGTCTCGCAGTACAAATATCTTGGTGTCATATTCACGCATAACATGTCTTGATCTAAACACATTGATTACGTATGTAATAAAGCACTAAAAAAACTAGGTTATCTACGACGCACGCTACCCAATTCACCAAAAGACACAAAGCTACTGTTGTATAAATCTCTAATCCGCCCTGTTCTTGATTACGCAGCTGTAGTGTGGAACCCGTACAAGCAATTCGAAATTAACATGTTAGAAGCAGTCCAGAAGAAAGCTGTGCGTTTTATATGTCATCGTTATGATCGCAATTTCTCACCCTCTTCTACACTTCTCTCATTGAATTTAACCACGCTGTCTGCCCGTCGCCACACTGAATCATTAAAATTCTTACATTGTGTCATCAATTCCTCAGTAAGGCTGTCAGCTAACCACTACATTAACTTTGCACCATTATCATCTACAAGAAGTCATCACGAGCTTAATTTGATACCGTATTTTGCGCATGCTAATTTGTTCAAATTCAGTTTTTTTCCCCGTTCAATAGAAGCCTGGAATTCTCTACCCGGGTCCATTCGTTCTTGTCCATTTCAAAACTTTGTAACTGCCGTTGAAGACGCATAATAGCTGTGTATTCTTACCCTGTCGTTAACAGTTCCTTTCTTGTTTGATATTTCATTTGTGATTTTAACTTTTTGTAGTGCTCACTTTGTACAATTTGCTGCATTTTGTTTCCTTGCATTTTTGTGTTTTCCCACTCCTGCCATAGCGCATATAATTGCGCTGCAGTATGTATAAATAAATAAATAAATAAATAAATAAATAAATAAATAAATAAATAAATAAATAAATAAATAAATAAATAAATAACGAAGTGGGGGATGGAAAGCCTGTTACCAGGTTTAAACCGAAGAGAAGGAAATGGCTGATGAAAAGAACTACCATTCAGGTGAAGAAGACAAAAAGGAGGATAGAGGTGACGCGGCAGATACAATAAAGAGCAGAAAAACAAACTCAAATAATAACAATGCAAAGACACTAAAGAGGATCAAGAAACGCGAGATGAAAACAACGGAGTAATAAAAAAAAGCGTAACATAGGAATTACATTGGAAGAAGAAGTACGGAAAGCTGAGCGAGTTGGTTACTACTATCCATGGTAAAACAGCACGCAAATACACGACGACACGAGCGCTGTGTCGAAGGCCGCCACCAACTCGCCGAGCTGACGGATTTTAGCCGCTTTCTGCGATGAAAGCTGCGTTGAAACCCCGTTTACTTGTTGCTAGCTATTAGGGCCTCATTGCTTCAATTAGCCGATACTGGTAAAATATTCTCCAAACTGTTTTGCTCGCCTAATTCTCGAACGTTAGTATAAAGAACAATCTAGCAAGCCCTGACAAACCATTCCTGTATTGATAACAGAGTTCATTACCCGCTACATATGTTCGATTTCTTTTACATCGGCCAGAATAATGTGACTGCAGTGCGCGCAGCGCTTTCATAGTAGCTAGCTATAGCAGGTATTCACTGAGGCCGCACTACCAGGCGGCGAAAGCGTCGCCGCGGCAAACGCACCATGTTTGTGGTCGTTTCGCGAAAGATCGCGCAGTGTCACGGTGCGCCGTGAGGTATCCGGCCTGAATTGTTGGTGATCCGTAACACCTTTGCACGTTGTTAAATGCGACAACGTTCAATTTTCTTTGTAGAATGCTTATTGTGCATAAAGATTGCAGAATTCTGTGCCGTGATTTAACGGAGCTGCGTGCCGCAACTCGGCAGCAAAACTGGCCGGCTGCATTGCACGCAAGAATGTAAACAACTTGCAGCTTTTAATATCAGTTCATAACTGTCAGCTACTCATGCAGCACACATAGTGGATAACACAGAACATGATTAATTACCCATATTCATAAGCGCTGAAACTCATATTTCCAGCGGCTGTAGTCCGCGAACCGCCGAATACTCATTGTTTCAGCAAAAAGGCATATTGTGTCATAGCTGCTTTGTTTACGCGACAAAATGGTCGAGCAAATACTGTCATGCACTCTCAGCACGAATGGCAGACAGCAAGAATGTTTTGCAGGTTTGAAGAAACGTAGCGTTGCTTCCAGTGCACAAGACCTGGAATCTGTAGGCCGGTTCGCAGCAACGCGATGTGCAGCAATTCCGCTACATTCAGTAGTAACACGTCACTTTCAGCAGACAGAGATGACAAGTTAAGCTAGCTAAACGAACATACACGTTTAACTACTCACCTAGGTGAAAAACGGCACTTCGGCCGTCGGCACCCTCAGCACGGATGTTCGGCTCGACTGCTTGTCAAGCAATTGCCCCTTCTCATAGATTTGCATACTTTAATTCCTCGGCCTGTCGGCAAACTTACGCCGTGCACAAGGCGGACCTCAATATCGATGAATTCAACGCACGGCAGCCGTCTTGTAGTACGTCGCACACCACGCCGGCACCTGCACATTCCTACGGGTCGACGTTTTCACAAAATGTAACATTTTCAGCGTGCCTGCTATTTCTGCATCGCGCAGTTCATGGCGTATCCACTCAGTCACACGGTGTTACGGGTCGGACAGAAATGATCTGCGGCGAGACGCTAAATACACTCACATTTCACACATCACAAGCGAGGTAAATGCTGCTGCTGCCGCGCGAGATCGCATTGTTTTTTCTGCGATAATAGTCAAGCAAAGCAACGCGCAAGCAGACGACCTTCGGCATCTCCTTCGGACTCCGCCACCGGCGTTTTTTTTTTTTTTTCCACGCGGGAGGAGTGAGCGCCCGCCCTAACTGGTTTGCCGGTCTCCGGTGCCTATTTCGATTAGAACACCGCGCCGCTCCCTTGCTGCCGCAGTTTTCGGCTCCGTCGCCGCCGCGCCGTAGAGGAGGCCGGCTGTGAGAACAGCCGGTTATTCGCTTCCTCCATCGCCGCCGGAGCCGACGGAGGGGCATGAATTTGGACCGCCTTCCACCGCAGATCAGGCGGCCGGTGCCGCTGGGCCCTGCTCTACGTTTCCGTCGAGGAACGGCGACGTAGCCCCGCTCCACAAAAAAAAAAAAAAAACGTGCCAGTCACAGCGCGAGCTCGCCTCACGTGACCCACGGCTTGCTTGCTGCGAGCGAGAGATGGCGCTGGCGAGCGTCGCGGCTTAGTGTTCCTGTATATGCTCCCGCAGGGAGCACAGTTAAGACGCGCTCACACTAGCGGGAAGCTTCCCGCGCCGGCACAGCGTCAACGTCGACGCTGCCTCGCAGCTCCTCGGAATGACGCTCACACTACGCGCGTTTTCTCGCTGTGGTTGTCTTGGAATGTGGAGAGAGGAGGCGCTGAGGGAGGACCCGAACGAGCAGAAAGAGAAGGGGATAGTCACGTGACACTAGAGAAGACTGGAAAGCGCACCCTGCTAGCTCCCCTCCCGTCGCCCTGGCAAAGCAGCCGCCGAGTGCCCCGGCCGGCCGGGGCCGGCCGGCCGGACGCGCGCAGCCTCCGCCGCCGCCGAAGGGGTCACTGAGCTGGGACCGACGTCACGGTTCACGGTCGGCGCCCATTGGCTGTCCTTAATCACCGGCACGGGAAAAATAGGTACCGAACCCATCGCTCCGCGGGACGGGAGAGCAGGCTGTCCGCGGGAGAAAAACCGGCTTGGGCGGGAAGCGGCACGCGGGAAACGCCCGGCGTTGCGCGTTTTCCCGCTAATGTGAGCGCCCCTTTATGCCACCATAACAGAGTTGCGCGAAGGTCCGCCATTTTGTTCCAAGCTCTGCGGGAAAGCTGCTTCTCGTGTGGCAGGAGCCTCACGAGACGGCCGTTTAGAAGCACCCCTCCTCATCTCTGTGGGGGCTTCACAATACCCCCTCAGTCGGATAACAAAGCACACTGTGCTCAAGAGGGGAACCTCCGGCCCCATTCTCCCCCCAGTGGGGGCTTCACAATACACCCTCAGACGGATAACAAAGGAGACCCTGCTCAAGATGGGAGTGGCTGTCCCTCTCCCGCTCATGTGTTGAGCATGAGTAGACATGGTTTGGAACAAAATACGTCTGCATGATCATGTGATCGCCTCTCCACGAATAGTGTTACGAGCGGCGCGGGGAAAACAGTCGCGCAACTCTGCTCCCTGCGGGAGCATATATAGGAACACTATCGCGGCTTCCCCATCACTGCTTCGGCGGGGGCGATGCGCCGGTGCGTGGGTGCGCGGGCGCAACAAAAGAAGCCCCCCCCCCATTTTTTTTCTTTTCTCTGGCGGGAGATGCACTCACCCTAAGACCTTGTTCCTACGTGGCACCCGCGGTAATGCGGAACGTATCACGTCCGCCGCTATGTACGAGGGTGACAGTGGTGGACACTCTCAATGTTCGCTTACACCACACATAAATTGCCCCGAAAGTAGAAGATTGGACCGTAATCGTCGCATGCTCAGTCAGTAGAGCCCCGGACGCACAATACGGAGTTCGTGTGTTCAGATCCCAACGGAGGAATGTGGTTGTTTTTTCTTCTGCTTTTAATAATCTCCAATTGATAAAGCCTACAAAATTAAAAAAAAGACATCCACTTATGCTGCTTGGTTTCGGTGACTGTTGGCTTCCGTCATTCACAAAGCTGAAACACTTTTTAAACTGTGGTGTATAATGGAATACAGAAACCATTATTCGCGACTAAACTCAACTTCGGGGGCCCTGCGAAGACAGGCAACATCGTTCGAAGCGCGGGAAGTTCAGAGTAAAATACTATACGAAGAACGCTTGAGGAAATTCGACGATAAAAGGTGGGCAGCTAGGGTATTTAAATACCTATACAGAAAGAGCGTTGACTCACACTAGCGGAAAAGAACTAGGAAGCTAACCAGTAAGTATACCAGATACGAGGCCGGAAAAAGATAGAGCATTAAAGGGGCTGCGAAACACCGCTTGAACGGATGCCGGTTACGCTTCAATTAGATTCTTTATGTCACACAGCTGCTGATTGAAAAAGAATTACGAGAATCAATGCATAGGAACGGGAGTTATTAACACGTTCACTGCGTAGCCCCATATCATAGTTTTGATCTCTGTGCGTCGTGGCCCACCGGTGGGTCACCCGATGCTTTCCGCGGGTGCGGCGTGACACACCGGTGGGGCACGCTTCTGGGGCTGTTTTTTCAGCCTGTTGAAAGATGGCTCTACTGGAATTTTCGGTCGCAGCTTGCGCGGGCTAATTCAATCATGTACTCTAGCGCAGAAAATCATCACGTGGTTCACTTGGCCCGTGCATTTCCAGGAAGTTGCTTCCCCTTTGGGCCGCATTTTATAAGAATCCACTGTCCATTTCGCCTGACGGAATCATCAGACGAAAGCAGCAATCGACCAATCACAGAAATGAAATGCAGCAGATACCCGCGTTTACGATAGCCTCCGCCATTCGTTCCGCGCTGTGGTTCAATATTGGCTGCAAGGTGCATCCAATAGTGAGGTCTGGTCGCCAATGAGCCAATAGTCAGGCCGCTTCCCACGGACGTTTGAATGGCATGGCTACGTCATCGAACAATGATGACCTGACATAAAGTACCAAATGGATCATAAAAACAAAATGGATAATGGATCCTTGTAGCATACGGCACCTGGAGAATTTATCGAGCCATTTATTACCGCGACTCTGCTCGCTTCATAC
Organism: Amblyomma americanum; assembly: GCA_030143305.2. NCBI lineage: Eukaryota > Metazoa > Arthropoda > Arachnida > Ixodida > Ixodidae > Amblyomma > Amblyomma americanum. The sequence continues at coordinate 300,021 of JARKHS020002101.1, forward strand.
CCAGTGAACGCGACTGAAGCGAGTTCTCAAGGATGTCCTTGAAAAACGGCGTCCTTTCTGTCCACAAAATTTCTGCTTTATGTAACTAGAGCGCGGCCAAGAGTTTCGGTCGTTCTGGTGCGAATAAGTGCCAGAGGCGCTTGTTGCTCTCGCACCCTCGATTCTTCTTTCCTTTCCTGGGCATGCACAAGTTTTCACAATAAAGAGTTTGCGTTTTGAAGCCGTTGCCTGCTACGTTTACTACCAGCCCCCCCCCCCCCCCCCCCTTTGTGGGGCAACGCCACGTGACCCTGCGTTTCAACATTCACAAAGCACGAAGACTCAAGAACAAGACCTCAAACTCGACATTTTATTGAAGTACTTCCAGAATAATTTTCCGAAGACCAAAAAAAAAAAAACAGTTCAAATCACAGCATTTGCAACTAAACGTCTGACCTGCCCATCAGCTCACGATGTCTAAAACGTAGTCTATGTTCAGGAGTTCTACTCTTGCAGAAGATTGAAACATGGCAAGGACATAAATGACCTTCCCGCGCAATTTGCGCAAAATGTAACAACTTTCTTCGCCATTACCCTTGCCTGATCTGGACTTCTGCGAACTCTAAGCGATGCGTAGCATCCGGTACATCTCCTTGGAACAGACCGTGCAGGTCCATCGGCCTTTTCCAGCGTAAAGGCGCGCTTTTTTCCGCGTGTCCTTTCGGTCTCCATCTGAGCTGTGGCGAAGAGTGCGCGTGCCAACTCCTCGTGGAATTCGATGATTGGCGACGTTTTACCGTCCACCATTGAACGGACAACCCATGCGCTCACAACTGCAATTCCAAAGATGAGCTCCACTGCAGCTTTTCTATACCACTTGACCTCTTTCCGTAGGCAGGACTAGTAGGACATCGTTTGGTCACTGTAGTCTACGCCCTTTTTCGCCACGTTGTAGTCGAAGACTGTGCGCGGTTTCATGATCGGCTCACCCTTTCTCGTTTTTTTTTTCGGTATCAAAAAGGCTGGCGTCATGCTCAGCAACAATTGTCATCATGAGAACGGGCCGTTTATTCAACCACTTCAGCACCTTTACGCCGTTGTGGGATTCAAGACCAACGACTTCCCCCTTTTTTTGCTGCAGCTTGTGTAACTTCTTTTGGCAGCCCCTTTCGGTTCGATCGGAGAGTGCCACATAAAATTGTATCATCTTTCAACAGGCGGGACGCAAGCGGCATGCTCGCGTAGAAGTTGGCGACAAAAAGTGTGCGACCACAGCCGGTGAAGCCAGCCATCAAATTTACTACTACTTCTTCGGCATGCCCCATGCCCTCTATGGCGCCAGATTTTCCGGCATATATTTGCACTTTCAATGTATAGCCCTCCTTCGTGCAGGCCTTGTATAGCTTGACTCCATTCTTGTGTTCTTTACCAGGGATGTATTGCCTAGGAGTCCATTTTCGCAGTGACTTGGGCTGGACCGATCACGTCAATAGTCTGCGATTACGAATATCAAGATCAACTGGGTTAATTCAACGACTTCGTTATCTTCTTCCATTCTGTGTAAAAAAAAACAGTTATATTTTTCTCTTATTCATTCTCATATTGTGTATAGTATCTTAGTGTGGGGAATATGTAATAAAACTGACTCGGATAGGTTGTTCTCTCTACAAAAAAGAGCCTTGCGCACTTTGGGTAGATATACTGTTAGTACTAATGACATGTTTACCTCTTGTAAGGTGGTACCGGTTTTTCTATGCTACAAACACTCCTTAGCACTCCTAATCTACCAAAAAATAAAACGTGACTTTGAATCTTTTTCCCGTTCTTATTTGAATAGAACAATCACACATAACTTGCGCACAATTTCTTTGATTGGTTCTACGCTTCGTACTAATTACGGCACCCAGACTACAGATCACCAAATAACAGTTTTATGCAACACATATCCAACATTAATTGCTTGTGCCCAAGAGAGTGTCAACATTCATCAATTCAAGAAGAAAATGAGGCATCATTTGAACACCCCCGTGTGAAATTTTATTATGCATACCTGCTGCATTTCATTGTTATTCCCACTGTACTCTGTGTGTATGTGTTTTTCTTTTGTATGCCACTTACTATTGCTCATTGTTGATGACCTCTTCAGTATTATTTTTTACCTGACCAGTGCTTGTGTAAGTGCTTATTTTGAATTCCTGTCTCGCCGTGCTTGGTGTACCACTGTTCTCATATGTTACTCCGCACCATCTGCACCGACGTGTATTGCGGGTGTTAGGCCTCGTCAGGAGACCTCCTGGTTTCCTTTAGCCTCTCCCCCGGACACCATGTATTGTTGTACGAAATATATATATATATATATATATATATATATATATATATATATATATATATATATATATATATATATATAAACACGAGGCGCCCACGCCACGGAATCATCGTTTCGCCAATGACAATCTCTTTACCTGACTCCAATACTCAGCAGAAATTGCGATTCATTTTTTTTCTATCAAGGGTCGAATGCGATAGAGACGATCCGGCTGTGCGCTCCGTTCCTCGTTATCTGCGAAATGTCAGAACCTTAGTAGCAGCAGAAACCGGTCGCGAATCATGTTCTGGCGAATGCAGTTAACGCCGTACAGATCGCTTCTTGCCCGGTAGTGCTGCAGATTAGGAAGCCTTACTAGACCCATGCAGATCAGTACACCAACGAAAACTTTCATTTCTTGCACGTTTGTCTTAGTCCATTTCTTCACGCGCGATTTCTCTTGTAGGACGTTCGAGTATATGTACTGCTGCCCATACCTGTTTGTCTCATGAACCATCATGTCCCAAATGTCATCAGTAAAAAAAAAGGAAAACAAGCTGAGAGCATCATTGCTAGTCGGGAGGCTGATTGCACAGGAGGGCTCGAATACGACATCGCTCTAACTCTAGTCGTTATCGCATTCCAGCTTTCGGCAAGTAATGCAGCCATAACATCACCATTTTCCGAATCCTTAGACACCGCTTCACCGCAAACGCTTGATCACCATTCCACAGTTCAGAAGAATTTTACAATAACTTTTCGAGGCTCTCATCGCCGCTGCTTGAACACTCAATGTTCGCTGGAGCAGCAGTTGTGCCGCACGAAGCAGATGGCAACGTATTTGGGCTGCCGTGTGTCCCGGCGGCTCCGCTTCCACCGCAGGGTCTTTTCTTCTGCATGGTTTTCTGTACCTCTGTCGAAGTTTTGACAGTCCATCACAATTTTTGAATGCTCGTAAAAAATGCAACGCATAAGGATGAGGACCACGAGGCTTGACACTGAGAGTGAACCAAGTTATTGCGAATAGGACAGACTAATTCTTCAGCTAAGCTCTTGCACTCGTTACGAGCGCTTTTCAAAAGTACAATGCGCATGTGGAAAGGGCCCAAACAAAATGCTGGAGCGGGTAGCTGGAACATTTTCTTTGCTGTTTCCTGATAGCCGTCAGCTTTATCATCAGACGAATTGCAAGCGCCAATGTCAATAAATACAGGAGCGCTTTATATCTCTACCGCCATCTCTGACATTGTCACGTGGTGGTGACGGCAGTCGAAGCAGCGATGAAGACGGACGAAAGGGTCTTCTAAAAGAACTGTTTATTGGGCTGACTTGCACCCAAAATGGACTGAATCACTCGGCGGCGGCGAAGCGACAAGCGTGCTCGGCGGTCGTCGAACAGAATGCCGGCCGCTGTCGGCCGTGCTCAATTTAAAGCTGTTAGCGAACTTTCGAGATGAAGAGCGCAAAGTTACTAGAACATTCCGGAACAACGTAGAATCAGCTCTGCCTGGCTGCGATCAATCGAGATAAATCTAGTCGCGTCTTGCGTAGCAAAGAAAGCGATAAAGTGACGTGGCGGCAGATTTGAAAAACGAACACACTGCAAATATTCGCGGCATTACTCCCCTCTCAAAGAAGCATCGACCAGATGCATTAAAACAAATAATGCGACTAGTAAGGAAAAAACAAAAAGATCTTGCGGAAATAGAGCATGGAAATGCAGCGGCCTTTAGCGCGCATAATACGCATAATTTAAAAAGAATATTCATCTGTACGTCAGCTAGAAGTGTAAGCATAATATATGAAGCCCAGCTTCAGTGGCTGTGGAAAAACTTTGTGGGTACACAGCAGCCAACACCTACGTTAATGAATTTTTCAAAAATTATATAAAGCGCACTTAGGACAACAGACAAGGGAGACCAAACAACACAAGCGCTTACTCGCAACTGGGCGTTTATTCGAGAAACACACAAAAGGAAGAACAATCACAAACAAAACAAAAGCCATCGCGCAGGCGTAACAGGAAAAGTGCTCATGCAGGTGCGTCAAGATAAGAAAACTCTCTTTCATGCAAAACCACCATAGGGTCGGCAACACACGTGTGCTGATTCTTACGGATGTGATAGGCCTCCGAAATCTCTCTGGTTAGCTGATTAGAGAGTTTTCTTATCTTGACGCACCTGCATGAGCACTTTTCTTGTTACGCCTGCGTGATGGCTTTTGTTTTGTTTGTGGTTGTTCTTCCTTTTGTGTGTTTCTCAAATAAACGCCCAGTTGCGAGTAAGCGCTTGTGTTGTTTGGTCTCCCTTGTCTGTTGTCCTTAGTGCGCTTTTCATAATTTTTGAAAATGAAAAACCAACTAGCTGAGATGTCAGTTCTGCTACGTTAATAACCTTTTCTATGTGTATGGTCAAGTTTTGCATTTGATGTAAGCTCAATTGTAGGCCAAGCCATAATACATGCTTGCGAGTTATGCCGCATGGCCTCCAATATATTTTGTTCCCCTGATCATACCATTTTATTATTCTGCACAACTGGAAAGTTGCCGCATTTGTGGCTGTTGCCTACTAAGGCTTAGGATTAGTATGCTAAAAAAGTGAGACTAGTGAACGGAGTAATATCAAGAGAAGTATTGGATGCAGGCACATTATTATGTACAGAATGTTCCTAACATAGATACATTGAAACATATATTCCTTGTTACAAAGATGTGCCAAAAGACTGAAAGCAGTTTCTGAAAGCCTTCTCGGCTAACTTGCTGCTGAGTGTGTGTGGCTTATTACTCAGTGCAGAATGTTCGACTGGGTATGAATGTTAAAACTCCTTTGCATGTGGATGATTCATGTGGACGCACATCAAATCTAAAAGGCGCTCCTACATGCCAAAGGCACCTCCTTGCGAGCGAGATGCACATAACTTCCAGCGAGCGTCTCCCCGCTGTATGTGTGATTTCGCATTGGGCGTGCGCTCTTGGCGGACCTTATTCAGAATAAAGGAACTTCAGCAACGGTTGCTGTGTCGGTTGGTCATTGCTTCCTCGCAGTCCACGCATTACAAATACGACGGCACAAATTTACTGTCCGGCGAACGGCGCCTAATACGCGAACGATCGTGCAACTCGCACTAACGCTCGCGGTCTAATACTGAGCCCAGTGCCACTGACCCATTGAGAAAAGATGCGGTGAAAAAAGCCGACAACCACGAAGTGCTAATTACTTACATGCATTTAGCGATAGCGTTAACTTAAAAGCACGAGCTTGAAGTGAGCTCTGATCCCAACTGTTGCAGTTTATGCGTGCCGACGTCGCGATAGCAAAGGTGAGTATGAGCACAACAGCTGCGCAGGAGTTTCGCACCTTAGTAATTGTAGGAGAAGATATTAGATACTATGAGACACGAAATCGTGCCATCAGAGAATGCGAAAATACTACTGCCGGTGTGACTCCTTCCATACCACAGGAGAATCTCAATACGGAGTATCCTGCGGAGCCGGTCGTTTCAGCACGAATTTGATTTTTGAAACGATGTGTCTAAGCATTCACATGGACTGCGGAACAGTGTAGATATGGTTTCCCGCCAGCCTTTTTCTGTTTTTTGCGGCTCTATGAGTGTTATGCTGACGCGTTTCCATTAGGCTGGCGTGGTACGTCTACTATTGGACCTCCACTCTCTGTTTCTTGCCAACGCCGCTAGGCGCCGCATGGATTGGAGATTTCGCGACTAGACAAACTCAAGCATGAGGAGAAGGTAAATTTGGATCGTACGGTGGCTTCCTGCAACTCACGCAGGTGCATGATATTCCGTGGAGGCCGCCAGCTTATCGCTACAGGAACAGATGGGAGCGACTCTAGACGGCGGCGCACATGGCATTGATTTCCGGACACATATCGTAAGAGCGTGAAGGTACGTTGGCCTCAAAGAGCGCCACTACATGATGGTATAGACGCTTTGCAGTACCGTATGATGGGGCTGCCATCATTGATCATGTGATCACGCCGCCATTACACGCCTCTTGACTGCTCGGCGCGCACCTCGTCGCGACGGCTGCTGCGTCTGGTGTTTGCTTCGGGAAGGCAGTGTTTCGTATGATACGGCTGTAAAGGAGTGGGAAGACGACACTATGGTTTGTCCAAAGCTTCGAAGGTACATGCGAGAAGTGAAATTTGATCCCTTCAGGCACGAAAACGTGATCGGGCTTCATGCCCCGGAGAGCCGCTCCGTTCCGCAGAAGAAACCTCCTACGTTATTTAAAAATAATGACTACCGAAGTGTTTGCCGCAACCACAGCAAAGACAATGCGATAGTATTGCAAGGAGCAACGCTCACTAAAAGCGCAGGTCGACGAAGGAGAGAAAACGGGGCTCGGGATGGCGACCACGAAGCTCTGCCAATGCATCGCGTAGGTGGCCCTGACAAGGGCCGTTGTCTTGCTTCGAACCTATGGTGGGCTAGATATCGGGTTAGGAAGCTGTTGTCAAGAGGAACTTCGTCTGGCTTTCTTCTCAGGACTGACCTGATTGGCTTCGAGTCCCTGAAACGCAGGCTCTTGTGACATCGATTCTGCCATCAGGGCGCGTATGTTCCTGAACACCGTGTTAAGCAGCACGAGGCGATGCACGTCGACGCGTGCCCTGTTCTTCACCTTGCGGCACTTCTTCGTCAGAAACAACAGCTTCGAAAGACGGGAAGCCATAATTCCTTGCTTGCGACTGCGGTCGGTAAAAAGCACTGGAGTAGATTCTCTTGGTCGGACCTCTTTTTATAGCCGCGCCTTTCCCGAAAGAGAAGTGAGGGCACCTTCAAGCATTTTCTAGGAAGGACACTGTGGGGGAGGGCAAGCTTGAGGCAAGAAAGGAAAGGTAATTTAAGCTTAAAACAGCACACACGTGACCTCACGGTCGTAATGTCAGTGCAGTTTTTCCTGACCTCAATTTCTTGCCCAGGAGCAAGACAAAAAGCATGATTCACCAGCAGCTTGCTCGAGATAAGAAACATTAGACTGCGATTTCAGGGAATGAGATAAAAAATTGGCCAGCTCAAGAGAAGAAAATCCCTGGTAATGGGAAGGGCGCGGTGATCGGATCCATGTGAAATGGAAGATCTGGTGGCTGGCATGGGGTGCCACACATGGCTTGGCAAAGAGGGGTGCAGTGGATGACGTGAAGAAACAAGAATAAACATATTTCTCAGCTCTGCAAAAAATAATCCGGAGAAGTGAGGAGAGTGGAGTGGTGGGGCACTGACCATAAAAAGTTTTTTTTTTCGGGAATGTGTTTGTGGCAGGCGGCACTGTAGGATGAAATCGGGTTTTTCCAGAAAGAAAACTGCGGTACATTTTCAATTGCGATGTAGCACGCATTCGCAGCCTCCCTCCTATCTCGCACGTAGTTGTAAGGACTGCGTTTGGCACTTTATGTATAATCGTTTTTGTTTGTCTGCTTTGCTCGTCAAGTGCGCAAAATGTTTGAAAATATGCTTGTATAACAACGCCAGAGTGCTCGCTCTTTGGATCCCTAGATCGACCTTTCCTGGAGGGGCTGACAATATTGAAACAAAAAATTTCTTTAAAATGCTTCTGCTGTTACGCGTATATCTGGCGAGGGTTCTAAGTAGACATGTCGTACACGTTACGTCATCATTGCGGTCGATTAGGTGCTTAGCCTGGCGAAAACAGTGAATGAAGTTTGAAACAAGCGAGCGCCATGGGCGGGGGGTTGGGGGGGGGGGAGGAGAGATCATGATTAACGTGAGCTTGAGATTTGGGAAGTATTCATCATCAAAAATGAAAAACAAAACAAACCTTTTTGAGGACACGGTCTGACACCTCTTTTGAAATGAAATCGAATCGCTTCAGGACCGCTTTTTAGTGACTCTAGGTTTTTCTGTATTGCGTTTATTGGTGTCGCTTTTACATAAACATTTTGTTTTCGATTTTTTGTTCTTTTGCTTCACTCCAATACTAAGTATTGTTTTTCTTAACCTTTAGATGCCAACTTGGGCACGGGAATTTTTCGCCGTTTTGCGTAGTCCGCATTTCTCCTTGTGTAGATTTTAATTTCACGAAATCCAAGCCCTACATTTTTTCATGATTTCTCAATAAAGCGCCGGTTGAAGCCAGCCTTGAGGTGACCGTGTTTTGCTTTACCATGCTTTTTATTGTTTCAAACATGAGGGCAAGTGAGGAGGGAGGCTACAAATGCGTGTAGATCGCTACAAAAAATGTAGCGCAGTTTTTTTCAGGTCAAACCAATTTCATCTTACACAGCCACGTGTCCCAAACACATTAAAAAAACATCTCTTTTTTTAAGGTGAATGTCGAACCCCTCCACCGTCCCTACTTCCCCGGATGATTTTTTGCAATATGTCTATTTTTTCCTCTTCAGTTCACCCACTCTATCCCTGTTTGCCAAGCCACTTCTAGCACCCTATGTCAGCCAACAGATTTTCCTGTTCACATGTTACATCTTTGCGCCCTTGGCTTTTCAAGGGATTACCTTCTGGCCTTTCCTCGTATCGCATTCCCTTTATGTTTCTTATCTCGGGTAAGGGATTTGAGGTCAGGGAAAACTGCATTGATAACACAACCATGAGGTCACCTATCAGCTGTATTTAGCTCGAAGATTCCATTTTCTTTCTCGAGTGAGGATCGCAACCTTCCCCATGCACTGGCTTTCCTGGAAAAACTCGAAGTTCCCCTCCCTTATCTTTGGGAGCAAGGCGCGGCTATAAAAGGGGCCCGACCTAGAGAAATCTACTCCAGTGCTTTCAGACGACTGCAGTCGCAAGCACGCAATGGCTCCTCGGCTTTCGAAGCTCTTGTTCCAGACGAAGAAGAAGCGTCGCAAGGTGAAGGAGAACCGGGCAGGTGTCGACCTGCATCGCCTCGTACTGCTAAACACGGTGCTCAGGACTATACGCGTCCTTAAGGCAGAATCGATGTCACAAGACACCGCGGTTCAAGGACTCGAAGCCAATAACGTCAATCCTGAGAGGAACGCCGGATGAAGTTCCTCTTGACAACAGCTCCCTCAACTGACACCTAGCCCTTCATAGCTTTGTAGCAAGACAACGGCCCTTGTCAGGGCCACCTACGCGCTGCACTGGCAGAGCTTCGCGGGCGCGTTCAGAGCCCTATTCCCTATCCTTCTCCGACGTGTGCTTTTAGTGGATGTTTCTTCTTGAGTGAGATTCGCTTACATTGTCTTTACAGCGGTTGTTGTAAAAGCTTCGGAAGACGTTTTCAAATGTCTACGAGGTTTTTTCTGAGAGGTTTTTTTTTCTCAGTTAAACAGACAGCGCACTTGGTGCTACGGGAAGCACGCATTTGTACTTGCGAAAGGCGGTCAGCATTAGCACCATTATTTTCCGCAGGAGTGAAACTGCTCGCATGAGATCTGCGTTTTCTACAAGGCAAAATTTTGAGCTGAGACTTTACTCCTTTCCTAGGCGCTTCCATGTTTGAACATCGAAGACGTCAGCATCGCAATACAAGTCGCCTATAAGATGAGAACGTGCCTATTCGATTTTTGTTCGTTGCATTGGTCGCCACCCTTCCATTAATTAGTGAAGCCCAGTTGCGGCTATTAAGCAATGCGACAAAAATGGTGTTCCGTGTGTTGGGGTGGAATTGAAAGTTGCAGTTATTACACATAAATAAAGCAGGCATCCCTGATTGGTGATGCTCTCGTTCCCCCTTGTCATCACCAGCCACGTCGCCTTCTCAGAGGATGACAACTTGAAGTCCGAACTAGGCGTGAGGACAGGTAAGCTTTATTATAACATGAAAGGCTCTGAAAGTTGTGTATGTAGTTTATGCGGGAACTTGAAATTCGCTTCAAATTTAACTAGCGCGACGTGGCTCCATCCGAAGTCAGAATATTTTGTCGCTATAACTACCGCCAACCTCATGGTGGTCTGTGTTCATGCGCGCAGGTTTTTACTCAGAACTTGGACGGTCTTGAGCTCTTTGTTTCCTTTCTTTCTTGCTTTGTCTCTATTTGGAAAGGATTTTGCATGCTTTTTCTTTTTTGCTCGAGCTTGTGGTGCCGAAAGGAAATGGGATGCAAGGCCATTCCCAAAAGCTCCCCATTGCCCCTCCTGGCAGCCACCCAATAAGTCCTTGTTAGTGCCAAAACACAAGAAGGAGGCTCCTTATTCAAGACAGTGTGGGTGTCAGCATTGTTCCTTGTCATGGGCAGGCTCGCATTAACCCAGGTGTAGATACAAGTCAAGAATTATGCTGCAAATATTCGTCACATGAGGCCCTCCAGCCAATAGCGATGCTTACATAAACCCAACACACCTGGTTGTTGAGTTATCGGGCCGAAAACCGGTACCGGGTTCATCTAAGGGCGCGCCGATACGGGAGTCGACGGGTCGGGTCCAGTCAACTCCGCCGCAAGGGGTAGGTGACTCGACTTGACCCTGACTCGATGTGCTTTTAAACGCTGTCGAGTCGAAAAGTACGGTTATTGAGAATTGGGGAGTGGAGGATAACTGCGAACTTGCTTTTCACGTGCGCCGTCGCTCCTCCGAAACAGCGATGGCGAGCCTCAATCTTGGAGGCTGCTACTGCTTGCTCGACGCTTTGTGTCGCTACACTTGAATCGGTCTCGAATCCCTAAAATCGAGTTCATGTAAACACGCACAGGTTGAGTTGAATTGCCCATGCTCAACCCGACACCTGAATCGACCCGACGCTATAGGGTTCATGTAAAAAGGGCTAACTGCGTGGACTTATTGTCATGACGTAGCGAATAACCTCCTTTCACTGAGGTACTTGCCAATCACCTATGATTTCACACTATACTCGTGGCAAACTATTTGAGGCAGTGTAACAGCCCACATCAAGGAGAGAAAGAACCATCTCCTTCCTTTTCCGCCTCAGCCGCTGCTGCACTGCAACCACGACGTCATGAGAACCGGTCGAATCCATGAAACGTTCACCTCTGGCTCAAAGCTGGTGAAACCAGAATGTGTCGGCTCAGCATCGAAACATCGCTTCTCTAATGTATCTTTAGTCGCGTGTCGCTCTTTTTCCCCAATTCTCCTCGCGACCAGGCATATCTCTGCCCAAATGTTCGCGTTATCAGTGCAGGTGCTGTCCACTGTACGCGGTTAAGCGTGGGTGCACCTTGTCTTCTGCAGAATGGAGCTCGCGGATTAACGAGCGCCCTACTCCAGAGTAGACGTCTCCGTGGTGTAAATAACGTGATGTCAAACGTTCATGGACTGGCTGGCAAAATCATCCAGTTTTTCTTTTGAACCGGTTTCGCATGTGTCAGGAGTTCAACAACCGTCTTTATTCAGCCTATTAGATACGCCTCGGTATACGCCACACCTAGTCGCACCTCCTGCACTACTTTTCCAAAAGTCGCATATTGCATCAGAAAAACGCTCGGAAGAGGCGCTTTATAAATTCATATATAAAATATAATACTTAAAAGTATATAATATATAAAAACATAAAAGCATGGCGCATAATGAGGCTTTACCGGAAACCATAGTAACTGTGGATTTTTCGCTTTCAAACCCGTGACGTTATTACAGTTCAGGTGCGCTGCCGTTTTTAATGCAAGGAAGAGCACACGCGGTTGGCGTGCCGGCAGGGCCCACCTTTTATTCCGTTAAAATGCAATTGTTAATATTTTGATTAATACGCCACTAATATCATATTTCTCCAGAACAGGTGGAAGTCGCTTGTGCAATGACGAAATTTGCGTTCAGTCACCACGAGCAGCAACAAGACGATCTCAGTGCTTTTGCGAAACACACATCTCACCCTTTTACCCAACTTTGTTTTTTTCCTTTGTAAAATTATAAGGAGAGAAGGAGACGTGAAACGAAGTAATTCAGCAGTAATTTCGTTACTGAAGTGACTATCGCCCATAAATAAACTGAAGAATTCGGCGACGCCGATAGCAACGAAGGTGCTCGGTGGTCATCGAAGAGGAAACTTCAAGATAAGGAGCAAAAAAACAACTACAACAACCCAGAATAATGTCGAAATAGTTGGGCCCGGCTGCAATTATTCCAAATAACGCTGATTGCATCTCGCACAACAAAGTGATATTCCCGCGCGCCAACGGTTTTGAACTCGAACAAACAAGTACTACAACAGTTTCACAGCATTACATCTGTCAAAGAAGCATCGGCCGGATGCTTAAACGAAAAATGAGGTCAACAACAGCAAAAAAAATTCAAAATTAACACTGGCAGAACAAACAATGAGAAGGCAAATAGCTTTTCACTGAGGCCGTTTTGTCGAATCAGCGTCCACACTTGTACATGGTCAACAGGATTGTATTGCATGTGGCGAGGGAGGAATACGCGTCAAATGGGATAGCCGGCCGAAGGAGACGTGTTCCCAAGGTGTGTCAAAAGACGACTCACACTTATCTGTTCTGGCAAGGCGAAACCAACACTACTTTTAACTAGAGGATGTATTCTCCGCCCTACATTCTAAATGCATTTTCGCAGAAAAGATTCGAGGGAGCTTAAGGAGACCCAGACAGGTAAACGTACTTTTCCTTGTTGCAGCTGAGTGGTGGGTTACTCGAAAAAGGTCCATTCTGTTACCACCACCCCTTGAGACCGGTTACTTTTTTGTTTCAGTCTCCCAACTTTGGCAGGATATGCACAGAAAGTTCTCGGCCCTCCTTTTTGTTCGCGGAAGAACTAATACTTTCGTGTCGTGGTTGAATTTACACACCTGGAGGGGAAATAGAAGTTACCTCCTTTTTGTGGTACTTAAGTGCTGCCATCTACCAACAGAAAAAATTCAAATTTGAGTTGCTTCGTAGCTGGTGAGCCCTCTTATTAAAGTTGCCCCGAAGGATATTTTCAGTGCATTGTTGTGCCTGTTGGTTGCATAGCATGAGTTATAAGGTCGTACCGCGTATACTGCGGTTGTTAATATATTGATTAGCCCGCAAAAATAAATTCCTGGCGCTGACGGTGCCCCTATACAGTGGCGGTTTTTAGCAGTGGTAATGACATCACTTAGTCGGAGCTTGATGATTGACCGAAGGACAAATATACCGCAAATTGTGTTAAAAACTAGAGATACGTTTTGTCAAGTTTTTGTGTTTTATATTACACTAACTAAATCAACCTGTTTGCCCTAGATAAATGCTCTGACAAGCAAGTAAAATAAAAATACAACACCAGAGGCTCTGGCTTATTTTTTCATCGAAGGACTCTCTGTAAACATCCTACGACCTAGCACTCAACGCTTATGGCTACTCTCTATGTATCTGAGAGCGGCTTTGCCGAATCGATCCGATCGAGCCATTGCACTATATAAGCGTTCGTTTCGGTCCCAAGGAAGGATGCGTTTGTTTGACGTGTAGCAGGCAGTGCACATCGTCAGCTTGTGTAGGATAACCGGGCGGCGACGCCAGATGGCGCCACGTTCCCGTCAACAGCGCGGGCTCCTTGCTCGCCGTGACCAACCAGCGCGCAAGGAGCGACGGGCGATGGTAGGCGGCAAGCAGTAGCGTTACGCGCTATGCTAAATGTGATATCTTGTGCAGGCTGTCATGCATTAGCAGTATCTCGCGCTAAAGTTCGGATTCATAAGTAAGGGAACGTCAATGGTTTGTGTTTTCTTCTGCGCCATCGACGTGACGATGAACTATCGCTAGGTCAGCTGGGCGATCACATGGTTGTTGTAGCCATGCAAACGGCGCTGCCAGCTTTGGCAGGAACGAGTTACAGAGAACAGGCAACCATGGGGTGCTCACGTGCTCAGATAGGCTGTTTTAATTGGTCGCACTAATTGTCGTCATTGGGAGAGTGAAATAGGAATGGGAAGCTGCGCGAAAATTGAGTTGAGGCCGCATTTCGTTTGCTTGTATTTTGAAATTTCTTCATTTATTAACTCCCGTTCCTATGCATCGATTCTCGCAATTCTTTTCGAGTCAGTTTCTGTGTGACATAAAGAATCCACCTGAAGTGTAAGCGGCATCCTTTCAAGCGGTGTTTCGTAGCCCCTATAAGAGAACTCACCAGCTACGAGGCAACACAGATATGAACTTTTTCTGTCGATACATGGCCGCAGTGAAGTACCACAAAAAGGAGGGCAATTCTATTTCCCCTCCAGGTGTGTAAATTTTACCGCGACACGAAAGTATCAGTTCTTCCGCGAACAAAAGGTAATGCCGAGATCTTTCTGTCTCAAAGCTGGGTTGGTGGTCAGAGAATAGACTTTTTACCAGTAGCCCAACACTCAGCTGCCACAAGGAAAAGTACGTTTTCTGGTTTGGTTCCCCCTAAGCTCTCTGGCATCGTTTTGGCGAAAATATATTTACAATGGTTGGGTGGGGTATAATACAGCCTGTAGTTGGAAGCAGTGTTGGTTTCGCCTAGCCAGAAAAGATAATTGTGAGTCTTCTTTTGATGCACCTTGGGAACACCTCCCCTTTGGCACTTCAGCCGGCTATTTCGTATTATGCGTATTCCTCCGTCACCGCAGGCTATACGAGCCTGGTGTCCGTGTACGAGTGCGGACGCTTATTCGGCGATGCGGCCTCAGTGAAAAGCATTTTGCGCTCTCGAAGTTTGCGCGGCGAGTGTTTATTCTTATTGCCTTAGCTGTTATTGACCTTAATTTTTGTTTAAGCATCTGTCCGATGCTTCTTTGAGGGAAATAATTCCGGGAAACGGATGCATTACTTGTTTGTTCGAATTCAAAGCCTTTGGCGCGCGGGAATATCACTTCGTTATGCCAGAGGGAATTAGCGTTATCTGGAAGAATTGCATCCAGGCGCAACTATTTCGACATTATTCTGGGTTTTTGTAGTTGCTTTAAGCGGCTCATCTTGAAGACTCCTCTTCGATGACCACCCAGCACGTTTGTTGCTATCGGCGTAGCCGAATTCTTCAGTTTATTTATGGGCGATATTCACTTCAGTAACGAAATTACTGCTGAAATACTTCGCTCGTTTCATGTCTCCTTCACTGCTTACAATTTCACAACGGAACAAATCAAACTTGGGTAAAAGGGTTAGATGTGTGGTTTTCAAAAGCACTCAGATCGTCCTGTTGCTTTTTGTGGTGTCTTTGAACGCAAATTTTGTCATTGTACAAGCAACTTCCAACTGTTCTGGACAAAGTTGCTATTAGTGGTATATTGTTAAAAATAATAAAAATTGCAATTTAATAGAAGAAAAGATGGGCGCTGCAGTCAGGCCACGGTGCAAGAATACTCTCACACCGTGAGCCAGGCTAACCGCGTGTGCTCTTTCTGTACACAAAAACGGCAGCGCACCTGAATAGTCATGACGTTACGGGTTAGAAAACGAAAATTTCACACCTACTATGGTTTCCGGAAAAGTCTCATTATGCTCCCTGCTTTTTTATGTTTTTGCATATTGTACAATTTTATGTAGTATATATGTTATATATTTACTGGCATAGCGCCCCTTCCGAGCGTTTTTCTGATTTAAATATGCGACTCTTGGAGGTGTAGTGCTGGAGGTGCGACTATGTGTGGCGCATACAGAGATTATCTAATTGGGAGAATAAAATACGCTTGGGGAACGCTTGACACATGCGAAACCGGTTAAGAAGCAAAACTGCGTGATTTTGCCAGCCAGGCCATGAACGTTTGACATCACGTTATTTACTCCACGGAGATGTCTATTCTGGATTAGGGGGCTCGGAAATCCGCTAGCTCCTTTCTGCAGAAGACAAGGCGCACCCACGCTTACCCGCGTACAGCATCTGCTCTGATAACGCAAAGATTTTGGCAGCAATATGCCTGGTCGGGAGGAGAATTTGTGGAAAAACAGCGACACTCGACCAAAGATGCGTTAGAGAACCGATGTTTCGGAGCCGATCTGACGCATTCTGGTTTCCCTAGCTTGGAGCCAGCGGCGAACTCCGGCTTCCACCGGTTCTCATGACGTCGCAGTTGCAGTGCAGCAAAGACTGAGCAGGAAAAGTAAGGAGGCGGTCCTTTCTTCCCCTGATGTGGGTTGTTACACTGCCACAGATAGTTGTCGGCGAGTATAGCGTGAAATCGCAGATGATTGACAAGTGCCTTAGTAAAATGAGGTTAATCGATACGCCCTGACAATCAGTCCACGTTATTCGCCCTGTTTACATGAACCCGATAACGGCAAGTCGATTCGGGGTTCGGGTTGAGCATGATCAATCCAACTCAACCAGTGCGTGTTTACATGAACTCGATTTTAGGGATTCAAGACCGCTTCAACTGTAGCGACACAAAACGTCGAGCAAGCAGCAGCAGCCTCCAAGATTGAGGCTCGCAATCGCTGTATCGGAGGAGCGACGGTGCACGGGTAAAACTAGTTCGCAGTTATCCCTCCCTCTCAATTCTCAATAACCCGACTTTTTGACTCGACAGAATTTAAAAGCACATCGGGTCCGGATCAAGTTGAGTCACCTACCCCTTGCGGCGGAGTTGACTGGACCCGACCCGTCGACTTCTGCCTCGGCGCTCGTTTAGATTAACCCAGTTCCAGTTTTCGGCCCGGTAACTCAACAACCAGGCCAGCTGGGTTCATGTAAGCGCCGCTGTTGGCTCGATCGCCTCCTATGAGCAATATTTGCAGCTGCATTCTTGACTTGAATCAACACCTGGGTTACTGTATCCCTGCCCTGGGCGAGGAACAACGCTGTTCTCCCACACTGTCCTGAATAGGGTGCCCCTTTCCCTAGTTTTGGCACTAACAATGCCTTATTTTTTGGCTGTCGGGAGGGGAAAAGGGTGCGCTTTTGGGTGTGGCGTTGCATCTTGTTTCCTTTTCGCACGAAGAGCTGGAGCGGAAAAGTAAATAGAGATCCTTTCGGAGCCAAGCCGCGGTGAATCAGTGGTTAGGGCGCTCGACTACTGATCCGGAGTTCCCGGGTTCGAACCCGACCGCGGCGGCTGCGTTTTTATATTGGAAAAACGCTAAGGCGCCTGTGTGCTGTGCGATGTCAGTGCACGTTAAAGATCCCCAGGTGGTCGAAATTATTCTGGAGCCCTCCACTACGGCACCTATTCTTCCTTTCTTCTTTCACTCCCTCCTTTATCCCTTCCTGTACGGCGCGGTTCAGGTGTCCAACGATATATGAGACAGATACTGCGCCATTTCCTTTCCCAAAAAACCAATTATTATTGTTATTATTAGATCATTTCGGAATAGAGCCCAAACAAGAAAAAAAGAAAGAAAGAGCTCAAGGTAGTCCAAATTCTGAGGAAAAACCTGCGTGTACGAACACAGGCAACCACGAGGTTGGTGGTAGAGTGTAGTAACGACAGAATATTCTGACCCCGGATGGAGCCACATCGCGCGTTATTTTTGGCGCGAATTTCAAATCCCTGTAGAAAATCCATATACAACTTCCAGAGCCTGTAATACGCAAGGACTAAGCTACATAGTTATAAGTATTCTGTGTTCTGTCTCTTAGGCTCTGGGAGGCGGGTGCCGTAATCAGCTGATTTGGATTGGAGTCGTCATTGCAGCAAAAGCACCGGGGCGCTGCGACACCGCGAGAAGCGGTAGGCGCCGTTCTCGTTAGGGCCACCTTGGCAGAAACGTATCTCTTCGTGGCGTCGCGTTCTAGCTGTCCTTGGCTCTTTGTTGGCACCCGGAAGTGTAAGAGCTAGTAGGCCTAAGTCTCTTCGGGAGCTGCCTGTCGCTTTTGGGGGGACATAGTCGTACCGTGGCACAAGCACGCGCAAACGGGTTTGCTTGTTTTATATTCAACCTCGCTAGGGCCGAGAGGTCTCGCTCAACTACAGAAAGCTGACTTTGTTCGAACGAGCTTATTTTTTGGGCTGCGAAGCGAATTTATAATTTCGCTGAACCAGACACTAACGCAGTTAAAATGAGCTTAACACCACCATGCCGGAAAGCGAACCGCGAATGTGCTTCGACCGAAGAGAGCCAGCTACGTTCAAATGAACCGAGCGTTTGGGCGGTGGCGGATAGGATTGTTTGGCACTTGGATTACTCCGCATTTTACCAAATGGTGAGTTTGCGCGGTCTCGATTGTTTTTGATTCAAACTTCTGGAGATCCCAGGAGCGATATGCAGAGTTCAAGAGAAGCTGCCCCGGCCTGCTGTCCATTGTATGGGTCCCTGCCTGCTGCCTTGCGGCCGTGAGTCATCGGGCTGCGGAGTCTCAGGCGAGCAGTTACAGCGGCTACAAGAGGGCTACCTTCCAACAAAGGCGCGTCGGCGCGAACAACACCCTCTCGACACTAATTTTGGATGCCGGGCCCGGGAAAAGGACGGGTACCCGGTGACCTTGCTGCTCATCGGCTGACCCCGGCAACCCGCCTGTACGAGCTGTCTTGCAGTCATTATCGCAACGCTCGTAGCCGCATCGTCGTTGGCCTCCATGGATGAGTTCAACCGTAGGCCAACATTTAAGGAGGGAGGGATGTGGAAACCTGTTTCCCCTGTCCATTTCGACGCGGCCCATCTTCGTTGGCGGTTACACTGCACCGGCTGGGCGAGGAGGGAAGCCTCCCTCATGGAGGAACGGGAACGGCGACGGGAGCGCCACCTCGTAGGTTACGAGGAATTCTCCGGGACGGGAGAGAGTCTCTTCGGGATGCGGCGAGCGTCGTGACCGGTTGCGGCCGCACACTCTCGTCACCTTCCGCGGCAGGCGCACGGGGATCCGTTGTGCCTTGCCGCAGGACTTCTGGTTCCAGGCAGTGAAGCGAGTGCAGCAAACGCGCGCTCTGGTCGCCTTCCCCATCAAATGCTAGGGAATGGCTTTGCCCCAAGAATGCGGCGCGCACGGGAAAACCCGGCCGCCATTATCGGCGCATACAAACGTTCGCCACCGATAACTCGAAGTCGCGCCCCTGCCCCAGCCGGTAAGCCGGCAAACAGGCTTGTCTTTTTTTGTTAGCAGGAAGTTGTGTGTAAGATGTGTGTGGCCTATCCGGAGACGACATATCACTTAAGTCCTTCTTCCGTAGCCTTCTATTTCCGAGGAATGCCTCGTAGATGTTTTGTAGCTAGCTGGCCCGCTCTGTGTATTAATTGCAAGTGTAATAAATAACAAATGAGTGTTAACGCTCTGTCGTCCCTTCCCTTTGTCCCTCGAGCACGAACCCATCCGCGGTTAGCGAGCGGGGACGCTCCATTCGCGGAGTGGGAGTGCGGCAGGGGCGGAAGGCTGTTCCCCGCCATATTTCCACAGGTCATGCGCACAAACATATTTATTTAAAAAGTGGCGCGATCATTATTTACCTGCACGGTATTTGACAGGATAAACTTCTCGATGAAGTCAACAAAGTGCAGCGCGGTTTGTGAATGCACGGGCGATTCAAACATGATTCTTCCTGTGGGCAATTGAGATGGTCTCAATTTTCTGTTACTTGAAGTTTTTTTCGGCTGCTTTGAGTCTTTTGAATGCAAAAAACTACTTCGTTATGAACGATTCAGCATCAAGTTTTGAATATTTCTTTCCATTATACAGATAGAATTGCCATAGAAAAAATGCGTTGGTCAACCAAACTGAATTTTTTTCCTTTTTTCCGATAATTCGCTATATCTTTGTTCTTTCTAACGAGGTTTGACTGTATTTATTATCACGCTACTTGTTCATCTGAGTTTTTTTCATTTCCACATAGTCATGCACACATCTCTATAGAGGGCTGAAATGGCGCACCATGGAATATAATCTAGTATTTCAACTGACCTAGGGTTCGTACCAGGCCATATCATGAATCATGTTTAAATTATGTTGCTTTTGAAAGCTGTATCAGGTGTGCCAGACAGTCGTCATTATCGTATATGCACTGAATGAAAGCGTGACGCCTGCGCGCTCAAGACAAGTGTATGGATAACTGCGCAGTTCTGACTTTCCAAGGAAGAACGTATATGTTGTCTTCTTTGTTTTGGTTTCGTGGATCATCGTGTCTTTCGTGCATGTGTACTGGCTACTCATTGTCATGTGACCAGAACCTATAAATACCTGAAAATGAAGGCCTTAGCTTTTAATAGGGCCTTGATGCACTCTTCATTACAAAATTTGGATCTATGATGCTGCATAGTTTTCGCCAGCTGATTCAAAACAAGAGTAGGCATAGTTTTTGGCAGAAACCTAATCTCAATTCTGTTTTCTCAGGGGTCCTTCGCTATGTTCCGGGCCGAACAACAGTGCCAGAACGCACACACACAGGTGTGCTTGAGGACATGCGTAAAGCTCACCTGCGCATGGAGCCAGTGCACGGATGAAGGAGCCATCGCCTCTCATTCGGTTGCAAGGCTTCAATCTTGTGTGATGCGTGCCGCCGGATGTCATGCACTGTGTTCTTGAAGGCGTCACAAAACAGCTGCTGGACCTGTGGCACTCTGCAACTGGAGAAGCCTACTATATTGGACGACGCATCAGGGATCTCGACAGCCGTATTCGAAAAATGAATCCTCCAGTTTCATTTTGTTGGCTCCCACGGCTTGTCTCTGAACGAGCTCACAGGAAGGCCAGTGAATGGCTTTATTGGCTGTTGTAATTTTCACTGCCCTGCTTGACAGATGTACTGCCATCTACATATCACAATCACTTTAGTATGATTTGCCAGGGAGTGTTCCTCCTACTTCAAGCTTCTGTTAGTGATGCTCATTCGCAGGAAGCAGATGATATCTTGTCGTCCTTTGTGAGTAGAGTGTATACACTATATGGGGTTTCCGCCGCAACATTTAATGTGCACCAACTGGTCCATCTTTCCAAAAGCGTTGAGATGCAGGGCCCACTTTGGGGCACATCTACATTCCCTTTTGAGAATGGCAACGGCCAGCTTGTTAAGCATGTAAAAGCAGCACATGGAGTTACACTCCAGGTTGCAGAACGCTATGCCATGAGGAACTGGTTAAGGACAGCGAAGAACTATGTCAGTCTGCCCACTTTTCTAGAGAGCAAGTTTAACAAGATAATGAACGCACACCGCTTTGTGAAGTCGAGAGTCTGTATTCTTGGAGCTCCACTGCTGTCTGCGCAACTAGACAGTACAGTGGAAGAGCTTTTCATTCAAAGGTACGGACAGGTACCAAGCATGACCCAATATTCACGCTTTCAGCTGAATAATTTAACCATTACTACCACTTTATACACCTGGGCCAGGAAGGCTTCTTCCTGTGTGAGAATGAGCGATAATATCTACTGCCTTGTGACTGATATATGCTCAGTATTACTGGATACCAGTAAGATAGCGTTAGTTTGTCAAGAGCTAATGACATCTGACAGCAACTCCTGAGGAGTAACTTACATGCACAAGTATTACTGCCCTCCACAAGGGAAAAATCTGCGCATTTACTCAAGTGATGATGTTTCCGCCCAGTGTGTTTTCATTGATGGTGTTGATGTTAGCTTCGTATCTGATGTGCCAAACAATCACAGAATAGATTAATCGCATCACACTGTTTGCTCCACAACTGAGCTCAAAGGAAAGCTGTCAACTCTGGTGTGGTCTCAGATGCTTTTAAAAGTTAGCATTTTCCAAGCATTCCACCTCAGAAATGCCGAGGACTAGGCCATAGGAAAAGCTTCCATTATGTCATCGGTGGGTATCCAGCAGCACTGGAGGTCAAACTCCTACGGCTCTCACTTGTGTAGCGGATGCCCAAATCACTTGGCCACCGCTGTGATAGTGGCTTAGAGCAAGCTTTTGCTGTGTGCTTTTGTACTTTAAATTAGTCCCTAGTTCAGTTGTTTTTGCTTTCTGTTCTGGCAACTTTAAGATGTTTTTTTAGTAAAAATTGCTGTTCTTGTTTGAAACACTTTAAAACTGTTCCATATTCTTCATGGATAAGTGTGTTCGGTGTTCTTCAGTTGCAAGTTTCCTTCGCTGCACTGCCATTATGTACTTTTGTCTTTAACCCTGCCGCTCTCGATATCACATGTAATGCCAAGGTTGAAAGAAACTTTAGTCAGTTGTGATGGCACGTTGAATGCATGTAAAACCTTTGTCCGTAAAGTTTCGAGATTGATTTATTTTCTTCTCTAGAAATGATTCCCAAAAACAAGTGTTGGTGTATATGTGTAGCGCAATCTTTTGGGGCTAACCTCAGGTATTTATGTTAATTGCTGTGGCAGCCGCTAGATCGGACTGTATGTAGAATAATACGTTGTCCCTAGTCGTCTGCACATTCTATACTGTGAGTGAATGTGGAGAGATGGACGTCCTCCTAGAAACCCGTGTAAACATAAAACTCTGTGTGAAGCTTGGCAAGACAGCTACATAGACATATGAGCTCCTTCGTGACGCTTACGGCCACGAGACATTATTGCAGGCGCGAGTTTTCAAGTGGCACAAGAAGTTTGTTTCGGGGAGAATGTCGGTGAAAAACGTCACAAGGCACGGGCGCCCTTGAACCTCCCGGAATGAAAACAACGTGGCTCGGATCAGGGAAATCGTACCGCAAGACCGCACCATTACAGTCTTTATGCTATCAGATGCTCTCGACATTAGTAGGACAGCATGCCCCCAAATTTTGCCTGAGAACTTGGGGAAACGAAAGCTGAATGCCATACTTGTGCTGCACTCCCTCACACAGGACCAGAAGGACACGCGGGCATCAGTGAGCGCTAATTTGCTTTCCGAGGCAGAGAAGGATGCTACATTCGCCGACAGCTTCACTGGTGAAGACGAAACATGGTGCTTTCAAAACGATCATCAAACAAAGAGGCAGAGCACCGAATGGTGGTCCACAAGCTCTCCCACGTCGGGAAATGTGCGGCGGCAAAAGACCAAAACAAAGACGATGCTGATAGTTTTTTCGATGCCAGCTAGAGGTGTCATAGGCCATGAGTTCGTCCCACAAGGGCAGACGGTTATTCGGGAGTTTTATATCCACATGGTCCAACACATGCGTTATGCACTGCGACGCAGTCACCCTCACTTATGGGCATCTGGACAATGGAGCCTCCTCTACGATAACGCAACGCCGCACACTGCTCTCAGCGTGACAAAACTTCTCGCCAAGCACAGCATTGCTGTACTTCCCCATCTGCCATACTCGCCTTACCTCTCCCCATGTGATTTTTTCCTGTTTCCTCATGTGAAGAGAGCACTAAAAGGTCGCTGGATGGAGAGCGTGCAGGCCATTCAAGACATAATCACAAAGGAGCAGACAGCCCTTCCATAAGAAGCGTTTTCCAACTGTTTCCGAGACCTCAAGAAGCGTTGGAAGCTGTGTATAGACTCCAATAGAGACTATTTCGAAACGATTTTTTTAATGGACTCAGTCCCGGAACTTTATGTACAAAGGCTGTAGTTGGTGCTCATACATTCTTGGCATGGACATTTATGTGCATACCATGTCGGTTAAATAAGTATGGCTCAGCCTCATCATAAAGTTCTTGGAAGAACCAACTGGTCCATCTTTCCAAAAGCGTTGAGATGCAGGGCCCACTTTGGGGCACATCTACATTCCCTTTTGAGAATGGCAACGGCCAGCTTGTTAAGCATGTAAAAGCAGCACATGGAGTTACACTCCAGGTTGCAGAACGCTATGCCATGAGGAACTGGTTAAGGACAGCGAAGAACTATGTCAGTCTGCCCACTTTTCTAGAGAGCAAGCTTAACAAGATAATGAACGCATACCGCTTTGTGAAGTCGAGAGTCTGTATTCTTGGAGCTCCACTGCTGTCTCTTTCTTTTCAATCAAAGGTATGGGCAGGTACCAAGCATGACCCAATATTCACGCTTTCAGCTTAATAATTTAACCATTACTACCACTTTATACACCTGGGCCAGGAAGACTTCTTCCTGTGTGAGAATGAGCGATAATATCTACTGCCTTGTGACTGATATATGCTCAGTATTACTGGATACCAGTAAGATAGCGTTAGTTTGTCAAGAGCTAATGACATCTGACAGCAACTCCTGGGGAGTAACTTACATGCACAAGTACTACTGCCCTCCACAAGGGAAAAATCTGCGCAATTACTCAAGTGATGATGTTTCCGCCCAGTGTGTTTTCATTGATGGTGTTGATGCTAGCTTCATATCTGATGTGCCAAACAATCACAGAATAGATTAATCGCATCACAGTGTTTGCTCCAGAACTGAGTTCAAGGGAAAGCTGTCAATTCTGATGTGGTCTCACATGCATTCCACTATAGAAATGCCGAGGAATAGTCCATAGGGAAAGCTTCCATTTTATCATCGGTGGGTATCTAGCAGCACTGGATATCAAACCCCCACGCCTTTCACTTGCGTGGCGGATGCTCAAATCACTTGGCCACTGCTGTGGTAGTAGCTCAGAGCTAGTTTTTACTGTGTTCTTTTGTACTTTAGATTAGTCCCTAGTTAAGTTGAATTTGCTGTTTTTGCTTTTTGTTGTGGCAACTTAAAGAAATTTTTTGTACTGAAAATTGTTGTTCATATTTGAAACGCTTCAAAGCTGCTCCATATACTTCTTTACTAAGTGTGTTCAGTGTCTTTGAATTACATGTTTTCTTGGCTCCACTGCCATTTTGTATTTTTCACTTTTGTCTTTAGCCCTGCAGCTCTTGATATCATACGTGATGCAAAGGGTGAAAGAAACACTAGTCAGTTGTGGCATGTTTTCTGCATGTAGTTGGTACTCGCAGTCTTGTAATAGACATTGATGTGTGTACCATGTCTGTTAAGTAAGTATGGCTCAGCTTCATCATAAAGGTCTTGGAAGCACTTCTATGGTGTAGTGCTTTTGAAACCCATAGGTTATGATGTTTGCTTGCTGCATGGGCAAAAGGGTTCACGAACTTAATGCGTGTTACTTACCCTTGCTCTTCAGCTCTTTTTCTGCCACCCTCTGTGTGTATTTATACCTTTTGTAAATACATGTATTCCCTAATTGGAATGTTAAAAATCGTTGAGCATGTTTAACATTTCGTAGCTGTTAGTGCTGTACTGTGTGGTTAGAAAATGGTCTCATTACTTTGGCATTATCTGCAAGTTTCAATTCATGCGACTTAGAAATATCTCTTCGTTTCTGTGACTCAACTGCAACGAACATGAGCGCTCAATCAGCTGCATATTGTATGCACTATTTTGTATTTCTCCTCGCTTGCGCAGTAATAACATTCCGTTGCTTGAAATGATGCCGATATCAAGCATGGGACTACTGTATTCTTTACACGACATTTTTAGCTCAGTGTGCTGTGCTATCCTAGTCCACATACCTGTGACACGAAGTAATTGAGGCCCTCTTCTTTTGCGGGGACCTTACTTGCCTTATTATTTTTTTGCTATGTACAAAATAGGCTGTTCGATTTTGTGCTCTTTCTTATCATTTCCTTTTTTATGGTTTATCATATCATTGTAGCATACCTTTATGCATTAGCTGCTACAATATTTATGCACGATAAGGTTGTATTTAAAGACGTACAAGCGCACAAAAACACAAAGACACGTAGAAGGAGACTGAGACACGACGAGCGCTTACTTCGAACTGAAAACTTCATTGACAGAAACACACATTATATCGACCTTGATGCATGACGTCATCTGACCGCGCTTCCGACCTGAACTGGCCACACTCAGAAAATTGATTTATTTGGCTGTCAGTGCAACAGATGGTGCGCTGACGCATGACACACCCGCTTTTCTAATCACAACTGCTTCTAATATTTCTCTTACATCCCGGCATTTATGTTTGGCTACTATGTTGCATGCGCTGAAGAACGGTGTACATGGCTTTTTGTTCTTTTCAGCGCAGTCATAGCAATGTACACACTGATTTCCGTCAGTGATGTCAGAGTGGTGCTCTCTGCTCCTGAAAAGCTGGAAAAGCTAGTGAAAATGACTAATCCGTTCCAAAAGCCTAAAGAGCCATGCGCTATCAAACACCGTGATCCTTTTGTGGCATGTGCTTCAGGTGTGGTATACGAAATTCCCCTTTCGTGTCGCTCTAGGTACATAGGTCAAACTGGCCGATGCCTAAAGGAAAGACTGCTTGAGCACAGGAGGAAAGTAGGCAATCACAGGGACGGAAATCTGTCTGTACATTGCTATGACTGCGCTGAAAAGAACAGAAAGCCATGTAAACTGTTCTTCAGCGTGTGCAATATAGTAGCCAATCATAAATGCCAGGATGTAAGAGAAATAATAGAAGCCGATCTGATTAAGAAAGCGGGTGTGTCATGCATGAGCGCGCCATCTGTTGCACTGACAGCCAAAGAAATTAATTTTCTGATTGTGGCCAATTGAGGTCGGTAGCGCGGTGAGATGACGTCATGGAGCAAGGTCAATATAATGTGTGTTTCTGTCAATAAAGTTTTCAGTTGGACGTAAGCGCTTGTGGTGTCTCAGTCTCCTTCTCGTCTTTGTGTTTTTGTGCGCTTGTAGGTGTTTGCAATGCACCAACTCGCCCAACAGCCCGTGCTCCTGGTCTGTATTCAGTTTGAAATTTTTGTCTAGTTATAATCATTATGAACTCAATAAAAAGATGCATATACTAATGTTAGTTGTACGTGTCATGCCTTAATTGTGTGGTGTGTCATATGTTATATGGCACAGAATAAATTCACTTGAAGTGGTGAAAGATGTCTGTGTGAAAGTTTTTTCCTTTGCTTAGTGTCAGAACATATAAGCCAAGTTGCTAATGAAAATATTACAGTGACTGTGAAAGTGGTGCCCCAACTCTGGCAGCGATGCTGTTTAGAAAGCATTTGTTATTAGCTAGCTGCCTGTAAATGAAATTCCTAACATTTAATTACTTTTCCAGTAATTTCTTGAAAACCACATTGTGTTTTTCTTTGCATATGTGGCAAGATGCAAGTTGTTTACAAGACCTTTCTAAGCTCTAGTGCATTCATAAAAGCTCCCCCAGTGCATGGAAAAAAGGGCATATACTTGTTCTACGAATAAGATAAAACTGTTGGTTGACTGGTATTGACATAGAGTGCAAAAATTATTTGTGGCATAACAGGCTCAACTCTGCCGGCCAAAGGGAAAGATAAAGTTGAGCACGCGGCTTGACTTAATTGCTGCTACGAACCATTAGAACACCTGTATATACTCCGAGCCGGCATACTCAGTTAAGGCAACAGTACACAAAATGCTCTATCGCATTGGGAACGCTTTCAGCCGCATCGTAACGCACCCCGCGGCAATGGTTCTTCATGCATATGGCACATACCCGCACGATAGTACACTTCAAGCTTTAAGCACTGGCGAAGAGCGCGCTCGGCCGTTGATCGCCCCACTGCTGCGTGTAATATCTACTACAACCGAATTACGCTGCGCGCAGTTCATGAGATGTGCGGCTACAAATTAAACTACGAGCATATGAAGAGATCACACCGATGTCTTGCTGTGCAACAAGCACCTATATCACGCTGCACCAAAACGCTGAAAGCAAATATTCGAAATCTTCGGAGACACTTTATGCATGTAGCTGCGGTGTAGCCTTCACGCAAAACGATCGAGGCTTGAATTAAGATCAGAACGTTTGCGGCGCGCGATCGACAACACCCACGCCCGATGAATTGGTATACATATGCACGGACGTACCATTCGTGTTTCGAGACCTAGAGTACAGCGATAGCCGCATGCAAACAGAAATTGTGTGCAGAATGCACTTTTGTTGATGTTGGTGATAAAGTGCCTTTTCTCTCATTAGCTTGCTCCCGCGCTACAGAATATGTAGTGGCGATCTTGTGGTTTCTCTCATCAATACACTCTCTTGCGAAAAAAGCATCTGCTGCGACGACAGTCTTTTTTTTTTGTCGCGGAAAAGATCGTTCGTTGCGACGACAAAATTATTTGTTGTCATAACACGAACTTCAACAACAGACACGTGAACAACCGAAGACTACATGATAATTTTTGTCGTAACAACACACTTTTTATCACGACAAAAAAAACTTGTTGTTGCCAACAACAAATTTTGTAGTAACGAAAAGAGATTTTGTTGCGACAACAAAAAGTTTGTAGTAACGACAAGACATTTTGTTGTGACAACAAAAATGTTTGTAGTAACGACAAGACGTTTTGTTGGGATAACAAAATTGATTGTTGCTACTACAAAAATTTATGTTGTTACTAAAAAAGCTCTTGTTGTCTTTTTCGATCGGGAGGTTCGTCACAATTCTAACGAACCTTATTGCAAAGCGGAAGCTGCTTTCCTGCAGCTGTTTCGGCAATTCTTTAGACAGTTATTTGTGGAGTTCTTTCGCACTTTAATACTTCTATTTCAATTTCACTTCAATTTTTGTTTTTTGTTATATTATACGTATTTATTTACTTTTGTTTTACCCTTTTCATTTTGAGTTCTGTACATTTTGTTTCACTTCATAATTTATATTATTTCTTGTTTCTTTTCAGCTGTCTCTTTAATTTATTGATAGCTTGGTATTTGTGTTTTTCCAGCCTTTCGTTTTGTTTTTACATTTTATTTTTATTTCCTTCCATTTCATTATATGTTTTCGTTTTTTTCTTTTTTATTTTGCGCTCAGCTGCCTCCCAAGGTTATTATGCATACCGACTTAACCTTACACAACGGGAGCAGTACAGCTTTGTCTCTGAAACACTGAACGGAAGTTCCTTAATGTATTTAATAAAAAATGGGGGCCCGAAATCCATAGTTTTTGGTAGCCTGAGATTTAAAAAAAACGCAGAATAGTAAAAGATACCATGGGGCAGCTATGACTTCTTGAATCCAGTTTAGCACAGAAGGATGCAAATTAAAACTTCAGAGCTTCCGAGTTGAACGTATAAAGAATTTTATCGCATGCTTCCTGAAGGCGATCAAGGTGCAAATGCATGTCACGAAGAAAGAAAATTTCGCTATAGTAGGAATGCTTTTAAAATCTGTGCCAATTTAGAACTACCAGTTTTGTGGGCTACAAAAATCTGTCGGTGAGTGAATACATAATTGGTTTCACGATTAGGAATACAGGCCTAGGATAGAAGTGCGGCAAGAGTTTCTATCTGATAAGCGACAAGAAGCATCTAGGACCGGTGAGAAAAATATATAATAAGCGCTACATATATACATCCACACTGTTTCGTGTACCTTGTCAAGCTGTTACCATGTGCTTGGACAGAGAGTGAGTAGAGCCAGTAAAAAGTAAAGCATCACAGTGAAACAGCACTAACAGAGGAGGACAACGCAGGTTGAGTTGCTGTGTAGATCCGTAGTTGGCTTTATTTATATTATTGTGACATTCCTTGTGTGTGCTACGAGGTACATTCCTTGAGTGACGACCAGAACGAAGGGACCCGCCGCCGTGACAGCGGCATCATCAATTACCCAGCCATGCTCTTTGAGTGACGACCAGAACAACCGGACCCGCCGCCGCCGCCGCGGGGAAACAGGCTTTATCCTCCCCAATTTCCGGGCACATTCCAGGACAAGGGAGCTGTCAGCGGGCCAGAGCGCGCCGTACCACAGCCGACGCTATGCGCTACCGCGAAGACAACATTCTTTCCCTCCTTCCCCTTTCGACGTGGGCTATCGCCGGGAAGGCACCCACAGCTTCCCGCCGTGCCTCGTGAACAAAAGCGCATTCCCAGAAGGGCCGTGACGGACACCTGTCATGGCGGACAGGCAGTACTCGCCAAGAATGTGGAAAGACAGGCGCTAGTGAATTAGCTCCGAAGAGAGAGCCTGTGTATACTCTCACTTGAGAGAGAGTGGTGGCGTTTTTGTTGTTTATTTAGTTTGTATTGTTAACAGACTCTGGGTTCGAGGCTAAGCCCAACCCAAGGGGTGGTCCCCATCTCGCATGTTATTTTGGATTGGAGAATTGATGCTTTGGGCGGGCCACTGGAAATGACCGCCCTTAGTCCTTTGTTAATCAAGTGCTTAAAAGCACATGTAAACGGATGCAGTCCAGTCTGAGCTGGGGCTCCATGCTTAGCATGTAATGTGATGCTACTTAGGCACTAACCTGCCCGGTCGATGAGTAAAGTAGTGCAAAGTTTGTTCTTTTGTAAATTCAGTTCTGCTTTTTCCAGTTTAACTCTCTGTATATGTATGTTGTAAAATTATGCTCTGCTGTCATCATCTACAAGCTCGCCTCCTGTTCATCTTCCAAGCCGAACGACACTAGAGGAAGGGTTTGTGAACCATCCTCGAAGAAACGGACGACTATTGAAATTCTACTGCATACACGCTCAGGACGACATCGTTCGCCAAGAGGGCCTTCAGCGCCGAAGCCCGACGGCGTGCAGCTTCTGCCAGCAACCGCTCGAGCCCAACTCCGGAGCCACTCCATCGCCCCCATGAAGTCGTCGGCACGTAAGCTCGGACGCCCCAGCCTCTGATGTATAATCTTAATCATGTGTAATTATTGAATATACCTGTTTGTTTAAACTGAGCCATACGGTGTCTCTTTGCCTCTCCGTCCCGTGTGGACCTGCGCATTATGGGGGTCATCACACTGGTGTCAGAAGTGGGGTCTCAAAAGCAAATGTCCTCTGAATGCTGTGACATTCATGACTTCAAAATTGTAATCAAAAGGGAATCACGGGACTGATTGTGGGACTTTTACCCCCCTTTGAGAGGCTTGAGGCACTGGAGGGCTTGAAAAAAAAAATGACTGTATTTGAGGGAGCTCCCACTCCACAGCCGTCGCTCGGAGCAAGCATGCTGGCATTAGGAAGCGTCATTCCGACGTTTACGGGAGATAAGACAGGGGTTCCAATCTGCGATTTCTTTTCCATGCTAGAAGAGATTGGGAAAATGGGGGGATGGTCCGATGCTCAAATGCTGGGAATGGCGAGGTGTAAGATGGCAGGAGCTGCTCATGATTTTGCATGGCGAGACGAAAAAGTAAAATCCACAAAATCATTTGCGGAATTTAAGAAGCTCGCGTTTGAGCATTTCGACACTGAACCACGTCGCGTGCGGGTACAGAGGTTCCGTGACGCCGGACAGATGGTAGGGGAGGACGTGCGAACATTTGCGTCGCGGCTTCAGCGCCTAGCACGCGATACGTTAAGCAGGGAGGAGGAAGGAGACCAGCTAAGGAAGAAATACGCGGAGGATATACTTAAAGAGGAAATGACCGCTTTGTTCGTGGCTGGTCTGCAAGACCCCGTGCGCCGGTTCGTGCTCTCGCGCAAGCCGAGCAATTTCGACCAAGCCGTGGAGGCCGCATTGGATGAGGAACAAAATGAGGCGCTAACGACAGCCGCAGCGAGAGTACGCGTCATAGAGAGAGCGGTGCTCAACCCTGAGGTTGCTCTCTTGACAGAGCGGTTAGATCGCTTAGAACAGCTGCTATCTCAGCAGGTAGAATGCCAGGTTGAAGCGCGCGCTCAACAGCGCCCATTCGCTGGAAACCGGAGACCGCCACAAAGCTACAGGCGCGGTATGCGAGATTTTGAAGAAATCGTATGCTTCGCTTGCCAGGGTCGCGGACACATCGCCAGGTTCTGCCAAAACGTGCGCCGTGGGGAGCCACAAAGAGAAGCAGGCGAGACACGCCCTAAGCAAGCCTACAGCGGGGCTCCAGATACCGAGACAAAAAACTAGTTAGTCCTCCCCAGCCTGAGGAGCGTGGGGAGGGAGCAGTGGATGATGAGGTGGTGGTAGTTTGTGTGGCCGACGAGGCATGCCCTGTTGTGCGTTGCAAGTTAAATGGTTGTTGCATGGAATTGTTGATAGATACGGGGTCAAAGGTGACATTGCTTAAGGAGAGCAGTTTTAACACGCTTCGAAGGAAGGGGGACCGCGAGGTGTTGGAAGCGTCTGGTGGCATGGCAACCAAATTTGTAGGCATAACGGGGGATCCTCTTGGCATAAGTGGACTCTACCGGTTACACTTCTCTCTCGGCGGAATTGCATTGGAGCACCCCTGCTACGTATGCCCGGACACGGTGTCTCTGCCAAACGGAGTGTCAGGTATATTAGGGCAGGATTTTTTGAGAAAAGGGAAGGTAGTAGTCTCATTCTCTGAGGAAGAGGTTAATGCGGGCGGCTCAAAAGTTCCGTTTTTGAACAGGAGAGGGGCTGAGATTCGCATTACCGATATTGACACCCGTCAAACAGTGGGATCATTGGAGAAGGTATATTCGCGGGTTGCCGTCCGGCTGGTCGAGGAGGCGGTCGTCCTTCCTTGGTCGGAGCACATTTTGTACGCGTTTGTGCCTTCAGATGTAGAGAGCGGCGCCGTGGGAGTGCTTGAGCCGGTCGACTCTCTCAGCAATGGCTTGAAGGCAGCCGCGTGCCTCGTGACAGTTAATGACGCCCACAGAGTGCCCCTACGGGTGGTTAACTGTAGCCAGCAGCCACTGAGCCTTCCCAAGAACAAAACATTGGCTTTCTTCACCTCTGCGATAGAGCAACGTGAGCCCACCGATACGGTACTCGCAACTGTAGAGCATGCTAGTCCTTCGGCTGCTCCAAAGGTGTCGTTCGATCTTTCTCACGTAAAATCCAGGGAGAGGGAGGCTCTGGCTGGTTTGCTGAACGACTACTCGGAGGAATTCGCCGCGTCCAACCTGGATTTGGGCTGCTGTGGCGTTATAAAGCACAGGATAGAAACCGGCACTTCATCGCCCGTTTACCAGCGTGCGTACAGGATTCCTTACTCCCAACGTGAGGAGATGGAGCGGCAGGTGCAGGACCTGATTGATCGCGGCATTGTCGAACACTCAAAGTCACCCTGGGGAGCACCAGCACTATTGGTGGAAAAGCCAGATGGCTCGTATCGATTGGTAGTGGACTACCGCAAACTAAATGCCGTAACTCGCATCGATCCATACCCCATCCCCAATATACAGGAGACGCTTTCTCAGCTGGGCTCTGCCAGGTACTTCACGGTAGTGGACATGGCGGCGGGATTCTGGCAGATAGCAATGGATCCGGCAGATGCCGAGAAAACGGCATTCAACACGCCCTCAGGGCACTATGAATGGAAAAGAATGCCGATTGGTCTGGCCAACAGCCCTGCTGTCTGGCAGAGAACCGCTGATGTTATCCTGGCAGGTCTTCTGGGGAGGCTGTGCTTCGTGTATATGGATGACATTATCATATACAGTGACAGTTTTGAGAACCATTTGCGCGATATTGAGCAGGTTTTGGTGCGACTAAGAGGAGCGGGTCTCAAGCTGAAACCCTCTAAGTGCCAATTCCTCAAAAACGAGGTGAAATACCTCGGGCACGTTGTTTCAGCTGACGGCGTGCGACCGGACCCTGAGAAACTAAGGTGTGTCTCGGATTTTCCATCCCCGACTAGCGTCCGCCAGGTCCGGCAGTTTCTCGGCCTGATCGGTTACTACCGAAGGCACATAGAGGAGTTCGCCAAGCTCGCTAAGCCGCTCACCGCCTTAACAGCCAAAAATGTCGCCTTTCGCTGGGACGAAAACGCGGAGAATGCTTTTGGGGCCCTGAAAAGGAAGCTAATGAGTGCACCGCTGTTGCGCCACCCGGATTTTAATTTGCCCTTCGTTATGGCCACAGATGCGTCAAAGTTCGCAGTGGGTGCCGTGCTATCTCAGGTTATCGAGGGCAAAGAACATCCCGTTGCTTTTGCTAGCCGACAGCTGAGCCCCACAGAGCAAAAGTACGGAGCTACGGAAAGGGAGTGCCTCGCCGTTGTCTGGGCAGTAAAGCACTTCAGATGCTACCTTTACGGCCGCAAATTCAAGCTAGTCACATGACTGCCATCCTCTGAAATGGGTGATGAGTGTCAGGGACCCTAGCTCGCGACTCGCTAGATGGAATCTACACCTGCAGGAATACTGCTTTGAAGTTGAGCACAAGTCAGGAAAGACACATCTGAATGCTGATGCACTCAGCCGCACAGCTGCCGTGGCAGCTATAGATGAGTTTGTCCCCGTAGTCGACCCCGCCGAATTACGCACAGAGCAGTGCAAAGATCCTGACCTGAAGCGAATAATCGAAAGCTTAGAGGGCGCACCGTCTCACCCCGAACAGCTAGGTTATTTCATTGGCAAAGACGGCACCCTGTGTCGGCGCACGAGGCCAACCAGGAAAGGGAGACCAGAGAAAACCGCTTGGGAGAGAGTCGTCATACCTCGGTCGTGGACAGAAAGGGTTCTTCGCGCGTTTCACGATGCGCCATGCGCCGGTCATTTTGGCGTAGCGAAGACTCGCAGGCGTGTGGAGCGTTTGTACTTTTGGAGTGGCATGCGACAGGATGTTAGAGACTACTGTGCGAAGTGTCATTCCTGTCTCGAAAGAAAAACACCCAAGGGACGAAGACCAGCTCCTATTCAGCCGTTCCCTGAGGTTTCGGCTCCCTTCGAGCGGACAGGTATGGACATAATGGGCCCCTTGCCCACGACCACTTCCGGAAACAAGTACATTTTAGTATTTGTCGATCACCTTTCAAAATACGCGGAAGCGGTAGCACTCCCAGATCAGAAGGCAGACACGGTTGCAAGAGCATTTGTCGAACAGATCGTGCTCCGACATGGACCCCCGAGGCAACTCTTGACAGATCGGGGAACGAACTTCGTGTCGCAGCTAATGAGGAGAGTTTGCGAGCTGCTTAAGATCGCTAAGAAGCAGACAACACCGTACCATCCGGCTTGCAACGGCGCGGTGGAGCGACTGAACCAAACCGTGGCCGGGTTCCTGTCGCATTTTGTTTCGCGCGACCAGCGGGACTGGGACTTGTGGCTCCCGTATGCAATGTTTGCCTACAATTCCGCAGCACACGAGAGCACGGGCGAATCGCCATTCTTTCTTCTCTACGGCCGAGACCCGGACCAGCCTAGTGAAGTGCCAGAGGGCCCCCGTCGTGTCCCATACGCTTCACTGGACGACTATAAGGTTGAGCTAGAATCGCGCTTGCAAGTGGCGAGGGACATCGCAAAGGAGTCCTTAAAGAAAGCGGCGAAGCGCAGGAAGGAGGTGCACGATCGCAGTGCTAGAGACGCGCCGTTTGATGTGGGGGACAGCGTGTACATTGAAAACTGCCAAAGGCAGATTGGGCTAGCTCGTAAGTTCCAGACGAAGTGGAGAGGACCGTGCGAGGTTGTCGAGAAGCTTTCTCCGGTAAACTTCAGAGTCCGAGACGTGAACCGGCGTTTGATAAGGATACACGCAAATCGCCTCAAGTCGGCACCGGTTCAGTATTCACGAAATGAGGAAAGGGAAAGCGCGGATTTTGGTGGGGACAGAAGTGAAGCGGAGCGCGCAGATAGTTCGCAAGAAACGCCCTCTCCTGCATTTGTTCGGCAGGCGCCCGAGGTGACGGCCGGAATGCCACCGGATTTACTTCATGCATTGCTAGAAGAAGAAGCGCGCGAGGTTGCCGCGCAGATAACGCCAGGAGAGGCTCCTGCCACGAGCCCTCGCGAGTCCCAAAGCAGACAAAGGGTCACAGACTTACTTAGTATGACTCATGAAGGCCGATATCCGCTGCGAAATCGGAAAGCTAAGTCGGACTAATGGCGTAAACAGAGCGGAGTTTTGAACTGGTTAGAATTGTGTAATGCCACAGCTCATAACATTGCTATGTGCTTATGTGTTAAGTTATCGGAGTTGGTAGTTAAACCTTTCTGTCATTAAGTAACACCTTCACAGGAGAGCATGCGGAGCGCATGCAGAACCTGCCCTACTTCCTTTCGTTATCTATATTTTTGTCTGTGCCGTGATCGTGCTAGAAGTGGGAGCTCCTTTGTAACTGTGGTAAATTTATTTCGTCCAGTTTGGACTAGAAAGGAGAGGCTTGGGTGCTGAGTTTCATGTTTATCTGTAAAAGAAGATCAGTGCTGCCCCTGGAGACGCCAGTTATGACAGCGGAGGCATATGGTGTTGTGCAGTGGTGTTGAGTGCAGCGAAAAGTGTTTTGTCGGACGCACTGTGCGAGGCGAGTCAGAAAGACAAGGGGAGCTGCGTGGACTCAAATGTTCGGAGAACATTCTTCTGGAGGGTGAGCGAGTGTGACATTCCTTGTGTGTGCTACGAGGTACATGCACTTTGAGTGACGACCAGAACGAAGGGACCCGCCGCCGTGACAGCGGCATCATCAATTACCCAGCCATGCTCTTTGAGTGACGACCAGAACAACCGGACCCGCCGCCGCCGCCGCGGGGAAACAGGCTTTATCCTCCCCAATTTCCGGGCACATTCCAGGACAAGGGAGCTGTCAGCGGGCCAGAGCGCGCCGTACCACAGCCGACGCTATGCGCTACCGCGAAGACAACATTCTTTCCCTCCTTCCCCTTTCGACGTGGGCTATCGCCGGGAAGGCACCCACAGCTTCCCGCCGTGCCTCGTGAACAAAAGCGCATTCCCAGAAGGGCCGTGACGGACACCTGTCATGGCGGACAGGCAGTACTCGCCAAGAATGTGGAAAGACAGGCGCTAGTGAATTAGCTCCGAAGAGAGAGCCTGTGTATACTCTCACTTGAGAGAGAGTGGTGGCGTTTTTGTTGTTTATTTAGTTTGTATTGTTAACAGACTCTGGGTTCGAGGCTAAGCCCAACCCAAGGGGTGGTCCCCATCTCGCATGTTATTTTGGATTGGAGAATTGATGCTTTGGGCGGGCCACTGGAAATGACCGCCCTTAGTCCTTTGTTAATCAAGTGCTTAAAAGCACATGTAAACGGATGCAGTCCAGTCTGAGCTGGGGCTCCATGCTTAGCATGTAATGTGATGCTACTTAGGCACTAACCTGCCCGGTCGATGAGTAAAGTAGTGCAAAGTTTGTTCTTTTGTAAATTCAGTTCTGCTTTTTCCAGTTTAACTCTCTGTATATGTATGTTGTAAAATTATGCTCTGCTGTCATCATCTACAAGCTCGCCTCCTGTTCATCTTCCAAGCCAAACGACGACACTAGAGGAAGGGTTTGTGAACCATCCTCGAAGAAACGGACGACTATTGAAATTCTACTGCATACACGCTCAGGACGACATCGTTCGCCAAGAGGGCCTTCAGCGCCGAAGCCCGACGGCGTGCAGCTTCTGCCAGCAACCGCTCGAGCCCAACTCCGGAGCCACTCCATCGCCCCCATGAAGTCGTCGGCACGTAAGCTCGGACGCCCCAGCCTCTGATGTATAATCTTAATCATGTGTAATTATTGAATATACCTGTTTGTTTAAACTGAGCCATACGGTGTCTCTTTGCCTCTCCGTCCCGTGTGGACCTGCGCATTATGGGGGTCATCACATTATTCTTCCATATCGTAGTTTACCATTTATATAGTGATCCTCAAAAAGTGAAGGGAGGTTACACCTCAGGGTGTCTGGCAACCTATCGACAAGGAGACTTTTCTTCTTCTGAGCAAAGCGTTCATCATTGGCGGGGTTTAAATAATATTTAAAAGGGCAACGACTCGCTGCCGCCGCAATTAGAAGCAAGAAGACAATGGACGCCGCATGTGTTTGGTGGCTGCTGTAGACGTGCCTGAAGCGCAAGCGGGCGTGGTACGGCTTCAACCGTGCGACATGGACAACTTCGGAGGTCAGCCGTGGAGAAGAGCGAACTGTTTCCTAGGGGAAACTTCATAGTTCACCTCACTGACCTGGCGGAGTACCTCGTAGGGGCCAAAATATCGGCGCAGAAGCTTTTCGGACCGCCCACGCATGTGGACTGAGCTCAAAATCTAGATTTGTTCGCCGGGATGGTAACTAAGAGCTCTGTGGCGGAGGTTTAGCGGCGAGCGTCATGGGCTTGCTGGTGCCGGATGCGCTGTCGGGCGAGTTGGCGGGCGGCCTCGGCGTCAGGAACAAATTGGGCAGCACCCATAACAGATGAGGTACTACTAGTGGGAAGCAGCATGGCGTCCAGCATGGCTGTGGCTTCGCGACCATGTATGTACTAAACGAAATGGAGTGAAAAGCGCGTCGTTTCTTGTAGAGCAGTATTATAAGCAAATATGATGTAAAGGTGTATGGCATCCCAGTTCCGGTGGTCGGCGTCAACATACATGGAAATCATGTAGGCGATCGCCTTGTTGAGCCGTTCGGTGAGTCAGTTCGTTTGGTGGTGGTAAGCGGTTTGTTTTGCGGTGACTTGTGCCGCTAAGGCGTAACGGCCGATGTGAACACCGTTCCCTGTCAGTTACAATGATGATGGATTCACCAAGACGAAGCATAATATTATGAACGAAAAAGTTCGCAATTTCGTCAGCGGTACCACGAGTGAGAGCTTTAGTTTCACAGTACCGGCTGAGGTAGTCGGTGGCAACCACAATGTAGCGGTTTCCCAGTGAGGGCTCCGGAAATGTGCCCAGTAAGTCCATGCATACTTGGTGACGGGGACTTGAGGCGGATCAGTAGGCTGCAGTAGTCTGGCTTGTTTCGTCGGCGACGTCTTCCGACGCTGGGAGTCGCGGCAAGTTTGGACGTAACGCTGGACAACTGCAGCAACCCTGGACTAGTAGTACTTTAAGCCTATCCGCTCCAAAGTGTGGGAAAAACCCAGGTGACCAGAAGATGGGTCATCAGGGCACGCCTACAGGACTTCGTCGCGCAAGGCCGCAGGTACGACGAGCGCAGCTTCCCGCGGGTTGTAGTTTTTCTTATACAGAACGCCACCGCGCAAGCAGAATGACAACAGTCCACGTGAGAAGATTCGGGGGTTGACTCAGCGCTTCCTACAAGGTACTCAATGAGAGGCCGTATTTCACTGTCGTCTCCTTGTTGTTGAGCGAGGACTGACTTGGAGATGGCGCCGAGAAAGACAAAATCGTCGGGATCAGCTCGTTTGTCCTCGGTAGGAGCACGAGACAGACAGTCGGCATCACTGTGCTTCCTACCGGACTTAAAAACGATGGTGACATCGAAGTCTTGAAGGCGAAGGCTCGAGCGTGCAAGCCGCCCCGAGGGATCTTTGAGGTTTGCAGCCAACACAGCGAATGGTGATCACTGACGACTCTAAAAAGGCGGCCATATAAATACGGGCGAAATTTGGTCACTGCCCATACAATTGCCAGGCATTTGTTTTCAGAGGTGGAATAGTTCGCCTCCGAGCAGATCAAGGTGCAGCTTGCGTATGCGATGACGTGTTCGAGAGCATCCTGCCACTGCACAAGGACCGCACCGAGGCCGATGTGGCCAAGGATGGGCGTGTTTTGGAGACGAGTGCGGAGGTATTCGCGAAGGGCTGTTGTTGCTCCAGGCCCCAGAACAACGTTTCGGCATCTTTATTGAGGCGGGGGAGGGACTCAGCGATCTGGGAGAGGTTCGGCACAAAACGCCTATAATAGGCGCAGAGACCCAGAAAGCGGCGCACACTTCGCTTATCGGTGCACACCGGAAAAGCGGCGACAGCGGCTGTCTTATCCGGGTCAGGGCTGACTCCCTTAGCGCAAACGATGTGGCCGAGAAACTTCAACTGCTGGAAAGCGAAGCGACACTTTTCGGGCTTGAGGGAAAGACCGGCCGAACGAATTGCTACGAACCCAGCGCGCAGGCGCCTTAGGTGCTCTTCGAACGTGGCGGAGATGACTACGGCATCCAGATACACAAGGCAGGACTGCCATTTTAGATCGGCAAGCACGGTGTCCATCATCCGCTGAAAGGTGGCAGGAACGGAGCACAGGCCGAAAGGGAGCACCCAGAATTCGTACAGACCTTCCGGTGTAATAAATGCGGTCTTTTCCCGATCGAGCACGTCCATCTCGATTTGCCAATAGCCACTGCGTAAATCTAGTGACGAGAAGGACGTGGCGTGGCGTAGACAGTACAGGGAGCCATCAAAGCGTGGCAGAGGATAATCGTCTTTTTTGGTGACCTTGTTTAGACGTCTATAATCAACACACAACCGCAGCGTTCCATCATCTTTCGCAACTAGAACAACTGGCGATGCCAACGGGCTCGTCGACACTGTATCACGTCGTGTTGGGGCATTTCTTGGAGTTGTCGGCGAATGGCATCACGTTCCTTCGAAGAGATCCGATAAGGCGGCTGGCGTTATGGTCGCTGGTTTGCATCAACTATAATGCGGTGCTTTGTGAGCGTAGCCCCTCTAACCTCGGATTTCGAGGCAAAACAGCCGCGGAAAGATTCTATAATGCTCTCCAGACAGCTTTTCTGATTAGGCGGGAGCTTCGAGTTCACGTCGGTTTTTATACGGGTGGTAGGTGCCTCCACGGATGCCGAGATTTCGGACAACGCGTGCGTTCCTGGGAATTCGCTAACTTCTTAGAAATACACAATAGCTGTTTTGCCACGCAAACTCTGAGGTTCAGTACCAAAACTGGTCGCCAGAAGTTCTGTTCGCCAACTGTTCAATTCAATAATACCGCCAGCTACACAGACTTGCACACCCAGGAGCAGCGAGATGTTGGTTTCAGCGATGCCTCCAGTGCTGGGGCTGTTATCGCACTCTATGGCAACAGACATGCTGGCTCTTGACGGGATCAATACATGGTCGCCACAGACGCATAACTTAGCCCTGGGTTGCTAGGTATCATCGTCGATAGGGCCTTGGATGGAAAACAACACGATTAGCTCCTGAAGGTTGATAACGGCACCATACACCTGAAGGAAATCCAAACCGAGTATGAGGTCCTTGGAGCACTCGGGTAACACAGCAAAACAACCAGGGAAAGTAACACCGCGGATCTGGATTCCAGAAGTGCAGAAACCGATCGGAGTTACCACGTGGCCACCAGCTGTCCGGATCGGCGACCCAGACCAAGGGGTGAGAACCTTCCTCAGGGCCGTGTCTAACCGTCTGCTCATTACAGAAAAATCGGCATCGATATACACGAGTGCGGTAACGTCGTGGTTGTCGGCGGATGCCGGAATTTCGGCGGAAACCAGTGGGTCGCAGCGTGTCATTGAGGTCGTCGGGTCAGGCCATCGTCGGTCGCAGCGCGTCGTCGAGGTCGTCGGGTGGAGGCTCTTTACTCGGTCCAGTCGCGGCGGCCTTACCCCCGGAGGACGCCGACTTCAGTTTTTCCGACGTGGGGACATACCTCAGAACTGGTAAGAGGACGACGGGCGGCCGGGCAAAGAGAACCACCTTGGGGATGGCGACCGGGACTGGCGTCACTATCAGCCACGCTATCAGCCAGGTACTGCTCGATATCCCTTGGTCGATCACCGTAGCGCGGTCGAGATGCGTCAGGTGAAAACCTCCTTAAACCCATTCTGCGGTAGCGGCAGTGGCGGTGGATGTGGCTGGGATCCCCGCTGTGGTAAGAGAGCGGCCGATTGTTTGGCGTGCGCCACACGTGCGCTTTGCTCATGGGGGGGCTGGACTCCTGTGGCACGGAGGGTGCTGTTGCGATTGGGTACTGCAGATGTGGCACAGGAGCGATGGGGGAAAAGGCTCGCATGGCTGGGCCGGGAATTC
The DNA here is from genome assembly GCA_030143305.2 of Amblyomma americanum. Taxonomy (NCBI): domain Eukaryota; kingdom Metazoa; phylum Arthropoda; class Arachnida; order Ixodida; family Ixodidae; genus Amblyomma; species Amblyomma americanum. Next base: position 341,499 of record JARKHS020002101.1, read on the forward strand.
GTAGCGCGTCGCTGTATGTCATAAAGGAGGGCGCCGGGTGTGGAGATGGGGGTGGCTGCACAACAAGTTGGATTTCTTCACGGACCACGTCCGCTACGGCAGCGACGCTGGCCTGTGGAGCTTCAAAGCGAAGTTTCCCTAGTTCCTTGCACACAAGGCTTCTTACAAGCTCCCGAAGCTCATCGGCGGGCAGCGACGCATACGTGTACTGGGAAGCGGCTGCTACAGTAGCCTGACGTCCGTAGTGCGCGCCCCGTTCCTGCAGACAGCGCTCGATACACGTTGCCTCTTTGGTGAAGTCGGGCACTGTTCTTGGCGGGTCACGGACCAGTCTGACAAACAGCTGCTCTTTTACGCCGCGCATTAAGTGGCGTACCTTTTTGGCTTCGGGCATAGCAGGGTCGGCCCGATTGAACAGTCGCGTCATGTCCTCTATGAACATCGCGACACTTTCGTTCGGCTGCTATGATCTCTATGGCAGGGCGATTTCAGCTTTCTTTTTCCTTTCGGCGCTGGTAAATGTCTCTAGCAGCTCTCGAAAAAAGCCTGACAGGTGGCAAAGAAAGATTCGTGGTTTTCAAAGCACGCTTTGGCCGAGTCCTGCAGCGCAAAGTAGACGTTGCGAAATTTGCGCTCGCCGCCCCACTCATTGAAACCTCGCCACTCGGTCAAAACTGGCTAACCAGTCTTCAACGTCCTCAAACCGCTCTCCGTGGAATGGTGGCGGCAACCGAGGAGTGTGAAGGACGAAAGGCGGGACATTCCCGGAATGCTGAGTCGCCTGGCTAGTCCCAGTGGATGTCATGGCCCTTACCGACACTGTCAGTTGGCCGATCTCCGGTTGTAGGCCTCGCAGACGGCGGCTCACCTTGTGGACGGGTGTTGAGTCCACGCGTGGAGAACGGCGTCAAGAGTGTCCTCGTAGTCAGAGTACATTGGACCCTACTCAGCGTCTCCACCAAATATGTCACCGATAAACGGTCAAAGCACAAACCAAGTTGAACTAGATTTGCCGGGCGAGAACAGACAGCAGGGCGCTCAAGCGAAGATGACAATCCTCTAGCCCCTAGAATGCGCAAGGCATGGCAAGTCCCAGCTAAAACAGTTCGGCCGCGGTATGGCGCCACTGGATGAATTGATACTGTGGCAATATGGCCATCCATCTGAGAAGAAAGGCACGGTGAGGGGGAGGAGGGCTTGAAATGGGAATGGTGTCATGAGGGGGAAGGCGAATCTTTTCCAGGCATGTTGGCTGCTAAAGTTGACCCGTATACCTGCAAAACTGTTAAAAGAAAAAATCAGAAAGAACACTTTAAGCTGTGCCTCAGCTTAGCTCGCCGTAGGGAACAGTACCGGTGGGTTATAACCGGGGGATGCGTAAAAAAATCACATCATGCTAACCGTTTACCGCAGAATGTCCCGGTTGGTATCCTACAAATCAGCGTTTGTGCAGCATGAACTTGATAGTTTAGTTACAGCCTTGCTCACGGTAAGGAATCGAACCGGCTACCTATATTCGGGGCATAAGTAAAAAATATCATGTCATTTTAATTTGTTCTTCTAGCGGTTGACGACTGATTGGTGTGTGATAGGCGAAGACGAGTAAATGCAATTATTGTAATTATTTGATTTATTAAGGTAAACAAAAATGTCAAAAATAGTAAAAGGTGGTACAAAGATGTCAAAATACTCAATATGAAAAGCCAATGCTAGATGATGCTAACTAAGTAAATTTAGAGTGTGTAAAATGATCAAATAATTGAAACAGTTCACAAAATTAAAAATGCGTACAAAATGTCAAATTGCTCATAATGTTAAAGATAACACACTACGATATCGTGTCATACCCGTAATGTGGAGATGAAATGTCCTCTCCGATTTTTTCTTACGCAGCTCCCGATTATTTCCGAAACGCGGTGCCGACTACGACCACAGCTTTTAGACTGAACGAGCTGCGTATGCTGTCGCATAAAAGGCCCGCTCAACATAGAGGAAGCCCTGGGTGTGGAGTGATAGCGAGTGTGGGTTTGGGAGGCTGTGTGTCCAGTGGCAACAGGTGGCTTGGTATGAGTGGCTGAGTCGACCTGAAAACTCAGATAAGGAATTAGTCAGCATTGCCGAAGAAAATACCAGTGAAAAATACAGGAAAAAGAAAACATCGGGGCCTGCTGAGAGAAAGCATGAAAGGAAAAGAAGGGGTGGAAAGGAATGCGGAAGTAAATTGTTCTCGTGAAATGTTCCGCCACTGCCATCTGAATCTTTGCTGTGTCAGCTCGATGACCATTCAGTCTGGTGCTCATTGATTGCCCGATTCTCCGATATAGTGTTTCTAACCGGAGATAACATTAGTGACGCGCAGTTAAAGCTAGTCTTTATATCGAAGCGGAAGTCAAAGCGGAAGCACCTTGCCATGACAGTAGTTTTTCGCACCTGTATGCACGCACGGTGAGCGCTTCACATGGCAGGCGGAGACACGCTAACATCCGGGCGCTATTTTTCGCAGCGAGCGCCAAGGGCCAAACAGAGGAACGCCGCACAAGGGGTTCATCAGCCGTGTTACGCTACCCCGCGAGAGTGGGGGAGCAGGCTGTCGTCAGCGGGCGCGCAACGTAATGTCCCTTGATAATTTAGCCCGACGGAGATGGCAGCGCCACGGTGCAGCCCCGCAGCCGCTCAGCGAACTGGAACCTGGGCCGTGTATTTTGAAAATGTCTACGTACGTATGTACGTATGCCCGAATTCAGAAAATGAGCCCAGGAGTGCTACTGCGCTATATAAAACGTCAGTCGATATGGGTAACTAGGCCAAATGCGGATATGCGTGCTAACATGGCGTCAATTGTCGCTTGGAGCTACGACCTTCTAGGCTGCCACCTAATTCCCACCTCAGCATCGTCCGTTTAGCTACTGTGCAAGCATCATAAGGATCACGTTCTCCTCCTAATCGCTGCTGCTCATTCCTCTGGGCTCGGTGCGCTTAGAGGCAGTGCCACCTGATTACCGCCAAGAATCTCGCCTAGTTTCCACCAGATACACCTTGGCGAGTAAGCCACCCGGTGGTCAGGTGAACAATGGCGCACTGGCACAAGGCAGGTGCTATGGCGGGTGTTGCCATCAGTAGGAATTGGGTGGCGACAAGGTGTCTGTCTATTCCCGAGCAGCCTCTCTCTACTACGTGGGCTGCCGCCTGACACAGCGGGCAGGCTGCCCAACATCCGGTGGGGAGGCGAGCAGCATATACCATAAAATCGGCTTCAGGCAAACAGACAGATAATCACACAACTATCAAATGCGGTGAGCGGCCAACCTCATGTTTTCGCCCTAAGGAACAAAAGTATTACAATTAACTCACGCAAACTTGAAAATTTTGAGAGCAGGGATTGCGCAGCTTCCAGGTCGTATCACCGCTACTGCTGTGGGAACGTGTCATTTGTGCCCATCTTTACATACTTCGCATTCAAGAAGCGCAACGGAATGCGTTGCTGATGTGTCGCACACACTGCACGTTAACAGCCCGGCAGCGTTACTTTCATCGGTAACCCGGCGCGGATCGCCATGACACGATACGGCTAACAGGCGACGAGCAAACAGAACTTCGAGCCCGTCTGCTTGATGCACGCAAAGCCTCACTCTTGTCCGGTCCTTGGAGGGTGCACTGCTACACGCAGAAAGGCCGTAGGGTAGTACGGGATAGGCTCCAGTCGCCTGCAAGCCTACAGCCTCACGCGACACCGCTTTGTGAAACTGGTGGAGTGAGCTTATAGGCGTTACGATTTCTCAATCGGAGAGCAATTAGTACTATAGTTTGGCGGGTTGATTGATTTTGCATTAAAGGAATAGACTTGCGCCAAGAAAGCCAGGCACAGAAGATGCGTAACGACAAAGCGCCGCTCAAACTTCCAAATGGTTGTATTTTCGAGACAGCAGCTACATTTATACACGAGAAAAATTAGTCCTTGATGGTATCCGGAATACAAGCAAAAGCGCTCCTAGTAAGGTATGAAAGGACCACGTTTCAGCGTTTATAAGAAAAAAACAAGGGTTATTTGCGGCTCTTAACATGTCCACAGATGAGGATGATGCAAGAACTACAGTCGCCGACAAATCAGCACAAATTCACGACGGCACGCGCGCAGGCACCCAAACACACGCATGCACACATGCACATAGGAAGCCGAGTAAAATCTAGCTAAATACCAAAGACAGTGCAAAAGATGCAAAAACTCGATCCGACTAAGAGCAAGCCAGAAAGTAAAAAATTGGAGGGGACACCTACGCTCAACCTTTAGCATATGACGCGAAATCGTTAAGGAGTTGATGCCCATAAATGCGCCACTGCCCCCCGATGGCAAAAGCTGCCGCCGGTGGGGCTGGTAAGACGCAAATTGCTCTTGACGAGATACCTCTCGTAATCAATCTCTAATTACACAGCCACCTGGAACTGTGGTCAGTTTGCTAAGAATCCGGCTGGCAGATTGTTTGGTTTTGATTTTATGGGGGTTTAACGTCCCAATGCGACACAGGCTAAGAGGGACGCCGTAGTGGAGGGCTCCGAACACACCTGAGGTTCTTCAACGTGCAATAACATCGCACAATACATGAGGCTCTAGGATATCGCCTCCATCGAAATGCGTCAGCACCATTCGGGTCACCAGCCGAGTGCCATAAACACGGAGCCACCGCAACGGCTGATGGGCAGGTCGAGATGACGCCACAAGGTTACCTGACCTTGGTGGCCCACACAAGTTGCTTCTCTGGCGGCCGGTCATCTGCGCCACCCTATGCCACCGAAGATTTTGCTCCCCACGCCGTCTTTCTGGGTAACGGAGACATTAGACAGTTTTAGTTGACCGGAGCGGCAGCCCGTTCCGCTCAGGCAGCCCAGCGGGAACACAACTGCGCATGCGCAGTCCGCTTGGCCCTGAGCGGGCTACCGGAGCGCACCTCCCGTTCCGCTCGCAGACGACCCTAGCGGAGCGAGCCTTGCGAGACGGCCCCCTCGGCAGCGGAGCAAGATGGCTGCCCCCAGCGAGTCAAGCATGCAGAGTTCGCCGTCGAATTTTTCTGTAAGCGGTGCTAATTCGTCGCAGCAGAGGATGCGGAAACGCTTCCGTATCGACGAAGATTTGCTGCTTCTTCAGGAAGTAGTGGCTCAAAATCCATTCCAGAGCCCGGAAAACTGGACAGCGGTGTTAAAAAATGTGTTTGCTGTGGGACGCGAACTGACGCTTCGTGCGATCAAAGACCGCACGGAGCTGTTGGTGGGTTACTTCCGCCAAGAAGACCGAGCCAACCTTCGGAAGTAAGTGGCATGTTATGTATGTATACTGAGCATATGTATTCCCACGCCGACACTGTCGCAACAGCTGCCGCATTTTTTTTCTCGCGCGCACTGCGCATTTCTTTCATCTCAGATCCGGAACGGAGGAGCAGTACACGGAGAGGGATCAGCTGCTCCAGGAAATCTCGGATATGGCCCGGGATGTGGGCTACATGCTCAGAACGCTGCCGAGAAAGGCCTGTTCCACGCTGGCAGCGAAAAGGAAGCTGCCCACTGGTGAGAATAGCTAAGCGCAACAAAACCGGCTCGCAGGATGCAAAAATGCTTTTATCGATGATGAGCCAGAAGAAAACAGCCAGTTTACGGATGGTAAGCATCTCCATGTTTTTCCTGCTCGTTGTTTATTGTTGGCCTCTCCTGAAATGGCATTTATGTCCACAGCGAGGGACTGACCTACGTGTAATTAAATCAAAGAGTGGAGATATAAGATTGCTTAGTTATGCAGACATGAATTCAAGCTGGGTAGATTTTAAGACGTTGGCGTGAAAGCATATGCCAGCTTTTTTTTATGGCGAGTTCGGTGGTTAGAGGTGGTATTCATAAAATTTTGGTATTACTTAGTACAGATTTACTTAATAAATCCCAGGAAAAGTGTTGCATGCTACTTGTGTCAATGCAAACGAAAAGTGGTTATTAAATTGTGTTCTTAAATTGTATTCTACCTGTTTACCTTCCTATCGCAAGCATAACACAGGCGCATTTCTGCATGAAAGCTGTGCATTTGCAGTAGTAATGCCCCTGTAATGACCTGGTCAGTGTTTGTCAGTATAAACAAACAAACATGCAAAGTGTCTGCAATATTGTAAGCTTCTACGTACTATTAATCTTATGGGAAGTCGCTAGCATTTATGCTTGCGGATCTCTATGGGTGCATGTATTAGAATTAAAATAATTTTTAATACATACTGTCCTAATTAACGGGCATTGTACAGTCTTCACGTGCCACACACTGAAGTGCAAAAACTCCCCACAATATTATATGCTTATCACATTGAAAGTATCTGCAACAAAAAGAGTCATGTTGTGTCAGTGACATCACCTGCAATTAGAAGCGTCCGCCAAAATTGCACTTGCATTCCATGAATATGTAGCCAAATCTTCATCACTTTAGTGAAAACATGGCACTTGCCCTCGAGGGGAGGAAACCAATTTGAAACTTTTGTTTTTCCAAAGCTATGAGATATTTGGAGATAATTCTGACATATTTGAACTTGAAAGAATATTAATGAACCTAAGATTGCAGGT